>JAODKM010000001.1:44824789-44836522 GCA_026780845.1 Petrocephalus sullivani
GAAGAAAACAACGCGATGGAGGGCAGGCGCGACAGTCGGGGTGCAGAGGGGCGAGGGGGGTCGAGCTTCACCGTTGTTCTTAAAGGGGTGATGCGGTGTTCTTAAAGAGGTGAGTCTACTTAGTGAAACCAAATGGATGTTTTCATATGGTGCAACTCTGTAGGAAACTCAATCTTCCTCTTTGAAGCAAGCTCCTGCTGGAAAATATCGTTATCGAAAATCTTTAATTCACCCGTCTGTTATTTTAGCTACTAATAGCTAAGGCTTTCTGCCTTTGTATGCGCATGGCAGCTAGGGCCGAGACAAAAACGCATCCCGCGGTGCCCCCATGCCTTGGAAATTACAACTTATCTGTTTTCTCATAGGATCAACCCCCCCCGGCCCCATTTTCAGTGGCTTGCTTTCCTTTCCATGGAGCACTACTGAGCCATCCCACATGCCGAGTTTTGGTTTTCATTTTTACAATCCAAGATGAGACACGTGTTAAGAAGTTACATGTGATGAGAAAGCTGAAAGCTGTGGGGAGACTTCCAGTAGATTGATTCTCCCATCGCCTCATTCTTTTCTAGTTAGTCTTTTATTGACTACAAAGGTACGGGGGTCGCACAGGGAGAGGGGCGAGAGAGAGTAGAAGGGGGCCGGCCTGCTCCGTTTAATCCTATGGGCATCGGCGAAAGGTGATCACTTTCCAAAAGACGCTGAGGCCTACAAGGAAATCAGCGCGGTATATGATCCGCTAAGCTGATTTAAACACACAAGGGATGGGCTGCGGGGTTGAGCTCCGGCACTCAAAGGCGCAAAAGTAGAATGAAACCATTCCGGAGAATAATACTGGGAGGTTCCAGTTGCGGGTGGTACAGTGGATCAGTCAAGGAAGTCGCCGTCTCGAGGACTGTGGAGTACCTAAAGGACAGCTTGAAAAAACCAATAGGTTTCCTCCTTGGAGAGAAGAGAAAGCGTCGCATCATTTATTGCAGTCGCAGTTATCAATATAAAACATGATGGGATTTTTAGAGGTTTATAGATCATGTAATGCGAGATAGGGGGTGTTTGTCTTCTTTCTATTAACAGGGGGTTCACCCCTTGGTTTCGTCGCAGGCAAACGTTCATGAATTCGGATTAGCTTTGGCACTAATGCCTCTGAGTCTTTTGCCCATTGTACAGCAATTTTGGAACAAGGTTTTCTTCTATATTTTTTTTCCCTTTCCTGCTGGAAAGATAAACGGACTAAGAAGGTTACGTTTCACTGTAAGGCATATCAGTTGATTTTTTTAAGCAACTATCGCTAAATATTTCAGCTGGCCAAAATGCAAAGAGGGGAAAAATGATTTCCAATTATAATTCCCATATCAATAAGAAACTTTGTATAAGGCAACATCGTATCTGTGCAAACAAAAGGACGATGTGGACGCTGAAGGTCGAATTTCCCACTAAGTACACCCCGAGCGTCTGTCAAATGTAACACACAGATAAGCAGGTTACCTTACAGACTACACACGTTTATTATGTGAATAATGTGCATATCCTGCATCATAATCGCCCTGCACTTCAGCTCCCACCCAGCTGCCAGCATAAGCCCAATCACATTACAAAAATCAGGAAACGGAAATTGTACTTATGTTCCCAAAGACACAGTGCAGTCACATTTACGTTTTTGATACATTGACACAGTCAATGTATCATGCTAACAGATTTTATGCAATAGGTAAGTTAGTACGGAAGCGCATTGCACCAAAGGAAAAAAAAAAGATCTCGAAATTTTGAGGAAAGATCTCGTAATTATGAGAAAAGATCTCGTTATTTTGAGAAAAAGATGTCAAAATTATGAGAAAGGGATCTCGTAATTATGAGAAAAGATCTTGTAATTACAAGTATATCGTTTTCTCGTAATTACGAGCTCTTTTCTCGTAATTACGAGATAAGGTGTGCAATTTTTTTCTCTTTGGTGAATGCAATGTGCTTCCATAAGTTAGTGATTAAAATGTTTTTTGAAACAAAAAGATGATATCAAGGATTTTGTACACCCATCAGCCATAACATTAAAACTATCTGCTGAATATTGTGTAGGTCCCCCTCGTCTGCTAAAATGAGCCTTGGGTGCGCATAAGCCTAGCGCAAGATCACAGGCTGGCCTTCCAGGGACCACTGTTGGTAGGTACTGACCAGTGCATACTGGGAACACCCCACAAGACCTGCTGTTTTGGAGATCTCTGGAGATCTCTGATCCAGTTGTCCAGCCACCGCAATTTGGCTCTTGTCCTCACACTTGCCCATTTTTCCTTCTTCCAACACATCACTTCAAGAACTGACTGTTCACTTGCCTAATATATAATGGCGCCCTTCACAGGCGCCAATGTAACAAGTTAATCAATGTTATTCACTTCATCTGTCAGTGGTTTTAATATTATGGCTTATCAGTGTATATATAGCGGCAGTTTCACATCAGCATTTTATCCTGTTTTTGAATGATCGTACACTGCGTATGCTTAGGATACTCAATGTAATGTAACTCGTGAACAGCTGAAAGCTAATTAATGTGCTTGAAGTGACCTACCTGCTGTCCTCTGGCCGTCTGTTTGGAAACAAGAAATGACTGTTCACCTGTTACGGTAATGGTACGTATGAAGAGTCACTCTATGCTGCATTCAACAAAATAAAGTATTTTTTCAAAATTAACTTTTGATTACATGATAAAGATCTGTATGAAAACTAACATATAAACAGAAAGCTTTAACGACTATTTCCCAGCAACATGATGTCGAAAATGGTAAACAAGCCCCAAAAGGGAGATCGCTTGGAAAATACATTGTGTCAATAGCTACCTGAGCACATCTGTGCATATTCATTGACTTCCCTATAGGCTGAAAAGTTAGCCAAGGCGAAAAAAAAGTAATTATATGATGTATTCAGTGGCATTGAAGTATAATAATTCACTTTTCAATTTCTCTTGCTTGTACCCCGGTTTTCTGTGAGCGACGTGAAGTGGATTCTCTAAAACTTCTGTTAATGTTATTACTCAGTAGCCGCGCGCTGCTGAATTATAATAACTAGAGTCTCATACTTTTGATTTTGTATCTCTCATAATTCAATTCTCGAGAAGTCAAGGGTATGCCGTGAGGGGAGGGCGCTGAATCGGGCGGCGGCAGAAACGGGAGGTTTGCAGAGAAGCCAAGAGAGGGAAATTGAACCAATTTGTCTTTTAGTATTTGCGGAGACGATGTGTGTTGTCCGCCGGTTTTTATGATGCCCGAAAGTGCAGGTTTGCTGTGGCTGATTCAGAACGCCATTAGGTGGGAGAGAGGAAAACAGGCCCAGGGTGGTTATGGCACATAATTCAGATGCCCAGCCCAGCCCGCACAGAATTTCTGTGTTTGTATAGATATCCCGGATTACTCTACATTATCCTTTTATATGCTCCAGCCCACAGACCCTCTGACCAGTTAATTCTGAAATGGAATTGAATCTGTGTGGAAACAGGTCGTGTGGCACGCCGGCACAGCTGAGGCGAGCAAACTGCGGTGTTTCCCTACTACCACGTTTACCTACTACAGTCCGCTTCCCCGATTCCCTCCATCTCATGCCGCTGCATCAGAAACCTCCAAACAGAATGTGTCCGGGAGGCCTCCAACTTGCACGTGGGCTGCTTTCTGAGGCCCGGGGACTTGTTTGCAGTTTCTCAACGCCCTGTTTCTGAAGATAAGACGCCCCCTCCATCATTAGACATTACAGAGAACAGTCAAAAAACCGACAATGAACCTTTGAGCGAAGCAGTGCCGCAAAAGGCATCTGAAGAGTCGCGAATCAATGTGGCCCTTATACGCAGAATGTCATTGACGAATGAAGTGTGCGCGTACACTCCAGCAGTTAATGGCTTTCCGCCGACAAAGTTGCAACGCTATCCTTGTCTGGAGTAGTGCTTTACACCTCGCAGGAGTGACTGGCTCTGCTCAGATAATATTCACGTTTGCCAATTTCGATCCCAATAACAAGGTCCTTCAGCAGCTTGGAGAAGAAAAAAAAGAGAAAGAACTGGTTTTTGAGCATAAGAATGCTGGATCCACAATAAGAAACAAAACAAGAAGGTGGTTGTTAAGTTTTTGTACAAAGGACAGATAAGGATCAGGCCTTTAGACTGGCCTGTGCAACTGTGGGGAGGGGGGGTAGGCCTGCTTTTGGGTCGGGAGGGGGCATTCTTATGAGGCTGAATAAGACTTTTATTTATTCTTTTTTACAAATTAAGTAATTTTTCTCCAAGTACAGAATTCAAATAGATAAAACCAATCCATTAACACCGTCCTTGAAGCATCCTTTCTATAGAGGATGCTTATAAACAGTGAAAGAGGGATTACAAACAGAATGATCATAAAGTCAGGGATCCCGGGTAGAATGCGGGGCCTAGAGGATGCGTCCTCTTTCGTACCGTAGTCACATAAAGCCCATTAACCCCCCTGGCCCCCATTCGGCGGCCATCGCAAGGCTTTCTCTAATCTTCTAGATCAAAGATTGGTCAATAAAATCATCTTCGCATCCGCTCGTTTCTTTCTAATTAAGAGGCGACACATTCATCTCTCGGAGCAAACGCATGCAAATCCTAATCAGCCGTCCTCTTGGATATCGCCCAGCATCCCGACCGAAGCGTTCACAACAATGGCTGGAGATATTTATTCAAGAAATAATGAGTATTTACTTACATTTATTTTTTCTTCTGCTGGGATTTTTAAGTGCCGCAGTTGAGTGTCGCGAGGAGCTGCTAATTAATTATTTTTTTTTCTCCTTCCTGTCTTCCCAGAGCTGCGGGGCGCGTGGTTTGAAGTCAAGGCGAGGGCTGGGCAGCATTAGAGTGGGAATACGTCGGAACAAAAGCACGGATGTAATGTCCTCTGGACTATCTCACTAGAGACAGAGAGTTCAAGAGACCGAAGGGGGCATGCGCTCTTGGCAATTCAGAAAGCGCTCCACAGATATATTTAAATGTGCATTTATAAACTGTATAAGTCAGGTTACTTACCTTTTAAAAAGAGGGCAAATTTTATTAAAAGACCCACTGCCAAGATAAATGCCAGAAAATGGTTTAAATACTCTTATCCTAAACCTACTTGAATCATAATGACACAAGCTGTCAGAATGGTGTCCTTTATAATGACTGAAATGACTGCGAAAAAATACGCATATAAAATTATTGGTCAATATAAGCACTCATGATATAAGTGGAGCATATTTGATTTGTAGCTTTGCTCGGACAGGCTATGTTAGCATTTTAGTGATTCTTACTGATCTGGGACTGTGTAAATGGCCAGTGTAAGTCAGGAGAGCTGATGAGGGTAAATCCTGATATCAGCAGAGCCATCGTGAAACCTTTTAACAAAACTTAAACTTAAACTCACCCTTAGAGACAGGCCTGTAATATAATCAGTTCCATAGAAGGTTGCAGAACACTCTTTGCAAAAGAAACACCAGTAGACTGTTTGTTGGTTGGTTGATTGTATTGCAGCGCACTTATCAAGTTATGTCCTTGACTTAATGGCACAAGACACACAAGGCGCCAACAGATCTCTGTTATGTTAATGAAAATCCCCACCACTAATCCACATTACAGCCTTTCATTCCATTTAATTGTAATTGTTTTATGTTGTTCATTTAGCATGAATGTGAGGCAAGAATTTCATGCTCACAACCGAAACACAGCAATTAGAATAAAATGAGATATCAGACCCAAACCTGCGTCGTTTGTCTTTTTTTTGTTTTGTTTTTTGCTGTCCGCACATAAAAGATCAAAGAAATTCCCAGCCAATTCCTACAGCTTCAGCTTCAGCAATTAAGTTAAACCTCCTCAGTCTGACAGACTCAGCAACAGCGTCACACTGTCTGCCATTGGCTAGGCGGGGTTATCAACCACAGTGGTTCTTTGGGTAGCTGAGGAAAGCCTACTTGTCCTGGGGGATAATGACGTCTGCATGACCCAAACAGGACAGACTGAGCATTTACCCAGCACACGAAATGCCAGTCAGGGACAGGATATGGGTCCATTACATAAGTCACACCTTGGTACTGCATGAAAATCACTTTCTTATTTTATGTTATGTCAATAACAAAAATAACAAAAAAAAAAATCTTAATTTGCATATACTCATCAGTAAAAGCACTGATAATACTGGTATATACTGCACGGTATATAGTACATATGGTATATAGTACATACTGCCTACATAGCCATGTAAATAGTAACAATGCACTATGCATCAGCCATCGTTAAAGGCACTCTGGCCTCCCTGGAACCTCGCGCAATTCAGTTTGGTGCTGCTGTCTTGGTTCCTGTCCCATTCCATTGTCTGTCATCATTGGACACATTTGTTACATTTGTTCATCTTGTGATTATATAGTAAGGACAAGCAAAAACAACCAGGACAAAAATAACCTTCGTGTTCTTGCCGCGTCCATTATGTCTCTGAATAACCTTATCTCAAAGAGATGTGTGTACTAAATTTATATTAAACACTCAATTAATATTCGAGTTTGAGGAGTCAAACACTCATTTGACAGTATTGCCACTAGGGATGTATGTTTAATGACGTAACACTGTCTCCTTCTCGCGAACTGGACTGAAAGGCTATTTATCAAAGCCAAACTGTAACAAAGAGACACCAGCAAGTGCCCCATTAACTCGAAGATAGCACCTTTCATGTATCTGGATATTGCATTTGTAAACATCTACTCTACAATTCAGCTGAGCTAAGGCCTCATTCATTTTGTTTTTATTATGTATCGATGGCCTAATGAGGATTCGGCAATTTCTCTGCATGATTGCATTAGTTCCAGCTTAAAAGCAAACCGCAGCATTGTGACTCGGTGGGCTCGGTGCCGGGCACAGAAGACGGAAATGCACCGTTCCTCCGAGGTCATGGGCATTTCGCCCAAGAAGCCCTTCGGAGAGCAAGAAAAATTCCAGTTTATACACTCTATCAAGGCTGTGTTAGCCACAGTCAGGATTTGATAATAGATACAGGTGAGGCATCCCTCAGATGTATCAATAGATTCATATGCACATGGGTCAGAGTGTAATCTTTTGAAAAGGACGACGATAGGAATATTATCCAGCGGTTTAAGAAAAAAAAACGGAAAAAGTATATTGGATATGCCATCAGTCCAACCTCCTGACCAGAGCGAACCAGTCTTTAATGGACCTAAGTGGAGAGTTCTATTTTCTCCATAACACGGTTACACCTGCTCCATGCTTCCTATGAAATATCTGAGAAGATGGACTGGACCCAGATGCAATTAACTTATTTTATAACAAGGGGCAGAGTGAGAGATTCTGTTGTAAAAGATTAAATCACAACCGAGTCCAAAGGTACACTCACATGTAGCCTTGATAAGAAAAAGGAACCTGAAACGATCCATGCAAACAAAGTTTTTTTCCCTACTTCCTTTCTCTCTTTTTAAGGAAACCAATTACTGATATTGTGCCAACCGAGATTCCCCCAGAATCCAAAGCAGAGGCAATGACATCGTAATATGTGCCGTCCGCCCCCCCCCCCCCCCCAAAGAACAAAATGTGATTAATGGAGCCTTTCAGCGAGCGGCACACAGGCAGAGACGGACACGCATTGTGCCCCGTACGTAATTAAGTCACCGTGGCGCGCGCTGAATCTCCGCCGTGAAAAGGCGGGGCCTCCGCTCAGCGACGCGGGGTCCGATGAAAAGGGAAATCTTAAAGAGAGGAATTACGGAAGACGGAGTGGAGCACAGCCAAAGGAGCGGTGTCAACAGGCGGCACCGCCACATAATGGGCTTGCTTATAAAGATATGTTAAAAGCCTCCTCAGAACCGCACCGCTTATCCCAGCATTACTGCTTCAGCTGACTTTTTTTCTGCTTTCTCTGATTGGCTATTAGACAATAAGAATTTTCCCCTATTTAACTGGGCCGGGGGTGGCACTTGGGGAGAATTTTCCTGATGGGTGGGGTTTTTGGGACCAACGGCCAGAGGTAGGAGTCAGAACCATCTGGGACCCCCCTGTGCCTCACTCTGGGGTCCAAACCTGCCACACTGCCCCACAGAGCCATCGGTCTTCCCTAAATAAATGCTGTAGCTGTGTGTAAAACAAATAAACAAACAAACAACAACAACAATAATTATTACTATACAATGCATCCGTAATGCTAATATTAATAGTAATCATTATTATTTTGATTTATTAATAACTTATAACACATTTGACACATAATACTCATAATAATAATAATAATAAGAAGAAGAAGAACAATAATAATTATAATTAGAATAATAATAATAATATCGCTGGTAAAGACCTAGCTCTACCTTCCAGTGGTACTGGCAGGACAATGTCAGTGTATAACAGCTTGAGAGAGAGTTGCAAGTCAATCACAGGTAACAGAGAAGGCAAAAGTAAATAACGAATGGAGAATTCATAATAGCCACCCGTCGCCCAGGATGAAAAGGGGCCCATCGTCTCTTGAGTTAGTGGTTCGGTGATGATGGGGAGCGAGAAAAACTGGTTACTGGGACCAACCAGTCCTTAATGGCATCTGGCAGCACCCAGACTGAGACCCTGTCTTCAGTTGGCCTGCCAGATACAGACCAAAAACCTCAAAAATTCCTCAAAGAAACAAGTGGACTAAGGAACAGTGCAGGGCTGTGATGTGGTCCTACTACTTGGCTCTTAAGACCAACATGGGAGTAGGAGTAGTTCAAGGCATGCGTGGAACCCAGATCTTTTCCTGTGCTAAACGGCAAATACTCTTAATAACCAGAGGTTCTTCATCAGCTCAAAACTCTCTGAAGAAGAACTCAAGCCACCCGGCTAATACTGTATTAGTATTAGTATTAATTATGCATGGGGCACGACGCGTGTCCGTCTCTGCCTGTGTGCCGCTCGCTGCTCCATTAATCGGGAGTGAGATCCATGATAGGATGCTAAGACCCAAGTGGGAACCACATTAGGATGTCCAAGAATAAGACATAGAGGTCCTACAGATGGAGGAGAAAATTCATACAAAACAAATGGAGATACAGTGCATTAGCATACGGGCCCGGAAAAAGATCTTGAAAAAACCATCCTCAGATAAGTTGAACACGAGTATCTGTGTTGCAAACAAAGCACTCTCTAGAATCGCCCAGGGACAGCACCTCAATATCACAGAGATGAAGAAACTCTTTTGCTACTGCAGCAGTTATTGCAGGTGAGCTCCTTGAAAAAGAGAAAGTGAACTAGAGAGGAAGCAGCATGGAAAGCTAGGCTTCGAAGGCAGATAGAAGCCTACAGGAAAGCACTTTTGATTATTGGTGAGCTGAAAAAGGGAGTACCCACAATAGCAGCCAATAGAAAAGCACAAACAATATTTATGTGTGCTAAAACTGGGGGTGCCGAAGTCAAGCACCATATATGAATGAAGCTGCAGACTAAGGCCCAGGGGCTCAGAAGGTATTCCAAAAGTGACCAGTATTCCAGAAAAAGCTGTTCTACGACTACACAAAGCAGGTCTATCACCAACTAAATGGACTGCAAAGTAGAATCGAGGAACCACCTTTAAAACAAGATCAGAAGTCTTTTGGAGTGGGACCCCAAGGGAGTAACTCACAACAACAATGCTACATGGATCAAGTTGGAAGAACAGACCCATGAACATCTGACTCCGGATGACTGGGTCGAATTCTTGGTTGAAAGGATAATTTGTGTCACACCACAAGGTCCAGAACTTCTGGGTCAAGCAGCTCTATGCTTTACATAAACCACTTGTAGAGGCATTTAAAGAGTTGGTTAGAAATCTGCATCCCTCAGTGGCTGACAAATGGAGTCACATTCCTTCTTTTGAAAGGCAAGGATACAATGAACCAGAAGAAGGACCCAGGATGAGATACAAATACCTTGCTGAGAGTGATGGCATCCAGTACACTAGGATGAAACAAACCATCACAAAAAAAATACTACTGTCAAATATGCCTAGTCCTCAAATTTGAGAAAATTCCCAAAACAAGATCATAGTCTCCCAGGACCAGTACTGATCTTTGGCATCACTGACTTACAGAGACAGAAGATGAAGAAGCTTGATTGTAAAACAAGGAAGCTTCTCACCATGCACGATATCCAGTACCCAAAGGCAGATATAGAGCCACAGACTAATAGAACTCGATTCGCATATAACTCTGCTATTGTCGGGCTCATGGAATACATTGAATTGGGCAAAGACAGGCTCACTTGCATGGTGAGTAACCATGAAGCTGGAAAAGCGAAATACTCGCTCTGCAAAATTCACAGTCAAAATTCAAAAGTCAAAGAGCAATTCCATCTGCAAGATTTACCAAGCTCCTCTTTAAAAAGGCGGTTGAAAGAGAGCATGCTGAAGAGCAACGAGGAGAAATTAAAGAATCATCTATGCATCCATGCATCCACTTTTAAACTACTTGACCAACAGTTTGCAGATGAAGAAGTGTCATTGATATGGCTTTGCAGCTCGGGGCCGAAAGGAGAGACCAGGCACTGAATACAAGACTCCATCAAAAAGTCATTCTTAAGATGGGTGTCGATGGTAAATGCAGAGTATGCCATCATTTTGAGGAGCATGTAAGACACATTGTGGCTGGCTGCCCGGAGTCGTCATAGGCAAAATAAAATGGCAAACTATCTGCAAAGTACTCGGCCATGAAGTGCCTGAGCGCTGGTTTTACCATGACCCACAAGCAGTCACAAACATTGGTGCCTCGATCACAGTTATGTGGGACATGGCCATTAATACAGATAGAGCCATGTTGGCGAGCCGGCCTGATATAGTGGTCCACGTCAAGAAGACGAAAACATGCCTCCCAATCCATGCTGCGATCCCAGATGATGCTAATCTTAACAAAATACACAGAGAAAGTTAAGAAATACAGAGATCTACCAATGGAAATAAATTGAATGTGGGCCTCAAAAACAAAAATAGTGCCAGTTGTCATCGGAGCGCGGAACTATAAGGAAGAGATTCAAGGACAACCTGGAGCAGCTCGCCGGGAAGCCTCGTGCTAAAGTGCTACAGAAGATCATGCTCTTGGGATCTGCACACATTCTGAGACATGTTATCATGTAAAGTAATACTTAGGTCTCTGATTGAGACCCAGTTACTTCGTAAAGATGGGCTTAAGGAACGTGAAGTGAAAATATATTAATAATAATATTAATACTAATAAAAATAATCCAGAGTGGTCTCTGCTTGTGTCTGGCGCTTCCTGAGATCACTGTGGGCCTCTGCAATGAAAGCAATTGTGGGGAGATTCATTGAATTTTCATACAAAATTCATTTATACACATCTGACAAAAGGACCCGGGTGTTCTACTATTCCTCATTCAATTCTCACCCTGCATGACTGTATAGAAGCATTCAAGGTATCAGAATGGATTATTCATATTATTTGTTGTGAAAGCAAACCAAGTCTTGAACAAGTATCACAAATACAGGAATATTGATATGCTGTAATGCTTTGCATCAGGGTAGCTGCTAGAGATTTTGTGCCCCAGACCAATCTAATTACGATCTAATTTTATAGGGCCCCTGTCATTAGGGGCCCTTAGAATCATCCTAAGTCCCCCTTACTACCCCCCCTCCCCCCCTTCATGATGCCCCTACTCCATCCATCCATTCATTGTCTCCCGCTTATCCGAAGTCGGGTTGCGGGGGCAGCAGTCTAAGCAGGGACATCCAGACTTCCCTCTCCCCGGCCACTTCATCCAGCTCTTCT
>JAODKM010000001.1:44836622-44847154 GCA_026780845.1 Petrocephalus sullivani
CCAGCCACCCTACGGAGGAAACTCATTTCGGCCACTTGTATTCGCGATCTCGTTCTTTCGGTCACTACCCACAGCTCGTGACCATAGGTGATGCCCCTAATTTGCCTGTGTATTTAATATGAGTATGGTGGCATCAGCAATTCCTGTCAATGACGGGCCATACTGATGAATACTGCTCTCTGAACTTTACATTTAGCCAACAAGCCTGAATGGGCATTTTCGTCAATCGGGGAAAATAATAGCTAATCAATGGGGAAGTGTAATGTATGGGTTTGTTGCCCTTCATCATCCCATTTTCTGGCTTCGCCTGGGGGCTTGTATCCACTGTTACAGCCATCGATTGCTATCGGGAGCGATCAGTCACCGGGGCCGGAGTACTGTCAGTGGTGATGGGGGCGCTGGCTCTCCTCTCATGTGACAGAGCCACACCACAGCACAGGGGAGGGCCCCAGCAGAAGGGACCAAGGTGAGACAAGTCAGAGCTGGAAAGTCCTTTGATTATATTGGCCTATTTTGCCATATAATACAATGTGACGACTGTAATCAATATCTGACTATACATGTATTTATATGTTCAGTCAACCCATACAGCGTGTTTCCATACCTTCTGCCCTCTACTGCCCAGGATATACTCCAGACTCACTGCGAACCTGTACTGATTACATAGGATGAATAGACAGATGGATGATTAGCTGAATGAATGAATGAATGAGTCAGTGGCATCACCAGGATGCCATGCTGGAGTGGGCCTTTGGATATTTTGAATGGGCACCAATGTTTGGGTGCAGGGGCGTAGCACCAAATTCTGGGCCCTATGCACAAGCAGCGGCCATGGGCCCCTGTAAGGGAAAGGGTGCCTGTCCTCAGACATTATATGTACTTGGACACCATTTAATACATCAATCAACTGATGCATTTACCCAAAATATTAGCATTTACATTAGTTAAAAACATTTATTGTGATCTTAAAATTATATTTAAAGGAAAATAAAATTTCACTCCTCAGGGGCCCTCCCCCCACTTGGGGCCCTGGTAATTTAGTCCCACTTTTCACCCAACTACCACGCCCCTGTTTGGGTGTGAGGAGCAGGGGGATCTTTGGTAACAGTATAAGCTGCCTGCCAGGGCAATATAACCTCTTTAATAATTTGGCAACTCTACTAGCTCACTAATGATTGGCTAATTTTGATCTGCCTCTGTTGGGCGGGTAGACAATCCGTTTAGGATCCCAACCCCTGTCTGCCGATAGCCACGCCCCTTGAATCAACCAAGAGACTAAAATCCTACTAAGATATAGGCTTTTCGTATATAATGCTTTTTCTAACTTATTGTGGGATATAAATCTGGTAGTACTGGACTGAAAAGTTATTGAAAACAAAACACATTTATAAATGATATTGTTCAGAACGATCATTTAAACACTTATCCATTATCCATTTGCAAGTGTTCCACAGATTGTGTCCTCTCATGTTCTGTGCGCCATTGACTATTATTACCATGTCGTTATTGAGGCAACAGGCTGCTTCGCAGTTTCATTTATTTTCAGACTTTCACGGATACCCTTCTAAAACGGTTCCATTATCTGCCGATGAACGCGGCACCATCGCGCTAATTGCTCTGGTTCTCATCGCCGACCTGCTGCAGGAGACATCTCTTCTGAGAATAGCCAATAAATTGGGCTGAAGGGGTCAGTAAAAGTCACTTTTCGACAAACTCGTAATCTGTGTCAAGGATGAAACTGGGACCGGTCACACGACATCAGAATGCGTCACTCGACAAGAAAATCACCCACATAAAACACGTTTACTTACTGAGCGGCGCTCTTAGAGAACGCGGGCCAAAGTTACTTACTACTACATACAGGTAGATCGTTTAAATAATGCAGCTTCTGGCAGGACACCTTTTTGTGTGACAAATCCCATGCTGATTGTTGCTCATTTCAGATGCTATCAGTAACTATTGCTTTGTGAGTTGGTGCTGCTGCATATATTTTTATTTATAACTCACCGTGAACTTGGATCACATCTGTCAAGAAACTTAAAAGTCCTCTACAATGTTGCACACTTTCACGAGTTAGTAATTACCTATTCTCTTTAGTATTATTTGAATTTGCATGTTTTTTATTACGTGCGTGCATCATACACTATGCAAATTACCTTGTATGAAGAAGTGAAATTAACCTAATTTTGTACTCATTGCATTGCCGATTCTACAAACATGTTGTCAGTAACAAATACGATTATTTATTAAATATGTCATATGTAAAAAGTGGAAGCGAGATTGTTTCTGCCAAATCAATTTCCTTTTTATAGTTCTCCTGCCCCCTAGTGGTTGACGCGATTACAGCAAAGATGTAAAAATACCCTTTAAACTTCATGGCTGTTATGAACATTTACCACTCTGGAAACACATAAAACTACAGCGCACACAATCTAACAGCAATTGATATAGCCTAACACTGTCAAGCCAAATATATTATTGCAAACACGCATTAAATAATCCTGAAACACTGACAGCACTACACAGTCATCAGCTCCGTGCCAGGCAGAACAACATAAGTACATAACAGATGAATGCTATATATCTACTTGTAGTCTCAGACTGGGAAAATTATGAGAAATGATTCTGGGAAACAGGTTATCCTGAATCATTGTACTGCTAAGACAAGACATGGGTACCAATCAAAATGTATGTTTATTTCTCGAAGATCATTTGTGACACTAAACACATTACCATTCCTCCAAATGTATAGCATCCCTTGTGATAGTGTTAACTGTCAGATCCTGTTTGCGATGTACTCCATAAGCCCCGAATGAGGAATGTGATTTCATCTGCCTCTTCTCTTGTCAGCCGTCATATTCCTGACGTAATTCTGTATTTCCGAGGTACAGACCTTTGAGGTTTCACACACCGACAAATAAGAACGCGGACACACACTCAAACACACACACACGCAAGCCGACACAAATACACAAAACAGCTGAAATACTTCGGAAGTGGCATTCGGCAATATAATTACAGTAATTACGCTAAATCAGCTACATGCTCTTATTCGGTGGTCATTTTGGCAGAAGCTTGAGACAGTAAGCCAAGTCATGCATGCGCAGCGAATTCTGAAATACATTTACTATGTATACTGTAATTATGATGTCAAACATATATTTTTCTTAAATATTGTTGTTTGGAATGGTACTTAAATCCAGTGCATAACCACATTCTGTAAACTACCCCAGACTCACATCATTTAGATTAAACTTCAGAGAAACACCTAGAGTCGGATACAATCCATGTACACGCGTTAAAAATGTTATACTGGTTAACTTGACCACCTATATTTATTAATGCTGACACTGAAGCGGTGTTCTTAATGGGAGACTTTAAAAAACGCGTAACTATTTCAGCAGCCTTTTCGTATGTATAAAATGGACGGTATGCTCATGTGGAATCAATCTATATACTGTAGTGGGATTATTCAGGAGTTTGATACTGTGGCATGATTTCCCATGCTTGGGGAGCTGGAGAGCGGGAAGCAGGAGGTAGCGTTTGCCCAGCGAAAAGGTCAGCTGCGTATCGAATCATTTTTTTTTTTTCCCGACGATTTCTCAAAAAATACCTCCTGGCATTGCAAATATTTTTGACTAGTGAACCTCGCAGTGGGGATGCCTGGCCGCGGCTCTGCTAGCCCGTCCAGAATAACAGCGCTCTGGGTTATTCATCGATTGGCTATTTAAATCCCAGCATATGCCGCCTTCGCCTTCCCCCCGCATCCCGCACATGGATACCGGCCCGTCCACCGCCCCTTTCCGAGAGGTTTCCGAGTCCGGCACCGGAGTCACTCGCACACGATGTAAATTTAATAAGACGATGGAAATGTAAATTGATCGGACGCACATGTGGTGTGTGGGCCGCTGCATCCCGTCTCCCGACAGCGGACTCCTGAACCATCGTTATCTGCGGTGTGCTTGTGTGTGTGTGTGTGTGTGTGGATGTGTGTGCGTGTGTGTACTGTATTTGCGCGATCGCCTTCACCTACATCTCCGTGATTAATTCATTTGTATCTGGCCCCCTGTTTGGAATCTGAAGTGTCCTCTCAGGGTTGGATGAAATTAATGACTTACAGTGTTTACCCCGTGCCTCTGCTCTGTAAATGGACGGGCGACAACGCCACTTCAGGAAAATGCATTGTTTCAGAATATAATCAAGGTACCGACGACCTAGCAAAACTACCCGTGAGTCGGATACAATGTCACAGTTTATGTAGCTTTAATATATAGGCCTCCGGGTTTGCAACTTTGGTCAGCTGGCAGGAGTGAGATTTTCAATCTAGCCTGCACACACATTTACATGCACGTAAGAGTTTTATTACCTTCTAAGTAATCTGCAGGGTTTGCAAACTGCACAAACGCTTTGCGACATTTACATTTTTTGTTTTATAATAGAATAATACGGATTTGCCTCAAGATGTCTTGCGTGGTCCTGAGTCAGTAGCTGTTAGTGTCATGCCAGATGCGTGAGAGTTGGCAAATCCGGGACCTATATCAGAACAGTGATCTAGGCAAAGCACAGTCTGCTCTGTGAAGAAGATGATGGTGAGTAGCCTACTCGACCGCAGATCAAGCATCCGACTGTGCGACAGCTCCGCGGAGACACACGGAAAATACTGTGACATCTAAAATCAAGACAAATAACCGATTGCATTCCTGTTTTCTTTGTCTCCCGAACGAAGGCGTCTTTCTCAAAACTTGCTGAACTCCAACAAACTCAACAAACCCTCAATAGCACACGACGCGAACATAACACACAGCAAGGTGCATTGCACATAGCAAGGTATAACAAGGTATATCCAAGTTTTAACTGTCTGGCTTTAATATACCCTCACATGTAAAACAATACTGCCAATAAACAAGACTAAGTAAATCAGAAGGCCCAAATATACAAGTGTAAATACACCTTCTCATTAATTTATTGTTATGCATTATAATAAGCTCTGTACAGTAAGATACAAGACAGTCTGCTACCTATCTTGTTCCATCTCCCCTACGTGTCTTTCCAGTCAATTCCCCTACGTGTCTTTCAATTCTTTGATTACTTCAAACTGCAGCCTGGCAGTTGTCAGTTTCTCCACCCTGCTGTTCTGTTTCTCCCAACCTCTCCACAGCCAGACTGGACCAACGCACCATACTGGGATGTTCTGGGCAGGCTGTAAGCTTTTGAGCCACAATCTCAGAGGCTCCATCATGATTAGATGTTCGGGTTACCAGGAACACCCTCTGCTCTTGTCAGAATTGTCTCTTTCTTTGCAGAGTTAAAAAAATATATGTATGAGAGTTTTTTGCCGGACCATCGCTCCAAATTACAAAGTCTCACTGAAATATCTAATGGTCTTTAAGTCCAGAATTCATGAGCAAACTGATATTTTGGTGAATTTTTCATGTGGATGCTGCCGTTGGTATCCTGGCAAAACAACAGACCAATACAGACACTCGCTACATGAGGGCAATAATTGCAGTTTTCTCCACAGCATGGGCTTGGAGGAAAGGATATTCTTTCAAGTCTCTCTGTTGCTCAAATGACGGATTTTACTAATTCAAAATACACAATACATAGCATCACCAACCTCTGAACCATCCCTCCACGTTACCAGAAAGGCGAACCTAAGCTGAGAGTGCAGTCGTCACTGATTTTATCTGTCATCTTTTATTTTTGTTATCTTTACTTGATGCATATTTCTCAAAATCGTGATTGTTTCACCTATAACCGGTATTTACTCATGCCAGCACATATCACCGGTTACTTTGACTGTCCCCCCCCCCCCCCCAACCTAAATAAAGTTTCTCTCTTCTACTGGGGCTCCTGAGGAGGACTGGCCTCTCTCCTCGCCCGTACGCCACCGAGACACTCGCGCCATGTTAATTTCTCAAGGTCAAAAATGCCCCCCTTCGCCGCACGGCACTTTGAAGATGTGCTGAGGAGACAATGTCAGCTTCCCTCCTGTCGGCTGAAAGAAACAATATCATGTGTTAGGAGGAAAAACACATTCGCTGCATCACAAAGACCGGGTGGGCAGTCAGGCGTGGCATTTACAAGGCTTTGGCGGTGGCGGGTTGGGGGGGGTCTCCTTGCACGCTTAAATGCTTTAACTTTAATTATGCCATGCAGCGTTTGATTTTGCCGGCAATTTTTTAGCAATAAAATAATACGCAAAACATGCCGTCTAGAGCCATCTCTGCAAAAAACATGTTTTTACGTTAAATGGTCATATCTTGTTATTGTAGATATCAAACAAAAGCGTATGATGCTGTTTCTTCATATTACGCTTTGCAATTTAAATCCCCAGAAATGTTCAAAACTAAATAGAATTTGTAACCTTGTGAACGTTAACAGCGGGGCCTTTGATAGTGCTACCACTTCCCCCGCTTTGTCCTTTGAGATTTAATGGCTCTTTTGTGACTTTATGGAGAATAGCTTCTAGTAATTGATTATTAAAACTTAAGACATTGCAAACGGCAGCCGGTGCTAGATGAATACGTTACCCTTGTAATTAACATAACCCGGGACTCACTGTGCTCCAACCGTACGACCGCAGGATGAAGAGAAACAGGGCAGGTTTACAGAACAGACAAGACTTTCACAATGAAACTATGCAATTAAGAGAGACAAAATCTATCTGAAGCATTTATAACATTTAAGCCAGTATTCCACTTCAAAGACACGTGGCGGTACAATGTAACAAGCTCTCAGACAGCATTTAATCATCTCCTCTGCTGCTAGAGATGTGCCACCTTTGAAAACCTACGACATGTATAATTACTATAGTAACATTCCACAAAATAGTTACTTCAGGCAGGCATGTTTGTCTTAACACCATTGTCTTCGTAGGTTTATAATCTTCGTAGGGCTTAATAGATAAGGAAGACGCTACAGTTCTCATTGCATCCATTCTAAAGGGCGTCATTTGGGTGGAATCAGAATGCCGTCTTTCATTTTTGGTATATGTATGGTTTATATGTTTCTCACACTCTGTTTAAGTTAGGTTGTTATGAAGCGAAGCACACAGGTTTAAAGCAAGCAAGTCAAAATGCTTCCGTTTTTAATTATTAGTATAATTTTTTTCTGTTGTTATATAAATATATGAGGTGTATTTAAAGAGGACATTTACAATTTAAATTTATACCAAGCTAAATGAGTTTTTGAAAATGCACCGGAACAGGATCTATTAGATAATTGTCAAATGAGCACTGATTTAGCTTCAGTGTACTAACTACATGGTCGTGTTACACCTGAAGCCCACGTTACCTAGGTTAGGAACATCCTAGACTGGATGATGCCAGTCTGTCAAAGGGATTATACACAATCACACACCATGAGCAATTTAGAAATGCTAATCTTCCGAAGTGCATGTTTCACACACACACACGTTTGTATTCGTATCTTTGTGGGGACTGTCCATCCATTGCTATGGAAAAACCCTAATCCCAACAATGACAACCTTACCACTTAACACTAACCCAGGCCTAACCTTAACCGTAAGTAACCAAACAAAGTACAAGACTTTTGACATTTTTAGTTTCGATTGCAGTCACAGATTTTTATGAAACTGAGTTTCTCTTGTCAGGACCGAAAGTATCAGGTCTTTATCATTTGGTCCCCACAACGTAATACACATAATCACACACATGCACGCGCGCACACAGCTGGCTGCAGGATTCAATCCCCCTGGAGGCTGCAGTGCCACGTACTGCGCCACAGTGCCACCTAGAGGACAAGCAACGAAATGTAAATTGTAGCTGTGAGTCGTTAACAGCAGGGGAACAGCAGTCTTATGTTAACGGCACAGGAGGGGGGAAAAAAATAGGAAAAAGTAAGAAGGAAAAAGGCATCACAATAATGAAGTTGCCTTTGGGAAGAGGGAAGGCCTGAACGGAGAGCTGCAGGAGAATCGATACTTGATGTCTACATAATTTCTGTTTACGAGGCTGCATAATTTATAATTAATTTCTAAAAGTATTCAATAAATTATTAATTATAAATGAATGCATGCATTTATAATAAATAGATGAATCTGGGTCAATAAATGGGGCTTTATAATTTATGATAAATAACTAGATGCAGCCTATCCATTCACAAAAGTAACAGTACGGAGGGATACTATGGGACTGGCACATGTACAAGTGACATATTTTCCACAAGTTTTTTTCTGTTACTATTGTGCATTTATTTCCAAACTGCTTCTCAGCTGAATGATGCCTCCAGCGCAGAGCAGAATGCCCGGGTTTTATTCAGAGCGTCCGGTGTCCCGTGACGCGAGCGGTTTCTCCCCCCTGCGTGGGCCTGTATTACTTTACAGTGACATCACTTTAATGAGGCCTCCTGTAAACATATGCCTTTTAATAGATTGCCCCTGGTAGTCCCTGCTGTTTCCAAGCGATGCCCCAATTCATCATGTGAATATATTGTACCTATTAGGCTTCCATCTAAACAGATAAAGCTGGGCCGTTTATAAATCAACAGATACTTTAAATCCCAGCAAGAAATGTAGAATTAGGTGTCCGTTACTAGACTGAAGTCAATACTAGCTCCTGTAAATAGATCTCTATTTAATTGTACCACAGTCAGACTCCAGATACAGAATGGTGATTCGTGTACTATTTTTGCAACTTTCCGTACCAGGAGAATCACAACTAGTTCCATTCAGCAACCTGCAAGTGCCTTGATGGTATATTCATGGGTTCCGTATCGGCAGGTCAGAAAGTGATCACCGCCCAGACAGTCACTCCCATGCCATTGGCCGGGCACCACGTCACCAGCTTTGGAAATGCCCCCCGACGGCCAGTTGAGCAAGAGGACCCGGGCAGCCATCCTCCGCCTGAAAGAATTGTCCACAGGCACTTTTGGCAGCATCTGGCTGAACAAATTCATTAAGGGGGAGAGGGAAAAAAAACCCAAAATAAAATCCTCTCACACGGCTGCCATCTCTCCTTGTAGCCAGGAGCGGATCAATGGAAAAAATACATCGGAGGGGGTGTTTAACTGCTGGACCTGGAAAAAGGAGTATATTTAAGACATCAATGTGAACATTTGCCCTGAAAGCAAAACACAGGGAAAAAAACTGCAGTTTGTACAGAGGGTGGGATGAAAGAAGGATGCCATGGGGAATGAGACACCATTACGTTTCACTTGTTTGGAGATGACTGCCCCCGTTCCTGAAAATGTTATCAACTGACACATTCCACCACTCACAGCTTGGCATTTTGTCAGTCTGGGTTAAACAGGATTCTGTTTATCATAATCAGAAATAACCATCCATTGTCCATAACCACTTATCCAGTAAAGGGAGGCAACAAGCCTGGAACCTCTCCCAGAAAGCACAGGGCATGGGGCTGGGGACAATCTGGATGGGATGTCAATCCATTGCAGGAGGCACACTTACTCATATGAATATGGTAATGCATATTCATGACATTAAGTTACCTTTAAAGCCCAGTAAACAGAAATTATGTGCAGACACATTAAGCATTAAATATGAACATCAGAATTGTATCTGAGCAACAACAGCAACATCTATTTCAGTAATTTATGCTGACATGTTGAATAAATTTACAAAATCCAGTTTAAGTCTACCAATTCAGAGCATACAGTATTGACTGTTGTATTGATTAAAGGTATCAACAAATTAACACAGAAAAAGTAAAAAAAAAATCTAGCCTTTTTCTGCCATCTACTGCTTCAAATAATACATTATTTCTATCGACCTGACTACTATGTATGGTACTGGATCTGTTCATATGAACATAAAACTTATGGATAAACCCATAAAAATTGTGTACAACGTAGGTCTTGGCTTATGGCCAAAAACGTCATCATGATAAAAAGTTGAATGTCAGTTGACATCGACAATTATCACGATAAATGTCAAATCATTATTTCTTTAAAGTTTAAAGGCTGAGTTTTGCTCATAAAAGGTGAAGAAAGATGAAGAAACCAGATAGTTAATTGTGGTTTTAAACTATTCATTAAACTGACAAATACTTGCCAAACAGCATTTCACAAATTGGAGGTAGAAGTTATACATAAACGTTATACAAAAGGCCGACCACTCCCATGCTCCACAGCATTTCTGAATTCTCTCTGGATTATTATTGTGCAGATTTTTCGTGGACTTCATTTTTCCTTTGACTTTCATTATGGATCTCGCTGGATTACCCTCATTGGACAGGTTGCTTTGGACTTACCTGCCCTCCCAGTAAGTTGCCCTGTGTTGTCTATCACATTCTCCTATGTGTCGGCACGTGCCCCAGCCATCAGTCACAGAGAAAGCAACGTCATTTCATTGCAAGGAAAAACGTGTCACCAGACATACGTTGGGTCTAAAATCATATCGAACTTTTATAGAGCATTTCTCAAAGTGATATCGGGGGGGGGGGGGGGGGTTTTATCACTATAATGAGTGTTATCTTTTTATCGCCGAGCCCCAATCCCCCCCACTTCAAAAAAAATAACATTTATCCACCTCCCACAGATGGAAAGGGGCA
>JAODKM010000001.1:44876077-44911181 GCA_026780845.1 Petrocephalus sullivani
TCTCAAATTAAGGCTGCAAATATGCACAACTGAGAGCGACCCAGCTGGGTGGACTGACTATCTCTCTCTCTCTCTCTCTCTCTCTCTCTGAGGATCGTTAAAGTTTTTTTCCCCCTGCTGGCGTTCAGCTGTGTAATTTCAGGCTTTAACGTGACTCAGGTCCCTGCGCTGACCCTCTTCGCCACAGACAGAGCGATTGTAATTAGCACCTGCCTGGAGGCAGACACCTCGGGGGAAAGCCGCATTCTGACTCAACAGAGCGGGCAGCCGTGCGGTGGGGATCGCATCTGCGCATTCATTCGTTTCAGCCGCGTGGCTGTAATTACTGACCGCAAATGCCATGCTTGCTTTCCCGATTTAGCAGTTGCATGACTACAGCTCTCTGCTGGATATTGAGTCGTTCGCATAATGTACTGATTTCGGTTGCTTGTATAAATTCCGCATTCTCTTCTAGATGAGTCATTTTTTTCTGCTTATGCTGTATTTACATATCGGCAGAATTTTTATCCGTTATAAATAAATTTTGAATTAGCGTTTATGGGAGCTTGGAAAATAATAAAAAAACAGAAGTATAAGCTATCAAGCAAAAAAAGATCATATAAAAAGACCTAACGAGTTAATATAGCGTCTATGGAAAAAATAAGAGCTTGTTTATGGACACAGAATATATAGTTTAAAAATACGCCTTCCATCTGATGACTAAAACGGGGTTAAACCTGGCTTGCGTCACAGCAGAAAGTCATTTAAAGTCAGGTCACACATGTTACATACTAAATGGTAAAATATAGTAAGCATCTGGGACAGTGGTCCAATTTGGTGGTTGTTTAAATATTAAATTTTTATCTGAAAAAGTTAATATGAGGGGTGAGTGGGTAGGACTGTGTGTGATTGTGGCCCTGGAATCCCATCCACATTGTCCCCTGCCACAAACCCTGGGCTCCCTGAGATTAATCCAGACCCACTATGACCTTTTGGAATGAGAGGGGAATGGACAGATGGATCAAAGAATGTACAGTGTCATTCACACCCATAGAAAGGTTATACTATTTTCTACATTTTAGAATAATCATACAGACATCAAAACTATAAAGTAACATGCACTGACCAAAGGAGTATTAAATAAAAATAATTACTATTGGGGGGGGGTGGGTGCTCTATGGGTGGGGATTTGGAAGGTCGCCGGTTCTATCCTTGGGTCAGCAGAGTGATGCCACCATGAGGCCGTCAAGCAAAGCCCTTAAACCCAATTGCTCCAGGCACTGACTGACCCTACTGTCCTCTAGGCCGGCAGTCCCGAAGGGGTTCCCACATATGCTGGGCACTCATTGGCTGCTTTTCCTTCACTCTCTGGTCAGACTCCTCCAAAACCATTTCTGCTGTGTTTAGGTCAGGTGGCCAGGTCATGTGATGTGACACTATCACTGTCCTCTGTATGCCGCTCGGTGTGTCCAAACTTTTGACTGGCACTGTATATATGGAAGATTATAATTATTATTACTGATAATAGTAATATCATCATCCTCATCATTGTCATACAGATTTAAATTAATCTTCAGCATGAATCCGGCTGATGGCATGCAGAATCAGTGATGATCAATTACCTACAAATACTGGAGACTTTTGGTCCCCCCCACCTCACCCCCTTGTTCTGATCTGTTCCTCAGTCTACGTTCACCTTCCCTAACAGTTAGTGTTAGAGGGAAGACTCTGTTCACTCATTGGACAGTATTGAAACAGAACGATTCTAATCAAAGTGAACACTGGCTGTGAGCTGTAGCATACAGATAAGCTGGCATGGTGTGTCTGCCTGAGAGAGACTACAGATAGCCTCAAAGTTTGTTACAGTTCAGTATAAGAAGGCTCATCCCATTGCTGAAGTCTAAAAATAGAACAGCACCACTACTATCAACACAGTATGAGTCTTTAGTGACAGGACTGAAGCACTTGAGCCCTTAATTCTCCTGCATAAGCAAGTGGTGAAGAGTACCTGGTGAGAGGAAAGGAGATCAGGATGGCGCTCAGGTAGAAGAGGACACAGGGTCACAACGCAGCATCTGATGCAGCATCCGCACTACCTCACACCCCAAAAACTCTCTTTCCTCTCTAATCAGCTGCCATAGTTCCTCGCTGTTGTCTCACTGCAGACACTACCAGCAGACATGGGAGCCACTCATCCAAACACATCAAGAAAAATAAAGACATGGAGCTGATTTGGCAGGACGATTCGATGATGAAGCAGTTTGTTGTGAGGCTGGCCCTTCATGTTCCACAGAAGCAGCCCTAGGAGCCCGACGAGGAGCCATATGCCCCAAAGGAATCCTGCAAACTGAGCACGCGCAGCACTCTTCCTCTCCGTTTACTTACTGTTAACTGCACGATTCAATAAGATGAAGATCAGTGATTTATACTGTAAGTCCTAAGGAAAAAAAAACATATCCATTCATCCATCTATCCATATCCCAAGTGCTTTTCCTGGTCAGGGTGATAGGGGGTCTGGAGCCTATCCCAGGCAGCTTAAGGCACGAGGCTGGGATACACCCTGGATGGGATGGGGACAAAAACGGAGCTGGAAAAACTCAGAAAAGATATGGAAAATATGGTTTTATTAGGATTATAACTTAGCGGTTTGTGGCATTTACGTCCAATAAATAGCTGTAATATGTCTATGAACTTGTTTTAAAGGTCATAATAAAGAGTAGGCGTGGCCAATCTGCGTTACAGTACGTCACAGTGATGGTGACGGAGATGAGATGGCCGAGTAAGACGACTCCTCACCTGAGATGTGCAGCTTTTGGTCCATGGCAACAAGCAACCTGAGACTAGAGATGAGACTGCAGTGGAGAGGAGGTCTGGAAATGGGTTTGGTACTGAGGCGGCCAAGATCTCCTCCCCCTCCTTACTCTTCCTGCCGTGAGAGAAGAGGGGGGCAAGCTTAGTGGTGGCAGAAACCTCGCAGACAAGACATTAACCAGCCGAGCTGCAAGCCAGTCTCCTCTGTTCTGTATGTTCTTTGGAGACATGCCTCTGTGATATTGCGGCGATGGCGGGGGGGGCGGGGGGGCTGCTCTCGTGGCCACAGGAGGCTCCCGCCACGTCGCATTTGGCACATAAGCTGCAGCGAGCGTGTTTGGTGGCGATGCTTGCAGACAATCGAGGCCTCGCCAGGTTGCGTGCAGATCTGACTTCCCCGCAGTGAGTTTTGGCCATACTACTCGGAAGTTCTGGAAGGCTGTGAATTATACACCTCTTCGGTGCCTATAATGTTGCAGCCCAATTACTGAAGGAGGGTTAGGGTGTGCTGAGGACAGAGCAAAGTCTGGGGACCTGTTACTTGCATCTAAACGTTAATTGTTAACTGGCAGTTAATTGGGTAAAGGTTGATTGTCATTCGAGATCATTTCTCTATTTTAGGGAGAAAGACAGCTTTGGAGGTGAGTTTCCCTACTAACATAAACTCCAGGACATCCATTTAACCCCTGGATCTGTAGATCTGCCCATGGGAGATCATCGTGGAAGTGACCTTTTCCCCATGTTGTGGAAGCTCAGAGAGGTGCTGGGCCAAGTGAACGCAGGGCCTTACAGGGCCTAACAGGGCCTTACAGTTGTTTACCATCAGCCGATCGAACGTGTGGCCCCATGGAGGGACACAGACAGACAGACAGACAGACAGACAGACACCTGATAGCGTGATAAATAAAGGCAGACGCACATGACTAGCATTTCCCACCTCTGCCGGCCTGGAGGGGGACTCAGTAAACAGAAAGCGGCCGACAGTCCTGGGCTTGTACACAACAGCTGACTGGGCGGCTGTCACCCTCAGCCAGACGTGTTTAAAGACATACCAAACTCTCGCCTAGACCATTCCTGGGAAATTATACCTCATCCCCGTTTGTCTGGTTCGAGTGTTCCTGTATTACCAGAGGGTTGTCAAGATGTAATTTTCATTTACTCTAGAGACATACTGTAAGGAGTCTGTTTATTTTCCAACCGAAATTCATTATTAGTGAACAGCAGGAGTTAAATAAACACCCCCTCTGGTGTCAGATGAGTTGAAACGGCCCGGATCCGTATCCCTTATACGCAGCGATCGCTGAGCGACCCGCTAGTGCTAGCAAAGCAACAGGCACCCAAAATTCTTCTGTCCACCTCCTCTTCTGTGAGTCTCGGCCCGCATGTGCTGACATTTGGAACGCTTTTTTGGGTGCTCTGCGCCCGTACGGGAACCGCCGGATGCTGCCACCAGCCACACGTGGTACAGATTAGCGGCTCAACGGGGACATGGAATGAGCATGAAGACAGAGACTTGCGGATATGTTGCTGTGTGGGTTGTTAGCATACGCTAACAGAAGCATGCTAATGTTACGTGCGTGTAATAAACTGCGCTTTATCGCAAAGAAAAACGGCAGGAGCACCTACGTGCGGGACAGGCCGTACCTATGTCCCTTGCCGGGTGGAAGCAGACGGACCTCCAGCGGGATGAAAGATGGGCCAGAAAATGTGGCGGTGCTGTTCTTCCCGAGCAGCCGGGGGAAAATGGTGCCCCCCCCGGCATGTAGCTCCTCCAGGGCGTCGCTCATGGCGCTGGCGGGGTCCGGCTCACGCGCCAGGCGTCATCTGGGGCGTCTGAGCAGAGCAGGTGCGGTGTGGTGGCGGTACCAAGGGAGACAGGGGTCCGGGGGCTTTCGCGAGCACGGCTCTGTGTCCACTCCGCGCCGCGCTGCCCTGCCAGGCTGCTCTGGGGGGCGAGGGGGGGGACGGGGGGGGAGCTATCCCTCCTACCAAAACATGATCCACCACAATAAAGTTATTTTTAAACCGATCACTCCGCTGTGCTTCAGCAGAGAAGGCTGTCACGTTAAAGTCACGGCAGCTCTCCCTCCGCCGCAGCCTCACCGTCGTTTCTGTCCGATCCGCATCGCTGGTCTTTTTGGGCCAAGCCGACCACGTCAAAGTCCCGCTCTCAACACATACCGGGTTCTGTGAGGGGCCCTGGAGGCAGGCCAAGGCATCTGTAGCCCAGTGATCCTCTCTTATTGGACATGGCTGTGCTCGTGACCTGGTTGTACCCATATGGGGTGCCTCAGATACCGCTGAGCCTTTGGATCTGCTCTGGCCTGGAGTTGGGGCTCAGGATGGGCTTAGATAATATGAAAGGTCAGTGTATAAACACAGCTCCTGAAACTGATAAAGTGAAAACACGGCACCCCTATAAGCAGTGTTATAACATGCGTGAAGACCCCATTACCCTAGCCTTTCATAATCCACTAATTACATTTTCATGGCTGATAACAGGTCTGTAGATAAATATTTATATATTCTATACTACATTTAAATTTTAAACCAGAAACATCCATCTGTCTATTTTCCAAAGCAAATCACACAGTACATGGTCTTGGTGAATCTGGAACCTCTGCCAGGATGATCTGGAACAAGAACCATCACAGGAAATTCACTATGGATGATTCAGAGGCACCAATTCACCTGAGCCTATCTCTGGACTGTGGAGGAAACTAGAGTATCCAGAAGAAACCCACACAAAAACATGGGCAACCACACACAGACAGGGGATGGGACTCAAGCCCCCAACACTACAGGTGTAGGGTAGCAGTGCATTTGAAAACTTCAAGGTTTCACTGAAGATCACAGTGCAGTTCCTTACTAGGAAATATCCCCTTCTGGGTGACGAAAAGGGCAAACTTTATCATCTGGTCAGTCCCTTAAACATGATTCCATCCGCTCGGCTTCTGGCTCAGGCTTTCTGGAATGTTCTTTGGAAACAAGAATGTCGCCTCTGCTGTGCTGATCACGCACAGTGAAACCTTCATCAGAAATGGTCCCCCGTGATTGTTAGAGGCATTTCGTATGAAAAGGAACGTTCTTGTAGAATTTACTGGCTAATATTTGCTTTTTCAGGGGGAGTCAGTGCAGTGGATGACCGCGTCCAGCACCGCTCATGTTCACACTTGCTGTGGACGGTGAACAACTCTGGTTCTGTGTTCATGAATAAATATGTGTGTGTGGGGGGGGGGGGCTGTGCTACTTTGTCAGCTAACAACTTTTTGGGTCACGCCTGGTTTCAGCCAAAAAAAAGGTGCATGATTCATACAGTTGTCAGAAAAGGAAATTAGCAAAGAAGACTAACTACTTTAAGACATGGCTTTATCAGAAACCTAGACGTGAAACACTAACAAAACAGACAGTTAAGCACTGAAACTGAACCCTGTTCCTCTGATATTCCCCAAAACTTGAACCTCTTACTGAGTCAACAGCAGAAACACAAATGTGATTATTCAAGGTTATCATAAATAGCATTAATCACTGCATTGATGACTGATTCACAGAGCATGTAACTTGAGGTCTATTTTCAGACGTGCCCATTCCAGCAGCTGTCTACTTACGGACGCTCCAGAAATGGTTATTCTTAGAATGTCATGTGGAAACATAATTGAGCCTTAGAGGCACAGAGCACGTCCCACGACACCTCGATCATTCGCTCCGTCCGGCTTGTCTGAAATGATCAGCCCGGCGGCCTGTGCTCCCAGGCCCCGCCCACCATTGTGACATCACAAGCTTCTCCCCATGGAAACCATAGAGTCTAAAAGGAAAAGGAGAGGTGGGCAGTACAAAAAAGAAACATTCTGTGCTCAAATAACAAAACTTCCCTTTTTTCTTTGCCGTTGACAGAATCCTGTGAGTGTTCAGGTTACGATGCAGTGCCCGTGAGTGGACGGTTGCAGGTTCAGGGTTGGCTGAGAGACTTTACTGTTGAGCACTGGAGCAAGGCCCTAATGTTCCAGTTACCCCCTCTCCCCGCCTCTACAATTGTACACAGCTTTGGATAAAAGCATCTGCTAAATACTAAGTAATAATGATAATAATAGAACCAAATTTGAAAGAAGTGATGAAACATCATTTGAACCTTGCCTTACATGCCTCCTCCACAGATAGATTGCTGAGGCATGGCTATTCAGCTGAGCATGGGATTCAAAGCAGTGACATAAGCACAGATCTACCTCCCTGAGCTGTCGTGTCTGTGACTCACTGAATCGCAGTCTCACTACAACAGTCTGTACACTTGCAGCTTTTTTTCCTGAATTGACTATATAGTGTTTGTATGTGTGTGTGTGTGTGTGTGTGTGTATATGTCCAGGGTGTCCACTTCCTCATGCCTTGTGTGTCTTGGGACAGGCTGCAGGCTCACCATACTGGGTATGTGGTTGGAGAAGATGGATGTATGATTAAATAGCTTGTGCTGTGCAGGACAACAATGGACTGGACAGGAAGGGTTTATGTTACATTACAGTATGGTTCCCTGATAGTGTTGTTAATACTTAGACGAAACTTTAATGAAACATAGGTAACCAAAGACATGTAATTTGGCTAAATGGTGTCTCAGTTTCCTGTAGAGTATGCCTTTGTGTGCGATGTTTGTGTGTAATGGACTGCAATGGAACTGGCATCCTGTCCAGGGTGTACACATGCCTTGTGCCCTATGGTGCCTGGGATCGTCTCCAGGCCTCCCCACACTTCATGGCCCTAACCTGGATACAACTTAGAAGTTGGATGGATGAATGGAAATATTAATTACAAGCCATAGAAGAATGAACTGCACCCTGCGCCCTTCTAACCTGGATTAGCGCCAGGATGCTAGAAGGCTGAGCTACCCCCTCATACTAATGGACCCCAGTGGCGAACTTATGAAACGCACAGTGTTTACATAAATCAATGGCGAAATATATCAGCCTGCCCTCGTCATCATTCATTTTGTGCAGCGCTGTTGTAAAACACACCTAGCAGTTCTGAAAGCAAATGAGCATGGTAAAATGCCTGCAATGCACAGGGAATTAAGGCGGCCATCGTGTAATCTCTAGCTCGGCATCCCATAATCGCACGCCCCTACATTTGGAGTACAGGCCCTGGAGTCTCACTTTCACAGTTTTGTTTGACGTTGCAAGAATGCATGGAGAACATATGTTATTAAGAAGCAGCCAAGTGCCGTCTGCCAGCTACAGCCTATTTATAAGCATCATTGATAAAATTCCACATTGGATTAAAATATAATTGTTATTTTTGGGCTTGCAGCAAGTTCTAAATGCCGGCGTGATTAAATGAGTTTTTAAAATGTTAAAGTTGCTGTTTAAATTAGCCCACATAGTACACATACATCTGGCCACCATCTGCCTGATCTTCCTGTGAAGAATTTATGCTGCATAATTCACTGCCTGGCCAAAAAAAGACATCGTTTGAATTTAAATCAGCAAGCCAATGATTGGATCATTATTACAGCTCAGCAACGTTATGCAGCAAAGAAGTGAAGTCAGCGGAGTACCTGAATCTACTGAATGACCAGGTTTTCCCCATCTTCCCTAATGCATGGGCATATTCCAGGATAAAAATGCAAAGATTCATCAGGCTCCAACTGTGAAAGCATGAGGAATCTGAGTTGGCCACCACAGAGCCTTGATCTTAACCCTATTGAAAGTCTTTGGGATGTGTTGGAGAAGACCTTATGAAGTGGTTCAACTCGCCTATCATCAAAAAAAGATCTCTTTGAAAAATGAATGCATATCTGGATGAAAAAGTATCACGAATCATGAATGGCCAGGCAGCACACGTCACATGCATCAGGCAGCATAAGTACCTTGTGGGAAGATTAGAGATCAGATTAGAGTCTGCCGCAAATCAGAAACTGCCCTCGCATACACATCTTGCTAATTAGCGAACGAGTTGAGTATTACACGAATTACTTCTAAACAATGCATGTTGTGCAGACATGTGAATGTGCTATTATGGAAATGATTTGATGATGTCACACCGGTGTGAGTAACCATGCCACATGCAGGGACATGGATACCCTGGCAAATTCAAAGGGCCAAGCATTTTACAAAGGCCCTTGAATATATATATTTTTTAATTTATATAAAGGGGGGGGGGGCAGAATATATAATACTAATGCAGACAGTCTACCCTGGTTCTTGAAAGAAGTTAAATCTCTCTCTTTCTGTCTTCCATTAATTCAGCTCAGCCAACCTGATGTTCTGAGGTGTAAATGGGACACCAATTACCTAAAACTTGTGAGCTTGGGGCGACAGGAGATGCCAATCCATTTTCAGGACGCGTACAGCCTAAGCGGCCAGATTTAAGCCGTAAGCGGAAATCATAACTGATGCATCTGTATTATATGGGTTCAGTCATCAAAGGAAATAAAATTGTTTTCATACAGCAGGATAATTCAGTTGTGTCTATCATGTTTATTTGAAAATTTCCCCCAGTGTAAAGTATGGTAATATAGTACCTTTGTATCTGAACAAAAGTAAATTTTAAAGAATTTGATTTTTAAAATATACAATATACAATATACTGTATATACAAACAAAAATACAATACATAAGTCAATCGAGTCATGAGTATAGATGATTTCTAATTGAAGTACCGTATTTATAAATCTTTATAATTCTCCAATTCAGAAATGATACTTTTTAATACTAATAATTTAAACAATTTATATGTATATACTGTATATATACAAATCATACTAACCACTCATAAATCTCAGATTAAACATTGCAAAATATGGTACAAGAATAAAGAACATATTAACATTATAACAATGATATATATCTTTTAAATTGGCTGTGTTAAGTTCTCAGCAGGGCTAGGGTTCCAATTACACTCGTTTTATCCCTTATTTGTACAGCCTGGTCAGTAGCTTTCTGAGGCGGGTCTTCAGAAGTCATGTGACAGCATGGTATTGGCTACTCCACATGTCAGGTCTCTAGAAGCTCCAATCAGTCTCCGTCACGCTCCTGGATAATTATAAAAAGAGACTTTTGATATCAGGTGTAACTGTGTGTTACTTTTATGATAATAAATAAGTTACGAAATTAATAAGTTAATAAGTTACAAAAATAAGTCACCAGAACATTCAAATCTTACATGAACTCTAAATTGATTATTGTTGCCATTGTTAAAACTACATGTCACTAGCTATCAGAATGCGTTCCTTAAATCTAATGCAGTAACATAGCTCTCTAAGCAGATGAGATTCCAAGAAGGAATTTTCTAGGGTTTTTTTATTGTGTGGTATAGTTACATAACCTCAACAAAACCCCAGGCAAGTACAGGTATATATACACACCTATACAGAACTTAATACCACTAAACAAATCACTGCTATTCATGATTCCTCCATGATTAGTAGGGACACTACAGTATATAAATGTAACTGCATAATCCCCCCCCCCCCCAGGTTGTAGGTTAGGGCTGAGGATAATGCACTCTGGATTACTTTATATTCCGGAACATTACAGCCAGATCTGGAAGGTGACGTGCGATTTTCTGGGACGCCCCTCAGCTGTGCATCAGGGCTCAGGCCCTGCAGCACCATGCATGCTTTCTGCTCACCGCTACGCCCGCACAGCCGGGACCCTGTCCACGCACCTCTCCGTGTCCACTGGCATCCGTCACCGCTGCAGGCGAGGCGCTCCCTGATCCGTGACCTCCGGCTGGCGGCACGCTCTCTCTCCCTGCCTCTGAGTCGCTTATCTCCTTTTCCTTTATAAAGCAGGAAAAAGGCCACACAAACAGGGACTCAGAAATGCAGTTTGCGTGAGCGGCCGTAAAACAGGGGAGCTCAGATGAGACGTGCCGATTCCAGGGCAGAGTAGCGGCTCTTTAGGAAGAGCTGTTGCTCTCTCAAGGGTTGAGGGTTCGAATCACGCCTCGGCTGTGTGTGTGTGTGTGTGTGTGTGTGTCTGCATATTCTCCCAGTGTGACATACGCTTCCTACAACAGTCCAAAGACATGCACATAAGTAGCAGGGGCGATTCAAATCCCCAAGAAATTCAGGATGAAATTGTTAAGTGGATTTAAAATATTTTTTCAGTGGGCACAAAAAAAATTTTATGAGTCCAGAAATTCCTGTGCCCAGAGTGCATGTGCTCTTTAATAACCTGGCATCCCGTCCAGGGTGCAGCCCTACCGTGTGTCCAATGCTGCCCCCCCCGAAATATGTGACGGTGTTTGCGCCCAACACACACACACACACACACACACACACACACACACACACCCCACCAAGAGGGGGGCCTTGCTGGGTCAGCAGTGATTCTCCAGCAGAAATGCCAGGCGGGACAAAAGTGAAATGAAACTCCTCCGCGAGACGCAAACTGCACAGATGCGATTTTCAATACAAAAATCCAGTTTATTGACAAAACAGGGCAAATGAACAGAGACCCCAGTCCCTTTTCACGACCCATTTTATTTTTTGTCAAACCGAAGAATCTGCCAATTCTGCAAGTCATCCCAAATAAATGACTCAAATAAAAAAAAAAAAAAAGTGACTATCAGAATGTATTAAGGTCACTATCAGCAGCCCAGTGTCACCATAAACCACAGCTGGAGACAGTCAGCTTTTTACAGATAAGGAAGGGCCGCTAGATTCTTCAGATTATTTTTGTGTATTTTACCGCCAACCAAAACACTTTATCATTTAAGTGTGGGAGGGATGTTTGCGCGAGCCAGCAAAAGCAGAAAAAGATAACTCCGAGTCATCTTGTAATGGATGCTTTATTTGATATTTTTTATGGTTACTGAATTTCTCAGTTAAAAAAATAAAAAAGAAATCCAAGAGAGAAGATGTTAGATTTGTTCTTAAAAATGTCCATATATGATGAAACATCAAACAGAAATGGGGGTGTGTCATATTTGGGTGGTGCATCATGGACAGAGGCTCACGTTTTGTCAGTTATAAATTCTTTGTTTATATATCGATATATAGTTTTGTGGTTAGAGTTAAATTCAAACAATGTTTAAATGGTGCTTCCATATTAAGTAAGTTTAATCAGTCCTCCAAAGGAACAACACTAAACTGCACACAGATTTTGGGGAGGTAAATGAGACTATTGAACACTATGCAGATAAGATTAAGACAGCCGTTTCAGATCACAAAGAATTCCAAAAAACGGGGTTTTTCCATGTACAAAAGAGGTGCAATTTTCCCAGGCTCCCTAACAGAGGGTATCTGCCAATATTTTTGAGGTAGCAGACCAGTTCTTTATTTCAAGGAATTAAAAGGTCTTTATCATCATTTACTATATTGATATTGCTTGCAGTCGTTTCTCAAATGGTAATATATCTTTGGCAACACTTTCTATGAAGCCCACATTCATAAAGCCTAATGACTGTTCTTATAATTTATTGTAACATTCATAACACATTATAAACCGCCATAAATGTTTCTAAAAAGGTACAACACAATATAGCCATGTTTCTCCTTAGGGGCAGTGGTGGCATAATGGTTAGGGACACGACTGTAACTGAAAGGTTGCTGGGTCGAGTCCCCGACCCGCAAGTACCACCAAGGTGCCCTGAGCAAGGTACCGTCCCCAAGCACTGCTCCCCGGGCGCTCACGTAGCTGCCCCTGCTGTGTCACGATGTCACAGAGGTTAAAAGCAGAGGACACATTTCGTTGTGTGCCTTTCACCTTTCACGTTCATTATGAATGCCATGAAGGTCTCATCTATAATGCACTATAAATACCTTCATAAAACATTAAAATGGCCAGTATAAGAATTAAGGATGCTTTGTGCTGCATTATGAAGGTGTTTATAGTGCATTATAGATGAGACAATCATAAAGCATTCATAATGCATAATACACATAACTATAATGTTATGCCTTTTTATAAATTATAGCCATGTTTATAATGCTTTATAAATGCATTATAATGCATTATGAAGGTATGTGTAGACATAGCAACTTACCAGGCTTCTTGGCGGTTCTTTGAGGTCTGGCGCAGGAAGTGTGTAACTGGGCTTTTGGCTGAGGGACTGGGCCCTCTTGACCGCCGAGGACACGGCCAAGGCGAAACGGGAGGGGTTGGTGGGAGAGTACGGTTTGGGAGCGGCGAAACTCCTCAGCTTCTCCAGGCTCAGTCCGGAGGGAGGCTGCTTAGTGGGGGCTCCCGCTCGCTTTGATATTATTTCGGGAGAAGGTTCTTCATGAGTCCTCCCCAGCTCCTGAGGGCTCCCTCCAGCTTCCTCCTCCCCCCGACGCACCGCAGGAGCACAAGAGGGTGGAGAAGGAAGCGAAAAACTCATCTCGGCAGACGGCTCCTGGGGCAATTTTTTTCTCTGTTGCCCTGGAGCCTCGTCTGGGCTGGCACTCGCATTACTCACCGTCGCCAAGGTAACGGAATACCCAGGTGTCGGTTTGTGCTGCGGCAGGCGGAACGAGGCTGGCTTGGGCTTTGTTGCAGGTGGAATTTTCTTGCCTTTGATCTGTGGTGCTGGACCTGCCCCGACGCCTCCATCAAAAGCGAGGGAAGGTTCAGGGCCCTTACCATCTGTTGCAGGAACTAGAGGAGAAACAATGTCTGGCTGAGTCGCGCCCATGTTGCTATGGCCACCACCATCGTTGACCACGCTCCTGACGTTTTCGTAGCAATCGCGGTTGGGCGAAGGGGCATGTGACACTGTCAGCTGCTCCTGTCCAGTCTCTGTTTGATGCTTCCCAGCCCCTGGGGCGCTGGCAGCCGTCTCCCGCTTTGCTACCGCGCTGGGAGACTCAAGCGTGACCTCCACCTCGAACAGCCTCAGCTTCTTGAGGGTCTTCTGAGGGACGACGGTGAATGTGGTGAGCCCCACCTTGGGAGTGTAGCCCCATGGGAGGTTATCTGACAGCTTGGGTTTGGGAGTAGTTTCTTTAATGTAAACGGGAGAGCCCATCACGGCAGGTGATGGCAGGCACTCCACTCTGGCTGAAGCAGCCCAGGGATGGGACAAGTGGAGCTCCTCCGTGGAGGTAGCCATGTCCTTCTTCAAACCAGCCCCTTCAGCTGCCGGTGGCTCACTAGTAGATGAAAACACAATCTGGGGCTCTTCTTCATGGACACTGTGGGCATCCACGCTTGGGTCAGCTTTCTCCAGCTGGTCCCAGAAGGTGGTGCTGCCATTCAGCTGGTCAGAAGCACACACCCTTGAATCCTCCGGTCCACCATCCTGAGATCTGGGGTTTGGGGGAGTAGAGCTCTGGGTTTGAGGCTGATGATCATCACACAGTCTAGCTGGAGCCCGCTCTCCATCCTCATCTAGGACCAGCCCATTCTCAGAAGAATAGCTAACCTGAACATCCCTTTGTTTGGACAGGCTTGCCTGGGTCTCTGTAGAAATTAAAATAACAGCGCACGATGGAACAATGCCAGAAAAAGAAATATTTACTTCAAACAAATGAATAAGCGATAATTAGCTGTAATTATCTGGATGCTTTCAAACAGTCTGTAGTGAGAGATGTAATGTTAAGGAATGAATGTAGGTTGTTCTTTTTATATATAATTTAGGTATTCAAAAATGTGAAATTGTCATTTGATCTTAGCTTCTCTCAATAACGAAGTGTCCAGACACCTGTATATCCCATTTGGGGAAGATCTGCCTCTTCAGTATTCAGTGCTCGTTCAGCACAATACTGCTTTCCCCCAGATTCTCCAGCCAGTCTGTCAAAAGAATTAAAAGATGTTCCAAAATATGATAATCAAGCTCTTTAATGTACATATTTAAAGCCACCCATTCCCCAAAACATTAAAAATAAATCAACAACCATTAGCCATCACACAGAACCAAGATGGGGATTTTCATTGAAGCTGGAGCTAGCCCCCACTCTGAGCATCCTTATCAGGAGTTCGTACTTGCCATCTGAGGAAAGATCACGCGAATGATCTTCCCCCACCTCCTCCGACTGCAGGGAGCTCTGCATGTCGGCGGGATCGAAGGTGAGGCCTGCTTTCCCACAATCCACCAGGGCAGCGGGGAGGCTGGGCCTGTCCTCATGGCCGTCACAGCCAGACACGGGGCTGGAGCTCAGGATTGGTGCAGAGAGCATCTCGTCCAGTTCGTGGATTTCCTCCAGGGCGCTTTGGGAAATTGTTCTTCCTATATGTTGAACATGCGTGGGGAAAAAAAATTTGAGATTTTTAATATACAGTTTAGGCATCAAACATAGCAAAACAACTAAATTATTAATGAATATAAGGACGATTCAGATGAAAGTTTGAAAGTATATACAGCTATTGCTACAAGCTTCCTCCCTCCATTAGCAAGGCCTGTCGCCACAGGCGGAAACACCCACACCATCAGTAGAGGGATGAGTTTTCACATCCGAAAAAGGGACACACTCTCCGAAGAACATAAAGCCATTATATAATCGCGTAAGAGGAGGCCATTTCTCAGCCTCCCTACTCAGAATATGCTTAAGGGGACATAGTCCTTAAGCTGGCAAATGCGCAAAGCTATCGGGAATTACACTTACTGGCAAGCTACAGATCCATTGTTATTTTACTTTGTTTTTTTTTCCCCCTTTGTCCCGTAGCTCTCCGATAGCTACCTTTAACGGATGCTTTGTGGGGAACTCTATAATGACAGCTGTGTGTGTGCCATGGACACCCATGCAATATCTGCATTTGTCCAGAGGTGGGAAAGTATTGCAACAGGACATCTAGTATAGGAAGCGAAGAAAATGTAAGGATCACAAACAGGCTTTGGGGGGTGATCTGAAAACTTTATTAAAACCAAACAAAATTTAAAAGGCTGTAAAGAGGAATGATTATGGCAAGCAGAGAGCAGCATCGAAAGACGAGCATAAGACATCAGAAACAAAAACACACAGGAAATGAAAACTGACAAGGAACAGAAGAAGCCTGTGATGTGATGATCAGTATCCTTACAGTAGTGAAGGAGAAATGAACATTTAGAAGCATGATCATGCATGAGCACACAATCTATAAGCATTTCTCAAAACCAAAGGGGGAGGGGGGCAAATTAAGAGCCATCTTCCAAGGTATTCGAGTATTCCACGGTAATCAACCACCTACCCCCCCGGGCTCTCCAACAAAGGCACAGTCACAACCACATTGTCCAGTGGCCACTCCTCTGAGGAAACCGCGAGTGAGAGTATTAATCAAATCCACAGTGGCATGTGACACTTCTGTGACTGAAAGCTCAGGACGATCTCCAAAAGAGAGGTCGCTAGACTCACTTCATAAATCGAAAGTCATATTGGCATATTGTTTACAGCTCCTGCTCTAAAATCTGTGCTACTGGACCCCCGCTGAAGAAAACAAGCAAAATCTAACATGAACTGTGCTCTATTTTTTAATGCAAGGGGGAACATTTACCCCCCCCATAAATAAATTAAAAAATCGGTGGCATGGCAACAGTTATTAAACCTTAATGACCAACTCTGTCATTACAGTGTGATGCAAAAAAAATAAAAATGAGATTAGAAACAATTATGGCATTTACTGCCAGTGACTGTGTGATTAGACTGTTAAAAGGTGATTTGCAGCAGTCAGGAAGAGTTTGGAATTTAACGAGGAAGGACATGGAAAGAGCCAGGCGGAGTGGGGGCAGGCTTGGAGATGAGAGAACGGCAGCAGAGGACGGTAGAGCGAGCGGAGAGGCCCAAGATGGTGACGCATGCCCTTCCTCTGACTTTCAGACGGCAGTTTGGAGGAGAGGGATTGCCAGAAAACATCCTTTAGGGGGAAGAAGGGGGAGAAAAAATAATTTTGGAAAAAAAGGCACATCAACTGGAAACAAGCAGCTCAGATATACAGCCATTTAGTTCCGTAAGCATTTTCATTTTTCTACAACAAGGTCATTCTTTAGGAGACAACTCCAGCCTGGGTTTGACCAGATGCCTCAGTAATGGGCATCCATCGTACAGGGCATCCGTCTTACAAGGTCAGCAGGGGGTTCTGGAGCCTATCCCAGGCAGCACAGGGCACAAGCCTGTGGATCACCAAGGTGTACCATCACAGGAACACAAACAGGAAGAAACATATGTAACTTGGGGACACCCTTGTAGTATGAAGCCGCCTTCCGACATCTACAGTCCAACAAAACCTGAAGCAGCCCTATCGAGATGGATCTAAAAGGGGGTATTGTTGACCAGTATTTCCCAACCCAGTCCTTGGAGGCCCCCCAGACAGTCCATGTTTTGGCTCCTTCCCTGTTCCCTGCCAGACATCCCACATGCTCCCTCCCAGCTCCCAGAGCAGTCCGAGGGTCCCCAGTTAGACAACCACAACTCCAGATAAAAGCACGGACAGGAGTGTGTACTGTGCAACTTTAAAGTGTACTACTGAGGCAAAAAACAAAGGAAACCATTCAGCCCCTTCATATCTGGCTGATACCAGCCTGGTGGGATTGCGCCAGTCTCTTCCAAAACACCCCTGCAATAATTAGCCAGCAATAAAAGCCAGCTTTAATCTGAATCCACTGCAATTATTATGTAACCACTGTACCATCCAAGAGAGCCTGACTCCATCGGCTGCGGCCCCGTCAGTAAGAGGCAGCCCTTTTGAGGTGCACTGGCACAGAATGAAAGGGGATCAGGACCAAATCCTGCAGTTATACTCCTGCTGCGCTAGTTAAAATAGGAAATGGCTTTAACAAAAACAGCCTGATGCCTCTGTAGCTAGATCTGAGATCACACCCCATTTTTCTCTTTGCGTAATACCGAAGCACTATGGAAAAATACAACGGGGACAAAAGCAGACGATAAAAGGTAAATTATCGACCGGTTCAAATGGAAAAATTCACACTGAAAAAGGGCCTTGATTAAAAGCCGGGCCTGAATCAATTTTTATATTGACCACTAGGGGGCAAAAGAAGCACACTAAAATTTCTCTCTTTCCAGAGAGAACTGCACTAGTCGGAAAGTTAGGGTCCGTCAGGGTGCAGAAACTTTGGCGGGTAAGATTTCTTGGCTATTCATAAAGCTGAAGGATGGATTTCATAAAAGCCGAGAATCACATGACTGAGGGGAGACCAAACCGGCACAAACCGTTTATGCTGCTGTCCAGCTGAGCGACACCCAGGGTGACTGCGCAGGGTGGCTGTGGTGCCCTCCTCTTCACCCTCTTGGTGGAAGTTTCCGGGGAGCCTGAACAGCTCGACCCAGACAGCATCTACAAAGCAGAAAACTAAAGCATCACTACTAAAGACATTTCATGCTGATCCTATAAAGTTAAATAAAAAAAAAATAATAATAATATTGATAAAGCTACTTAACAGATCCTTCTTCATTTTAAACCGCATGTAAATGTCTTTTCAACCAGTACAATAACTTCCAGGACTCCAAGAAACTTCTACTAGAGGCATGTCCGGATGGCCAGTGGCTTCAGGTATATGGTTTTAGTAGGTGGTCGAAACTACTGTATACTAGTTGCTATAGCACCAGAGGTGGATAGTTCAGGTCCAGAAACTAAAAATCCAGACCAAGATTTAGTTTCAAATCAACCAGTTGTGTATAAAGCAGGGGTGGACAATCTTATCCAGTAAGGGCCGTGTGCGTTATTACTGCAGCTACCCAATTAGATGATTAATTAGAGGACTGATTGGCCGAAGAGTCCTCACACCTGGGTTTGAACAGCTGACCTAAAGGTTATCCGAAGAACTTGCTTGCACATTGGCTCTTGGCAGATAAGACTGCCCACCTCCGGAATAAAGAGTCACGGTCATGGAGTACAGTGGTCCCTCGCTATAACGCGGTTCACCTTTCGCGGCCTCGCAGTTTTGCGGATTTTTTTTTGTGCAATTCGCATGCTTTTTTATACAGCGCATTGTGTTCTGCGTCCTAATTAGCGCGTTGTGTTCTGGGTCCTGATCGGCTGTAGACCATTGTCAATCAATCTCCTCCGCGCCATGTCTCCCGTACAGTACAGAATGCCTTCAGCTTGTCAGATTCACATAAATCTTCGATCGCTAGCAGTGTGACTCTGAAGTGCTGTACTGTATGTTTGTAAGTTTTCTCCCTAGCAAACCCAACAATGTCGACGAAACGTTTTACACCGTCAAAGGCACCTGCGGCAGCACCCAAAAGGCAGAGGATAAGATGCTAAGACAAGTGTATAACGTGTGTAGTGGGGGGTTTTACAGCCTTAAAACATCTATAATAATTGTAAAAAATAAAGCTGACTACTTCGCGGATTTTGCCTATTGCGGGTTATTTTTAGAACATAACTCCCGCGATTAACGAGGGACCACTGTACTCAACTGGTTGGTTGGCACAAAATCTTGGTCTGGATTTTTACTTTCCAGACCTGAACCATCCACCTCTGTACAGCACCCAGGCAGAGAGAAGGTCCCATGCATTTCAAAACAGCTGACTGAACAGTAAGACTGACTCAAGTTAAGTAAAACACACAAAGGCCCCAGCACTGGATAGTATTAATGAATCGAACAAGGATGGGCGATATGGCCTAAAAATAAAATCTCAGATTTCTTTCAACCTACACCAGATTTAGGCTTCCGATTCAGATTTTTTAAACAAGCAAAGACATTATTCAGATGAGCAGTACACATTGTTTCACACGTACTGCTGTACAGAGGCAGAAGGGCTACTTTGATAACATTTTTGGCTGCGTAGCTTATACCTGGGGTCAGTTTTACTTAGTGTCTGAATGAACCCCGTCCCCCCCCCCCCCCCACTATATATGGGCGCCATATCTTTGGAAATGTGAAACGTCACCGCATCTGTAATTTGTTTCAACAAGGATCCCTGTCATCGCTAGGAAATCAAGGTGAAAAGGATGCCACCATCGTTACTTGAATTTTAGCAGGCGTTTGGCGGCTGCTGCAAGTTTGCACATCTTGCTAAGCTATACAGTATGGGCATAACCCTAATCCCAACAATGACAACCTTAACCCCTACCTAGCCCTAAACTTAACCATAAGTAACCAAACAAAATACAAGGTTTTTGACATGTTTAGTTTTTTGAATTGCAGTCTTTATAAAATTGAGTTTCCCCTTTGTTGGGACATTTGATCCCCACAATGTAATATATACACATTACACACACACACACACACACACACCTCTAATTGCACATATTTGGACTAGGACTTAAAACCAGGATTCTCAAGGGAAAACCCACACAACATGGGGACAACCTGCAATCTCCACAACAAAGCAGGCATGGGATTTGAACCTCCAACCCAGCAGATGTGAGGTGACAACACCACCCACTGGGCTACAGTCCCCATAGCCCTTCCAGTCCCTGGGAGAGAATCAGCCAATGAAAGCCAATCGCGGTTACCTGAGAATCGCCTGACAGGGCCTCAATTCTGCGGCCATCGAGGCCGGACGGGACACTCTGTGACATCATCATGGGCGGCAGCGGTGCACGCCTCTTTTTCGGCACGTCAGAGGGCATGGTGTTGGAGGTGTATGCTGGACCGCTGGTGCTCGTCGCGGTGGAGGATTGCTTGGTGACCATGGGGGAGGCCGGTGCGCTGGCTGCGGTGGTCTTTAAATGACAGGAAGTGGAAGATGCTGGAAGCGCCCCCTCAATGCCTTGAACACAAATGTAACCCGGCGGGGCAGTTCTGTGAAACGTACCCGGTGGTCAAGCCTCTGCTTGGTTCTTCTAAACATGCTGAAGAAGCCTGTGTTTCCCTTCTCTTTCGACATGTTACCTTTGCTTTTGGGACTATTATTTCTTTCTAAAAACATGAGGAAATGCTCAGTCAGGACCGGAGATGGAGTGAGGAAAGAAACATTAAGTTTATCAAACACGTGTTTGTAGAACATCCAGCTGGATAATACACCACTACAATTGGCCTTTTCGGACTAATCGAAAGGTTACCGGGTACATTAGCAATTACCTTGAAGGATCGTGGCGTCTTTACTTGCATTGTTACCTGTTAACACATCAAAAGAAAATCAGTTTTGGTCAAAAACACTGCATTTACCACAAAGTACTCTTGTGCTATTGTAGCAGGTACAATAACAAGTAACAATCAAGTTATGCTGGGAATTTGACATGATGTGCAAAAAAAAAAAAACATTACAGGTACAGCTGGTAATTTACCCTCACCAGTAAAATGGGATTCTGTAACTGGGATCTCTGGATGCAAAGAACAGTAGGGACCACATACTACTTATTAACAACTTGTAAAAGAGAGAGGGGCAGAGCAGAGTGAAGCTCATCTACTTAATATCAGGATTAGAAAGGAGACACTAGGGCAAGAGACACGATGCTTGATTGCGAACGAATCATACGGCAGCGTTTGACAGATCCGTACTCTCTAGTGAAGAATTTTAAATAAAAAAAAAAAGCAGAACTTGAGGACAGAGCAGACTAAAGGAGTGGGAATTTAATCAATCCCAAGCTATAAAGTCTGGGGACATTTTTTAAATTGTAGGACTCATTCCTCTCAAAGACAAAGCATGTACTGTTCTCCCAAACAGCATATATGTATGAATTATGCACTATAGCATTCGTGGAGGAGTTTTTATTCATGGGTCTGTACCCACTCTCACAGTGGGGTAGAGCCATCACCCAAACTGACAACTTAACACTAAACTGCAAAACGCAGCATCATTATAATTAAATTCTTATATAAAAAAAAAAACATTATCAGACTAGTATCAGTATCATCAGTCCAATTTCAGCGCCATACTTTAAGTTAACAATGCATCAAAGGCCTAGTGTCAGCCTGAAAGCCACACACACACACACACACACACACACACACACTATGACTGTTTAAACCTGAAGCTGAGAGGAATGCTAGCCATTTTAGGTGAACGGGACAACGTAATTAACTAGCTGGGGCAGTTTAGATGAGCATCAATGACTCATTCAACATCTCATTTGAAAACGTTCTAATATTCTAATTGCCTTAATATTTTTCAGTAAAAAAACGTTCAAAATCAGCAATGCTTCATTCATTAGGTGCCCGTTATTCACTGTATTACGTACAAAACTGTACAATATGCAAAAACTGCATCTGTTCCAAGATTCTTTACACTGACATGCACTCCGGCACTTTAAACATCCGTCATCCACATGTAGACTTTGTACATATCAAACTGTATGTGCCCATGATCTTGTTTAAACTGTGCGTGCATCCACTATATGCACGAGAACCTTTGACACCCTGACATGAATTCTCTATGTGTAAATATACCAATAGAACTGATTTTCATTCACATTATAATCGAAATACATTTACAGTATATGCATGCATCCATCCATCTTCCCTGTGCTTGTCTAGTATGGGTCAGGATGAGTACATGAGCTAAGATAGGGAAACACCGTGGACAGGGGGCCAGCTCACTATACGGCGCGCATTGCACGAGCATGTACAAACCCGCATGCACACACACATAACCGGCAGTTTCGATTAAAGATAATTTCCTGGCCATAATGTCACGCTATTGTGTTATGGGAGGAGACATGCAGACAGAGGGAGAACATGCAAAGCCCACCACCGAGGAGGTGAGGAGCTGCAGTGCTGCCTACTGAGGCTGTGTGCCGTCCCCGGTGAAGAAAAGAATATAATCCTTTAACTGAACAAGAATGAACAGAAGCGAAACGGAATCCGACCGAGGGACCAAGAGGCACAAACACGGTTTAAAGAAACCAACTAAAATCTGCATTTCCAGAATTAATCGGCCTCATGTGCCGGGTCTTTATAGTCAACAGTGAACCATAATATTTAAGGGATCAGATGGATACGGGCGGCTGGCACCTTTTAACTCCTTGGCGTACACCTCTCTCAGGCCGAAGTCGTTAAGGGATTTACTCAAGTCCAGGGCCTCCTCCGACAGGACGTCCCTCAACAGAACAGTCGCCTGGCACTCAAATTCACATTTCTCACAGACTGCTGGTAAGAGCTCCCGTAAGGGGACCTGAGGGTTCACCCTCAGAATGGTCTTCTGCGTCCTCTTGTAGTTTATTACCAGCCGAACAGTAGGCTGCATTGGGGAGAGGGGGGGGTGGTCACAATGTAAAGCTTCCTTTATTAATCCCATGAGAGCATTAAAACTGCTGCACCTGTAGGCATTAACTGCTGTTTTGGAGCAGATCTCAGGTTGGCAGGAGATACAGTATTGAGTAACTGGAGGGGATTAGGGTGGAGGGCATGCGTTTCTTCCCAAAGAATGCAACAAAGGACAATAGAGCTGCAGTATGCTGGCCTCCACTGCGGGCAAACGTCTGCAGCACCACCACACTTATTCAGAAACCGGTGTACAGATCTATAATAATATACATACGTCCCACAACTGAGGTTAGGTCCTTTCAACCACCTTACACTACAGGTATTGCTAGAATGTCATATTTAATCTACGCAGTGTGTTGAGATGGGACCAATATGAGCTTTTAAGGTTTGAGGTTTGAGGCTTGTGACAGCCTGATTTCTACCTCTGGGATCTGAGGACCAGCCATCTTGTTCTTATCGGCTCCTTTGGGCTTTAGCAAGATCTTCTCGACCTCCAGGGCTCCTATGAGAGCGTTTGGCTTGAACTTTATGCGATTCTGGTTGGTGGAGATCAGCTCGACGGTGTGGCTAGAGGGGTTCAGGCGGTACTTGCCACAAAGCATGACCAAGAGGTCCATCATGGGTTTGCTGAAAAAGGAACAGAAACTCCAGTAAGATAAAGGTCACAAAAAAGCTGCGATAATCATTACCGACTATGGATTAGGGGAAAAGATCTGCTGGAGGGTTTCTTTGAAGAGAAGTTCACTCAGTGGCACTCATGCAATCATGTCATGAAAAGGCAACCAAGAGGTGAAACGGCAGGAGAGCACAGATGTAATACCCACTCATACGGGACCAACGAGGGACTAGGGATGTCTGGTAACATAAATTTGGTATAAAGCAGCCAATATGAAGATAATAACAGAGTGTATCCACCGGACACACAGGAAAGAATAGCCAATAGTAACTCAATTCATTTGAAAGTTATTGAAGTCAAGTCTTATATAGTTATGAAATGTCTTCCATAGCCTGCAGCTATATTTTGCACTGGCAAAAAACCATCATCAGGCCTGCTATCAAACACGCAAAATAAACCCCTAATTGGCATGGAAACCAAATTTCAGCAAAGGTGTTTGTACAGCATTCCTGAAGCAGGTCGTCCATTTCCAGCACTCGTGGGAGACTTTGCAATAATGTCATCAATTCAATCCCGATGATGACAAGTGCACCATCCTACACCCCCTTCATCATGGATGGTTCAATACTTCAAAATATTCATCAAGTATTTTACTGCCATTCATTACCCAAGAAAAAATAAACGAACACCTATCTACACAAAATTAGGAAAGAAACTGCTGAAAGCATCAAGGAAACCGGCAAATTATTAAAACGGCTACCCACTAGGCTCACCTGCCATGTACAACAGCAGTCCTCTCAAGGCCTCCTGGAAGGACCACAGTCAGGGTCAAGTCCCTGTCAATCATGTTCTCCTTCGGTTCCATGGCGACGGGCGGAAGCCCCGGTAGTCGCTGAGGACCCCGCGGGTCTCCCGGAGTCTGCATACCCGCCGGGGGAGTCGGAGCTCTACTCTTGGTGGGTCTTCTGAGGGAAGGGCTAAAAAAATGGGAGGGGCTTAAGAAAGTCTTCCCCTCAACCCCTCTCACACAAGGAGCGTGCTGCAGCACCTAACGTGCGCGATACAGGTTCTCCATCCTCCTTTGATCCCGAGTCGGTGGCAACAGTTTCGTCCACATGAGTGATGAAAGTTCAAGACATCAATACGCTGCCAATAACTGCATGTTTCAGGGGCTGAAAACTCAGCAGCAAATTTAGGGTGCTTTGTACTATTTCAGCCAGCCTGGGTGACAGCCAGCACAAGGCTACATCTATTAGACGACATACCTTCAGTCACCATGGTAACCAAGTCGACCACAATTCATTTGTGAGCCACAGGTAAAAGAAAGTGGCCAAGGGAAGATCTCGTGCTGAAGCCTGCGATGTTTACAGCACCGTGTCATTACCCATAAACTTGGGAGCCAACCCCCCGGCGGGATTTTTCCATACAAAAACAGGGGTAATGACTAGAGAAATAGCATTTCGGACATTATGACCTGCTCACTGTCTCTGCTACACTGATTAATATGGGCGGGGGGGTATGATTAGACAGTAATCTGAAATCCATTATCAATGAAGCAATGTGGTATGTGACAAAATCTTGTCAGTTGCACCTATTTGCAAAGTCTGCAAGAGAAAAGATTCTTAGTACTAAATCATTTTAATGTTGATCCCTACAAAAAGAGATTACTGCAGGAGTTTCCCCCCATTATCCTATTTACATTACTGTGGAGATGTGCAAGAAATCACAGCTTTGGCGAGTCAAATGTGGATGTCAGGCGAAGCTGCGACTTTGCAGCGAAATGGTTTGAAATAGTGTTATGTGGAATTTCTGGTACCATGGAAAGCACTTTGGTTAAACATAACCTTTCACAAAATTTCAATGAAATTCCATCCAGCAACACGCTTCGCGAGAGCATGAAACCGCTCTTCGGCGAGGCACGACGTGCTGGAGGGGGAACAGATGCATTTGCTCTGCAGGGGAAAAGGGGAGCCAAACAACTGCCACATACTACTGTCCTGGAAGGCTGCAGATAAGGGCTGCGGACCAGTGCGGCTCCAGCAGATCTGACCGTTTGCAGAAAGGCCCTGCTGACCCATCCAGCTGTACCAGAGCGCAAATGCCACATTGCACAAGTCACTTCAATCCCCGCCCCTTAAATATTTCCCACAATAATCACTACACTCCTGGGACATGCTGAATTTTGGGGTTAACATTTCAGATGCTAGGTTGTTCCTTTTATACTGGCTAGATGGAAGTTATAGAAAACAATCCACGATAACAAAAGTACTAGTGCTGTTAGCATTAGAATAAATAATATTGGTACAAATAGTATGTAACTCATTACAGAAAATGGCATTCATCAGTATTTTCTATGCCAAGGTGGATATAGAAATTAATAAAGGTGAAAACTAATCCAACATGCAGAGCAACAAGACTCAAAGACATCAAAATATCACTAGGCCTAAATCCTCAGCTCAGCTATTTTTCAGAGCTGCAGAGAGAAAAGAAATGAAAATCCATCTTGCTGATAGAGGGAACAGGATCGCAAGACAATATTAAAAGGTTTAATAATCCAAACATTCCCAAAGTAGCCTCAAAACAGAAGACCCTGCCAGGGAAGGCTTAGACTTTAATACGCACTTTGTGTTCAAGCTGACTGCAGCTATTGATTATGCGATCAAAGTAAATAATTGCATGTTTATCATCAGGCAGGTTAAACTGCTGCGGCCTCCAGAAGGCGGTGCAATTGCGGCCTGTTCATCAGCAAACAAATCACCACATTCCAAGTACATCCTAAAAACACCTTTGAGACCAAATGAAGAACAAAGTTACTTTCAGGAGCATGGCAGAAAAACATCCGCTGAAAGCAGCTGCACGGAGAAGGAAGAGACAGACCTTGGAGGAGTTCTGGAGAAAGTCTTTTGATGAAAATGCTAGTAGTTGTTTGCTGCAATGTGAAAAAATAAATTTATAATTTGTACCCCTGATGCAAAGGTTAAATGCTTCCCCACTCTGAAACATGCGGTCTCCATGTTCACAAGCCTCTAGGGGGAAAAAAAAATAATTATATATATATATATATATATATATTAAATACACAAACATGTGCACAATGCTGTTTATTTAAACTGGCTGTGAATTATACCAAGGTGTACATTAAACTTCATTAGCAAAACTTTCCCAGAAACCAGGAGTCACACAAAAAAAAAAAAACACACACACACACACACACACACACACAGAACCCAAAGCATTATAGGTGTACAGAGTATACAAGTTTCAATACTCACCTACATCTTTAATAATAAAAAATCATCCATAGGAAACCAGGAAAGTTCTCCAACTTAGGCTTTCCCGTCACACAAACAGCAGCATGCATTATACTACAAAGTGCTGTTTGTTTGATATCTAGGCTTAAACTTTTAATTAGGCCTCCAAAACATCCAAAATCTGCCTCACATGGAGGCCAACTCCATATAAATAAGACTAAAATGCTATATTAAACAATTATTCAAGTTTTAAGGCTTAAAGCACCAGACACAGTCACATGACTATTGTGGTTTCAGATTAGAAAAGTCTGGAGAACTTCTCCGAAAGCAAATCAATTAACAGGGTAAGGCCAATCACAGCTAAAGTAACAGGAAGAGATGCACGTAGAATAGGCATACTTTAATATGTTTAACACACAGTGAACAATGTGCATGTACAACTGCATGAAATTATTGCTTGAAAATACCCTTCTACATATTCTACACTGCACCTTTTTTCACTTTTAAAGGACTGAGTAGATTTTTAAGGCTGCCATTCTAAAACCAGTTATCTACCTCTACAGAAACCCACACACGAGCACAAGGTACATGCTGTTCTGCACATGTGAATTTGTGCAGTTTTCAAGGTTAATCTCCTCCATTTGTTAACACAAATACAGGAGTTTAGTCTGATGCCCCCAGTTTTGAAGATTAAACATAGTTTTATGGCAGATTTAAGGTTCATGTCAAAAGGCATACATTTTCCATTCATCACGTCGAGGACTTTCGATATTTTACATGAGTTTCTTGCATTTAGCTGTGATTTAATGCACTTTAGCACCTGGTTTGCATTTCATCTGGATTTCTGTAAAGCATATTTAACCGACCAAAACTACATGTGTGTGCTTGTAGCAGATAATTCGGCTACTTAAGAGACGTCATGTTTATCTTGACAAACAAAAGACCTGGAATGAAGAGGATACTTATCTGGGACAGACTTAAAAATTACAGTCACTTATAGCTATGCGCATTTATCAACACACGAGTACCAGCAACATCCCAGCAATGAAACGACAGACACAGCAGCCAAGCAGGTGTACAGTTAATTGCACAAATTGCTAAATGCGGATTAGCTATGGCTTCCTTCAGTATAGCATACAATATTTAACCTCTTCAGAACAAGCGGCCATTGCTAAAGTTGCAGCTTTTTGCCTCAGTAACCAAACATTACTCCTGATCCATTTTTCCTTATAACAGTCAACTGGTAATACACAACCAAATTTCACTCTGGGTTTGTGTCTTCCATTTACGGCAGCCTTGGGGAAAGGTCCGCCAACATTAATTTAGACATATATAAATTCAAATGCAGTATTTCAAATTTTTTTTTTTTCAACTTGTTTAAAGAAAAGAGTCTGGGCCAGCTAAGAACACACATGCAAGCATGAACTGCTACTATATACACACACACGTATATTAAAAAATAGCTAATGCTGTAGGCCAGAAATGGATCATTTCAGCAGGATGCCTATAGGGCAATTTCAGTGCATGGCAAATCTGAAACTGATTTCACACGATAGGTCAGATTAACAGTCCAAAGGAGAATAAAAAGGCAGAAAGCTACGGGCATTGTCACTGCGAATGGGCCACATCTGTAGCGGATTTAAAGGGCAGAACCCGAAACGCATTCGTCCCGCGGACGGAATGCCAGCGTCCCCCCCCACCTGCCCGATCTCAGCACACCCTCCACGGCCCCGTATCCCGCAACAGCCCCGTTTAATAAACAGCAAAAGGCTTCATTTTCAATTAAATAAACATTTCAGTAGATTCCCCATGTCTAGCTGTCACTTCTCCCTTTTCATGGGTGACGGACGGTTCCCAATTCCGTTACAATGCACCAAAGCAACACTCCACCATTAAAACCAGTCAAACTAAAAAGGTTAAACACCACTACTAAAATGCGTATTTTATACATCAGCGATTATTGCCACGTTTACACACACCTGTACAATACTAGCAGCCCGCGGTCATTTTAACGATCATTAGGGATTTAATTTCTTCAAGGACAAAGACTCCCGTAGTAAAAGCGAATTACAGGTAATACGGTCCCTGCCCTTCTTATGTATATTTATATTATTTTAGGCGTAATCTACATTAAGACCATCCAGGCAGACGACGGCGCAGCCATACCGGCTTTTCGGTCGGAATCAGCGCACAGACACTGGTCCCGGAGACTCGGAGAGCCAGGAGGGAGCGGGACGGGCTCCCATCGACATGCTTCGGGGACAGACTGCGGCCGAAGGACCGTTTGCCTTTGCGCCTTAAATCGCGCATTTAACGAATTTAACGGCGTCCCGCACGCGTGGCCATCCGAATAATATTAGGATGGCCACACCAATAGTACTACGCGTTACAGAATAGCAACCCCAAGTTTTAAAATATTTAACAACATACTTAAAAGTGTTTAAAATGAATTGCTTGCATCGCCGCGTATATTTTATTAAAGCGTTAAGCTGTAGGCCTTCCGAGCGATCACGCTCAGGCCTGGTTTTCAATTTAAGGGATACGTTTCAATTACTGACATCCAGTGCTTAAAATGTGGGGGGGACGAACAGGTGCCACTATTCATCTTATTATTCACTGCCCCAGGGCTGCCAACTCTGATCAAGCAAGAAATCCTACAGCAAATCCACATGATTCCATTATAAACCTAAAATGAGCTACATCCAAAGCGTTGGGGCGGTTTGCAACCCCTTACAGACCATTTACAAGGCGATAAAACTGTCGCACGCGTGTAAATGGGCACGCAGACCAGCTGACCAAAGTGGGCAACCCTACTAGCAGTAGATTGTGACAGATGCCAGTATGCAAGAAACGTGTCCTCCAAGGGGGCACCGGCCCACTACAAGCACCAGATGTACTGATACTAACGTGACTGGGCAGCTCGGCTCTGGCCCTGGTGTTGGCCTGCTTTCCAAAAGCTACAGAAAAAGATGGGAGCGTGCACGGTGCACATAAAGAGTGATACACCTATCTGCCCGCTGCCATAGATATATGACAAGCTTTAAAAACGAGCTGACTGACATAAACTCCGCCTTGGTAACGGGGGGGGGGGGGGGGGAGTTTCCCGGGGCCCTTCGCCCGCTCCCCTCCTGCTTTTAAGGCCAATAGATCCGTATCGTTTTATACCTGGCAATGCGAGGCCTGCTCTGGGGTTGCCGAAACCCGCATCGTAACTCATGCAGAGGAGGATAAAGCTATCGCGTCAAAAAAGCCGTTCGTATCTGATACTATCCGGGGATAATGGTATGGAGTTTCCAGGTGTGGAGCTATTTCAGCAGCAGATAATGGTAGAGGGAATAATACAATTGTAGGTATTCTTGGAGGATATATTGGTCTCAGGCAAAAAAAGGAAGAATAGGCTGGCGATACCATAAATAATAACTATACCTCCGTGATGGGAGGTTTGAGTCCTGCCCCTGACTCTATATGCATGTGTTGACTTTGCTTGTACTCCTCATAGGTGATTTAGGTGTGTGTTTCGCAAACCAGTCTAATTCCCTGGGAGCTGGGAGGGAGCAAAAATGTGGACCACCTGGGGATCCCCGAGAATTGTTATGGGAAACACGGATTTAGGCCTCTTTAAATTGTCTGTTATGTGTTAATGTGCAGGTACCTTGTGATGGACTGGAATCGCACACAGGGTGTTACCCTATCATGATCCCTATGTATACCCCCTCCTTCAAGAACCCTGTACTGGATATGCAGTGTTGGGGAAGTCACTCACAAAAGTAATCCATTACAAACAAGTTCAGATACAGAAAGTACAAATCCACACCAAGGTTTTGTTTCAACCAACCAGCTGAGTGCTCTGTGACTGTGACTCTTTATATTCAATTGAATGGTTGAAACAAAAGCTTGGTATGGATTTGTACTTTCTGCGCCGGAACTTGTCTGTAATGGATTACTTTTGTGCGTAACTTTCCCAACACTGTGGGAATGCAGCTGAAAGATGGACATACGCCTGGAAGCAATATTATTTCTAGTAAGTGAAGAGACAAGACTATTCTTGTTAATGACGGAGTGTTTCCCTAACAGATCCAATGCATCATCACGGCCAATGTGAATTCAGCTTCATCAACAATGGGCACGCATTGCCAAAACTGCTCTGGCTGTAATCCAGAGTCACATAACTTTGAACAGAGATGCAAACGGGACAGCAGAGTCCAGCACAGCAGGGATGATGAAGACAAAAGGGCCCCAGAACAATGGAGGCATAGAAAATGAATCCAATCGGGTTTACAAGATATAGGGTCTGTTTCCCGTTTCCAACGAGACAGCTGTCACCGAGTGCAGCCAAATGTTCACTAGGAAATGAGAGACTACTACTGGCTGGCCTAATACCCATCCACTAATTCATTTTAAACAACTGTTTATCTAATCAGAGACACTGGGATTGCAAGCCTGGGTCAGCACAGGGCTTAACATAGATAGCTGTTGGCCAGAGTAAGAAGGTCTAGGTTGGTTCCTTCTATAGACACACAACAATCATCGTGATTTTTAAGATCCTTTTGCCTTAATACCAGTACTAATTTTCGTAACTGCAAATCCTTTGACTGTGGGATGATGTTTCATGTAAATACTCAATGCTGGCTTGCTGTTTTACAGGACAATGCCTATATCGCTGTCATTTAGTTTAAGCACGACTTGTTATATAATTTGTATATCATTTCAAAAGTGAAGAGCATTCAGAGCTGCATTAAAAAAGTCTGTGATTCTGGCCGGCTGGATTTTATCATAACAGTTCATTTTCTGACCAGTGAGCCAGGGTTATGTGAATAAGCCATTCTAATGTTTCTCTAATATTTCCTGAGTGGACCAACAGATTCAAGGAACAAGTACAGCGATCAGTGGTCAAAGGACCACCGAGCAGAAATATGATGGTCGGATCAGAACTCGCTTTGTATGCACTTGGGATTTTAACATTCTTGTGCTGTATCTCTCACTACCAAGAAGTCAATACCCTTTCTAGGGAATGTCCACACGGACCTCAGTTATGACCATTGACATTGTGTGATAACCGATTTTCCGTACATAGTGAACATTCCGCAGTTCAGTGCAGACAGAAAGGGGGATGTTCCCTATTAGCCAGGCTATAAATCTCAGGGATGAGGACACACCTTGCCCCTCCCCCCAAATATCTCCATCTTAAGATGAAGTACAGCAAGGGCTAGCAGTGGACCAAGACTATGATAGTGTCAGTCATGCAGGTTTCTTGTCAGGATGGAGCACACAGTGCAAAGTGGTATCCTTAATTTTTTCAGTAAGCAGCTTTCCCACTCTTTATGGGAATATGGGCACTGCCCTCATCGACAGGTTTGTTTTTTTTTCTTTTTCAGACATCACAAATGCTAATTTACGCTAATTTTACCCGGAACACTAAGATCTAGAACTTCACCAAACCTCACAGTGCTGAGTGATGCTGTACATTAGAGACACTGTTAGGGTAGGGAACTGGGGGCCTTGGCTGTACCACCCACATCATTAGCATGTAGCTCCTCAGCTACAGGTATGCTGTTCTTTCTTTCTCTCTCTCTCTCTCTCTCTCTCTCGCAAATCGTCACCCCTTTAAACTGCTGGATATGCTCCTGGAGGAATATCGCATTCAATTGCTCGCTGGGTGTATTTTGTGATTTTTATTATCAAGCCATATACTACTAAAGAGACAGATGCTGGAGTAGTGATGAGCTTTGCCTTTAACGTTAATATTTAAATTATCTGAAGTTTGTTCTGTGGTTATAATAGAGCAAGGAATAGGTTTATAGGAACACAGCAGGGCACAGTTAGGATTTGGATGATATAGCACCATTTATCTTAGGCAGTTTGGCAAAATAAAACCTGATCGCCCCCTTAACAGCTCAGTTCAGAATGCTATGACTTGGTGAATGTACCGTTATGCAAAGACAATTTCGTAGCAAAAGTGCTCTCCCAATACAAGGCTGTTTCTAGCCAGGAGCCGTGTTGCCATCACTTATAAACAAGATCAGGAACACTAAAATGTTCCAGTCTATGTCCGTGGAGTGACCCTGTTAAAGTACCCCTACCCCAATAAATCATACAGCTGCATAAACGAGCAGAATTTGCAAGATACTTTGGAAAAGCATCAACAAATAAAGTGAAGGTAACATGAAACGGCAGTGTCCAGGTCATAAACATGGCGGTCATCCGGCCTGCTCTGCAAATGACCAAAACATTGTTTAAGTGCTTCTAGAGAAGTGAGGAAGGAACCGGGGAGAATTCCACTTAAGCCACATCTCACCTGCATTAACTAGTCCTGCTAATAGCGTGCAAAGGAATTATTCCAAAATATGTACCTTTGGATCAGAGGTCAGTAAGAAAGATAATTACTTCCTCTGAATCCTTAACCTGGTAGCATCAGCAGTTAATATGCAGAGTACATGCAGGATATTTCAGTCATACATTAAGCATTACATGTGACTGGGTAGGTCAGAAACCTGTCATCCATTGTATCAGTGACTGCACAGGGCATGAGGCAGGGGACACCCTGAGTTGGGCGTGAGTTCAGTACAAGATATACAGATACAGTATATCTTCAGTCAAGTTAAATATAGAAGTATATCATGTTTCTTAGATTGCACATACCTAATCATTTTAGCCTTTTTTCTGTTTATTTGCATGTTTTTGTATTTTATCATTTAGTTATTTCCACACATCTTATCTTATCTTATGGTCTGACATTTCCTGGTATACCCGATTAATCTTTCTGTTGTTTTTTGTTTACACCAGTCAGCTAGAACATTAAAACCACAGATAGGTGACGTGAATTACATAGTGAGTATCCTGTTGCAATTGCACTTGTCAAGGGTGTCATTATATATGAGGCAAGGGAACAGGAAAAATGGACAGGCATAAGGATCTGAGCGACTTTGACAAGGGCCGAACTATGATGGCTAGACAACTAGTTCAGAGCACCTCCAAAACGGCAGGTCTTGAGGGGTGTTCCCAGAATGCAGTGGTCAGTATCTACTAAAAGGTCCACGGAAGGCCAACCAGTGATCGACGATGAGGTCTTGGGTGCCCAAGGCTCACTGATGCTTGTGAGGTGTGAAGGCTTTCTAGAGTACGAAAAACACTATAATCACTGAATATTACTGTTTGAATAAATATCTTATGCAAAGTGCCATTAATAACATGCATTGCTTTTTTAAATTATAGAGGCTAACTATCATTTTAAGCAGTATCACTTTCTGGACAGGAAGGATATCCCAAAAATCCAGTGACTGCTACACTGCACACATTTATCATCTGACTTGCTGTGGATCTTGTACCAGACACAGAGAAGAAATTATGGTAACACTTTACTTAAAGCAGTCAATATACTGCATTCATGTATATTATGCATTATGAATGCTTTATGAAGCTGTCATCTATATGCACTATAAACACCTTCATAATGCGGCACAAAGCATCCTTCATACTTATACTGACCATTATAATGCATTATGAAGGTATCTATAATGCATTATAAATGAGACATTCATAGAGGATGCATAACAGATGAGAAATATGGCATTAATGTGTTTTGCCTTTTTATAAATAGTTATAGCCCTGTGTGTAATACTTTACGAAAGTGATACAATGAATATTAAGGAGAGTTATTAGGGCTTATGAATGTGGGCTTCATAGAAAGTGTTACCAAAACGACAGACACTCGGTTAAAAAGCTGCCTGCAAAGTCTCGAGTTTAAGTTCGCGTGCGTTTGAAATGAACAATGAAGAATGGAAGAACGTATCAATTAACAAACATCCTTCAAGCGTGGGGCCTCCACAATAGCATCCGTGCACATCCCCCCGAAAGGCACGCGAGTTTCCAAAATGACCAGAAGCTGGAAATTATGCGGACCCCTTGCTGCTTACTTATCAGGCTTATTTTTAGTCAGGTACCGTACGGGGAATGTTGGCATGATGCTGCCCAATTCTCCTTTGTTGTTTTGTTTCTTGGGCTTGGTTTTTATATCAAGGTCTTAATGCCCTGAATATTTTTGGCTCGATGCAGGAAGTGTGACCTTGTGGGATGTGGCAGCACAATACCGTGAGTCATGGAAGCTTCCTAACCCCACAATGAGAACAAACGACTTCCAGATTAGCAGAGAGCTCTGCCGGCATCTCCTGGAGCCTACTGTATTTATAAAAACGGCTCTAGAAAACTGTTTTGAGGCACAGCTTGTCTGTATCGTTAGTCCAGCAAAGTCATCAAAGAAGAACAGAAACAGATCAGAGAATTAGTATTCGGTATCCAGCCAATCACTGGAAGTCAGTTACATCAGGTGATAAAATGGCAGCTTGTGATTGGATGTGGCTGGAATGGGGGTTCGGATTTCATTGGGGGGGGGGGGGGGGGGGGCGCGGGGGGGGGCAAGGAAGCCAGGGAGAGGAAGAGGGCGGCGGAGGGA
>JAODKM010000001.1:44921134-44933511 GCA_026780845.1 Petrocephalus sullivani
ATGGCATATGAAAGAAAGGGGGGAGGCGAGCCTGCCCCTCGGATAACGGCGGAGAGGGCGCCGGGGCCCCCTGGGGGGGGGGAGACTCGGGAGCGGAGGGTGGGGGGGGGGGGGGGGGGGGGGCTAGGGTGCGTTTACCTTGCGTGTACCCAGTGAAGGTGACGTAGCCCGCTGTTGCGAACACTAAGCTGAGGAGCGCGGCGGAGCCGACGGATATGTGAGTTACTCGAGACCAGGTGCTGAGGGTAGGCTCCTTCAAAGAACCGTAGATCAGGAAGCTGTTATGGTGACATATAAACCCTGCAACAGAGAAACGATCTTAGAGGCATGTCCCAATTAATGTTAGCCATCCTAAAAATACAAATCAATCAGTTATGCCAACCATCTGCAGTACAGTTTATAAACGGTTTCATTTCTCAAACCGTCCACCACTTCATCCATAACTGCTTATCTAATGCAGGACGATGGTGGACCTGGAGCCTATCCGAGGGAGCAGAGTGTTTGTGGCAGGAGATGCCTTGGAAGGCAAGCATTCACACATTTACGGACACCAAGTCACCAAATGAATGCTTTTGGAGGAACTGGAGTACATGGATGGAACCTGTATAGGCATGGAGATAACCCGCAAACCTCACAGACAACCTCACAGACAGAACGAGAGGCAGGAACTAAACCCGTATCCTGAAAGCATGATGCTATATTGCTCCTACTGTATATTTTATAATATACATTATATAACACATAGAATTATATAATGAGCACTGTTTCCAGGTTTAGTAGATCAATAAAACTCCTGTGCATAAGGACTCACCGAATGACATCACGCCGATCGCCTGAATTGCCTTCCAATGGGCAAAAGACCATGCATTCTCCACGGGGGGTCTGGGAACACACAGGGTTTTTTTTTCTTTTAAATCACATAGCTAAAATAAATCTTTTACATTTTTTTCCTCAATCTCAATTTTATTGACTATAACAGTAATGAAAAAAAATGCACCAAATGCATTGAAGTTCATGTAACTGAACTTTCAGATGATTTTCCTCCCTAGAATTTCACCCTAAGTCGTTTTCTGCCCTCTCCTATACAATCTTCTGGGTTTATCCTTCTTCTAAAGTGAACTACGAAGTCCTCTGTGGGAAACTGGGGAACCCAATAAAATGAATTGAACTCAACTGAATTAAAAATTAGAAGTTGGTATGTTCAATCTTCTAAATCAGAACTAAAATCAGAGGCGTACGAGACCCTGAGCTATAAAAGAGAGCAAAACGTAAGGGAAGTCTCCTTAAATGGCACAATGGAAAGAATCGGTACAGACATTTCCGGGCCGAGAGTGGCGGCTCTGATGATGATGATGCTCAGGATTACGATGGTGAAGATCATCGAGAGCAGAGACACCTGCAAAAAAGACAAACGAGCACTTAACCGAAACGCAAGCGTCCGCAGGCTGCTTAGAGCAAAGCAGAAGGCAAGTGAAGAACTCTCACCTTTCCGAGCTTTGATATGTCTCGATAGAGAGATAGCGGGAAAGTGAAAAGTATCGTCGTCAGGAAGATAACAAAATGCCTCTCGGCAAGAAGGTGATCCGGGCCGACTACAAATGCATTCATAAAGAGGGCAGATTTTACTAATGCATTCATTACAATGTTCAGTTGAAAATAAAAATCTCTCTCCCGAACCACAAACGCACACAAATTTAAATATGCAACGGTCACTGATGACACACATTATGCTAATTAACATGCAAAGTGCCTATTAAATCAACAAGAAAAAAGACAGTAAATGAAGACAGTCTTATAATATTTATAAATACAAAATTATATATAATACATCATCAGTTATGAGTTAAGGGTGAAGCCTCACCTACCTCCCGGTAACCTCTGGAATACTTTGGTCAGCGTGTCACCACTAATGATGTTATAGCTGATCATAGCTAAGGAATTGAAATTCATATTAGGCTCTCTCACAATCAGTCATTTTCCCTAAGCTTCCATATAATCAATTGATTCATCTTCAGTCCTGATCAGTCCATATCTGGCTCAATACTTTAAAGTACTTTATGTACAAAATGTTTCAGTCTATACATTTTAGTCTAGTCATTTTTTTTATTATTAAAATTTATGGAAATATTATCAATGCCATTTAAAATAATTTCTCCTATGCAAACACACATGAATACATTGAATCATTGATGCCATACCAATAAAAGGGTATAGGAATTGTAAAATGGACAGAATCAAATATCCAGTAAAGCCAAATGTGGTTTGTACTAATGACTGGTAACTCCAGGCTCCTGAGAGATTTCCCCCTTTTATCATCAGGATAATTGAGTAGTCTGCAATAGAGAAACGTACTTTTACTAACAAGGTGGGGAGCCAGAGTTGTATAATGTATAATAACATTCTGTAAAATTAACTTAATTCTGTTGTCATCAATGTTATTATTAATTATCATCATCATCATCATCATCATCATCATCATCATCATCATCACTGGCATCTTAAGGTTGACCTGTGGATAAAGACACAAAGGCTAATGGCTTTATTTTCAGTATCAATATTTTCAGCACCTCAGCAATCATTATGATTATAAGCTTATGATTATACCGTACCAGTTATAAGGGCAACGGTCACCAGCAGCACCAGCCCTAAGGGAAGGCCTGCCTGGCTCATTGAATACGGCAGCCCTAGAGAAAAACATTGAAGATATCACGTGGATATTTCTATTTTAACCAATACTCTATGCTGCCTTAATCGTGGAAATTAACATTCATTTATCGCATGAGATCGCTTTGACTGAACGCCAGCGTTCATGAGACACTAGGCTATATTAACGCCGGACGGGAATTGAAATGAACAATTTAACATTTAATGGGAGCCCTTTACACAGACGTGATCAAATTACTAACTAAACAACTTAAATGCATCTGAAGCCAGGCGGTCCATAAATCTGTTTTTCTTGAATGAATCAAAGGGAAAAATTACATAATCAGTGAATGATACGTCAGGATTTATTCATTTTAACTAATATATACGGGAACCGGATCGTTAGGCGTTCAATTAAATTATGCCATTTAGTTGTTCAAACAGTGTTTTCGCTACCTATGAATCCCGATCCAATGATGGAATTGATGAAGTTAAAGCACGCTAATGGCGTAGAGCTCGTCCCCCTCTTGTCCGTGAACTTTTCCAGGGAAACCAAACATTTCTTATCACATGTTTCATCCTAAAATGCAATCAGATGAGACCATAATTATCAAGGAACTGGTCCATTACACGCAGTTTTAATCTGTTTTACTGTTTACAAATGCGGGGTAGTATAGCTATGCTATAAGCGCACCCACCTTATTAGACATGCTGTGTGCCCCCTGATCGGCTGCCGCCTCCCCCGCTGCCTGCGAGTTCAGGCGAACTTTATGCCTGTAGCTTTCAAAAAATAAATAAAGTCTTTTTTGCAATTGTGTATCCGCCATTAGTCGTCGGAAAACAGGCAAAGTTTGGAAAACACAGCCGAATTGTTTAGCCCGCCTACTGAATCAGCTTTCGGGTGCCGCTTGCAAAATAAAGGGCCGAGAGAATTATTCGCGCCAGTCAGTGTTTTTATTATAATTGCTAAACGCCTATCAGGTCGTCGTCGTTGCTGCTGATATTCTATGAGTATATATATTGCGTTAGAGCTGGGCGCTGTATTGTAATATTTCGTTATTGCCGTTGTTTTAACAGCTTTCCTTTTAGTGATTGTTCTCGGATACTTGGCTTTAAAAAGCTTTGTGTTTGTTACCGAAAGAGTAACACGATAATTATGTAGTTTTCAGTGTCCGCTCCGTAGATCTTGTTTGGAGCCTAGTCCTCGGAATAAACTCCAATAATCTGTGTTTGGAAGTAAACAGCTCAAGTTTAATCCCGTCGCACATTCTAATCATATTATATAAGCACTTTAACTGTACTATTTCTGTCTTGCGCAGTTCTGAACATTAACTATAGTTTGGTTGAATAATTAAAAGAAAAAAACTACAAATGTTGAGGGAACTTCCTTTAACCCCAAAAATTCCATTAAAAATGCCTTCACAATAAGTGCAATATACAACATTTGGATGTATTTTGTATTTAGGCATATTTCCCTATTTATCTGTAGAATTCCAATATCCATTCATTCCTCCATCCATTTTCCATAGCTGCTCATCCACACCATGGATGTGGGAAGCCAGCAGGTGGATCCGGACCTGTGGAACCCTCTGGGGTCCCCTGCAGGCAGAGGAGTACTTCATACTCCTGGACCAACACCTGGAGTGGAGGTGTAACCCCACGGTGCGGAGAGTGCCCGTCGGTGTCGCACCTGACCCCAATGAGAACCCCATCACAGCTGTAAAGCCCATCTTGGCCCATCTTCAGGGAGATCGACCTGTCACCACAGTAAGGTGAACTAAACTGAATTCCGTTAATGGACGCAAATCATTAGGCTGTCCCACAGTTTATGTGTGATTGCCGCCATATTTTCTGCATGAACACCAGTCGACCGCATTAGGTACGAGAGCATTTCGGCCTTCCGGAACCCCCCTGCGGCACCCCGCTGCTCGTCCTGTCACTGAGGCTCAGAGGTTCAGTCCAGAGGACTGGATCTCCGAGCAGACAAACTGGGGACTGGGGCCAAACACGGCGAGGAGGTGAGGCTGTTTACAGTATCCAAGCACGGAGATGTGAGCGCAGTGGTCCATCCATCCATTTTCAGACGTACAGTAATACTATAGCGTGTACTGTTACCTAAGCAAGCAGTGTTGTCATTAGGAGTGTAGAGATGTTCGCTGGGTATCGTGGACGGAATAATGAAACCGAGTCGCAAAATGGCATGTTAATCAATCCATTTGTCCATCTTCCAACCACCTATCAGATCTAGGTCACGCAGAGCCTCGCAGGGATCATGGGAAGCCCTGGGCACAAGGCCGAGGCATGACCTGGACAGTATGTCAATGTCTTTGACATACGTGTAACATAAGGCGCATAGTGAAAGCCTGACCCTGTGAGACCCAGTCAGATGACGTGCATGATGAGATAGATACCGCCTGCAGCAATGTGTTTCAGACAGAGAGGATGCTGTGTCTTTTTCCATCATCTAAAAAATAGGATTTGGAACTAATGAAGAAAAATGCCTTTATAACATTTAGTGAAAGGCATACCAAATTTGTGTACAGTTTAAAACTTAAATCTTTGCAAAAGAAAAAATCTAAATTGTGTCTCGGTGTAGCTGAAGGTGCCTAAGAAACACAGTGTGCACCCAACAGATTTTTTTAACGACGGAGAAAATAGTGGGCAAACTACAAGTGTTAGCATTAGCAAAGAATCATGTGATTGAGAGCGTTATATCGTACAAATGCTGAACTGGTGTTTTTCCCAGCGAGATCAACAGTAACAACAGTAACTGACCAAAGGCTCTGACCAGGATTAATGGTTGTAAGAAGGATGTATGTAGCTGGGTCTTTTGAAATGGGAAACAAATATGTTTCTACCTGAGCAGCATGGTGCAACTAATAAAACAGTGGGATTATAGGTACTGCTGTAATATTTAGCATCCCTGTAACATCATCTGTAGCCACTTGTCCAATGTGGGGTCACAGGGAACATCCCAGGATGGGGTGCAGGGCACATATAACCTTTGCCATCTGTAATTCACCTTAACATGGAGGAAACCCAACACAGGCATGGGGGTGACATGCAGATGCCCTCATATGAAGAGCCAGAGCAGAGACTCGAACACCGGTCCTCGATATGCGAGCCAACAGTGCTTACCGGTGTGCCACACTACAGCTCCTGTGGGGTCCTTATACTCAGTTCTATAGTGCTCCGCTGCTTTTTCTCAATGCAAATACAACAGACATGAGAAGGTGGTGGTTGGTAAATGGTAGTGATTGACTAAAGAAGATTCCCCGAAAAGGTGCTGCTGAGGTGCCCTTAGCCAGGTACTGTCCCTGTGCTTTGAGTTAGCTTCCCCCTGCTATGTCGCTTATGAGTTAAATACAGAGGGCATGTTTTGTTATTGTGGTGTCTGAACAATATCAGTTAATCACCCCAATAATGATTTTCCTAAGTACTTATGTGGGTAGTATCCTGGCTCCGTGGGTAGTACTGTTTGCCCTCTCAGCATTTTGGGTTCAAATCCTTGCAGTTTTATTTGTGGACTTTGCATGGTGGATTGCCTCCAACCATCTGAAGGTCTTCCCCTAGATTGGGTTTAATAAGTAGATATTCTGCATAACTGCACACATATGGTTTGGTACGACGAGAAATTAATAATGACTCTATAGCAACAAAATTAAATTATAATATTATTAAATAATTAAGCTCTGCTTCCACCAGCGGGTGGAACAGAATTTTAAAAACTTCCCTTACTGAAGGGATGAATCGTGTACTATATGGTTTAATATACTATGTGCTGTAATCTTTTTGAGCCACCAGATGCCGCCAGTGAGCTTGCTAACGGTGGTCAAGCTGGCGAGCTTATGCTATGGGCTTGAGGCGTGGCAGGCGCTGAAAAAATCAAGAAAACCCCAGGTTGTGGTATTTAGTGTTATATGGAAATAAAAACCGCCAGACGATCCACTTGTATGGTTTTTTAGATGTCTTTATTGGCTTCGGAAGCTGGTATGGGATGTCTAATGCTTGGATGTAGGTTAGGCTGCTTCTAATGAGCATTTGCATTATTTCCATTGAGAATTTGTATTTGCTTGTATAGGGCCAATAAAGATAAGATACAGTGTACAACAGTGTTTTTATTTTGTAATACGGAAATATGTCATCAATGGGAAACAATTCTTATACTGTGTTAACGTCATTTGTCGGGAAGTTTAACCACCTGTTAACTTTATGCGAGAACAACAAAAAAAGAGATATGTTGGACGCATGAGGGACATTGGCATTGAAATCCTGTACTGTTAAAATAACAACTGACGTAGAAGACCGTGAAAAATATACGTAATAATGTCAACTGTGCCGCCTCCCAAAATTCTGTAGGTTATATTAATATTTACGACTCAAAAAGTTGCTGCACTGGACTGAATAACATACACCCCTGTCTGCCTAGACCGTTTACTTGGACAAGACAAAAAAAATCGCAGTTGGGCCGGTCACAGCGATCTAGTACACGGAAATTAGGAAAGCCTTGGCAACCTCAAACCTCGGCGGAGCTGGCGTCATTCCTAGGCGGTAACGAGTGGCCGGAGACGTGGGCTACTGATTCATTCTCTCTTTTCCATCACCCACCGATCCCTGGAAAACACTTATTATAGAAGATTCTTATTTATTTGCGTATATAATTTACCTCTAATAGTTCACCCAGAGTGAAACGGAACGCCCCGAGGAGAAAAATATTCCCCCATCATAGAAGCTCTTTGAGTGATTATGGTAAGTTTCTAGTTTGACCTCCTCAAAGGTGGCTTGAAAGACGCGTTTGCTTTTTAAAAAAAGATACAACAGGTATTCAAATATACCGATATACACAGTATTTGGGTAGTTCTTGCTTTTCTTTTTCTATAAGGTGGATATTTTATGTCAGGATTGTATGTTGATAATGCACCTAATTTAGTGTGCAAACTGTACAACTTGATTTTTACTATTTCCAGTAGCCTACTCAAACTAAGGCCACTGTCTTTCGCGCATTACCAAAACTGCTATGATTGTAATACTCGGAGCCTCGTGAAGGGAAAGTGCGCATCTCCCGTGTGACACTCCGCCTGCGTGACCAATTAAAAAGTTCCCTCTACTATATTCCTGGTCATTTTGACTTAATTAGAGGATTGGACTCGTGGACGCTTGGCGGGCACACACTGGTAAGTAGGTTATATTATTTTATTTACAAAATTTAGAAAAGAAATAATTTAACGTTTATAAGAACACATTTTCTTAGTTATTATAATATCGTCATATTACATTTCACATTTGATAACGTAAATGCAATATAAGCTCTGGTTTTGAAAAACAGTGCTACATGACAAATTTTCGTCTAAATGTTTTCACTTAATTTTGAGTTAAGTTTTTTTTCTCAGTACTGATAAGTGCGGATGGGCAGGGCGGTTTGAGAAAATGTGAATGAGCTGGATCTGCTCTCTGGACGGGGCGGTTAATTTATCAGCCTTTATAAGCCACCTCAACATAAAACAAAGACACCACTTCTCCCGTAGGCTGTAGGATACTGTTTCACCTTGTACCACTTTGCCAGTTTGCTGTTTTGCTTTGCTCTAATTGCTAATTAATGCATTGTGCTTTAGGCAGTTTGAATAGTCTTTTGCTTTAGTTTGTTTCTAGAAACATAATGTAGGCCTATATATTGATATTTGTATTGTCGTTTTAACGATTTGTGAAACCCAATTCAGGATTTAACTGTAAGCTCTGACTCAAATATGTTGCGTTTGAATCCGATTTTATATGCTAATGGTCAAACGTCCTAAACAAATTCTTATATAGCCTAACGTATACAAGTGTCCCAAGGTATATGAAGTATTTTGGCTATCGAAATAGTTAGGTCTAATAATCAGATTTGATTTTATTATATATATATATATATATTTTTTTTTTGCAAGTTTTGTTTTTGTAAATTAGCTGTTACAATTCCAAATTGTACTAGGGATTTATAAAAATGAATAAATAACAAAATAACTTTAACCTAGACATTTAGCTGCCTGTACGGTGCACTTAGCTAACTGTCCTTCAGTACCCTGGACAGCCGCCTCGCGCCCACGCCCAGGGGCCTGTATTACAGAGCTGGATTTTCTTTTTTCGCTTAGCTGGATAACTTGTTGGATTTAAGGTAGCCCAGCTTAAATGGACTTCATCTTCGTTCACTTGCATTTAGCCCATTCTCCCTTAAACCCACATATTTGTCGGCAACTCCTTTGGGGAGGAGGCCATGAGTACATTTAGTGTAATGCTTCACAATGCCTAAACATACAAATGCAACCTACTGTATATATAGTTTTCAGTCTCATAGCCTCAGCCTCTGTGTCTTTGATGCTTTGGAAAGCTGGAGTTAATTTTTGCATTGATGGAATTTTAATTATTGTGATATATTATCATAGTGCTGTTTAAATTTTAAAGGGTGCTTGTTATGCTTTTCCATTTTTTTTCTCCCTTTCCTTTAGCGTGTGATTTAGCTTTATGTGCATGTAAATGGTCTGCAATTCTCACACCAAATGGAGTAACTCTCACCACAGAAACCACTCTTCTCTAACCTGCCTGAAATGCTTCTTTGGAATTCCAGTTCTTACTTCTATGACATGGTGAGGTCACCTCATAATACAATCCTTACTGGCCACGTACTTGCAAGGATCTGTCTATAGACTGCAAGACAGAACATGTAGGGCAAGCCCACCAATCAGACCACACTGGGCTAATGGGGGTGTGGCATAAAGCTCTAACAGCACATTTCAGACAGAGTTATAGACAGAGTGCATAGAGATGTACAGCATATAAAAATAATGTATTTTTGCAACACTGAAGCATGTAAATGTATTCCAGTAGATGCCAAAACACTGAAAATGAGCATATCAGGGCCCCTTTGAGGAAACGAACATAATAAATGTCACAATACGAAGCATTGCATGCAGAAGAGGCTGGCATTTTCCACTAGCCTATTAAGTTTTTGGGGTGTTGACTTTGTGTCCTTCCTGTTGTAGTTCCTAAGCATGTCAGAGCTGTCCAGCTTCATTACCAATAACAAGGCAGGATGAAGTGGAGAGTGGAAATACAGAGGGTAACAAAAAAATGCTTTCAGAGGAATCAGTGCGAGGGTGGCACAGTGGCTCAGTGAGAAACACCGTCACCCCACACCTCCAGGGTTGGAACTTGTTCTTGGAGCTTGCATGCTTGTTGTCGTATGTATAAATTGTGTGTGTGTGTGTGTGTTTCCCCTCTGATGGACTTGCAGCTTATCATGAGTGTCCCCAGCCATATGTCCCGTGTCTTCTCAGATAGGAAGATGAATGGATGGAATCATTGGTAGTCTAATGTTCTCTTGATAACAGGGGGAATATACAAGGGCCTTAATAAAATATTAATTTGTAAGGTACGATGAGTGTCTTGTACAGATAACAAGCTTTATTCACCACTGTATTTATCACAAGAAATACAGTAAGACTGTGTAAAAGATGAGATCATCTATTAGCGATCGTCTGTGTTATAAAACAGTTTGCGTGCGGCTAAAGAAAGCTCTTTAGCTCTTTAGCTGAATATGGACAAGGGCATGAACTTGGTAACTGGATGCAGTGAGATGTCAACACCCCAAATTGTTCGGTAAAAACACATATATGCTGCCACAGGAACTCAAACGCATCAGTGTTTTTCCTCCGGTCTGGATCAATTCTCTGCGGTCTGGTGGCAACATTCTAAACTAAATGGAAGGAAGAGATATTTGCAGTAATGGAGTGGCCACCTCCCTTGGGAAGGTTAACTATAATGTTAGCGTTTCTTACTTTTATTTTTTTTTATCAGGAATAAATAAATGACTTTGTGCTGGGCAGGGAGGTTCAGGAGACGAGGGTGTAGACCCTGGCATGTACCATGGAAGTTTACGATGAAGGCTCATGGTATCCAATTCAGTGGGGCGTGCCTTTTCTCCCAATGAAGTGGCCACAGGTTCTGTGGTATGAATAGGTCAGATTATGCTTACATATTTAGTAGACATTTTTGTCCATATTGACGCATAAATGAGGAAAATTGCACATTGCAGCTAAGCATAAGTGCAGCTAGGCTTTGTATCCAATGAATGCTCAGGTACGAGTGTGAGCAGTACTGGAGGAGGAGCTACACAGCAACTTCTAACTAAACAAGAACCAAATAGGCCTATTGAAAGACCAGGACTACATAAGAACATTCAGGCGTAAAGAGGTGTTGTGTCAGTAAAGGCAGTGGGCACTACAGGGCAGACAGGGAAAGCATTTGCACCCTGCTTACCTTTCGCTTTCTTCCTGGTTTTAAACTGACAAAGACCATCTCACCCACCTGGTTGGGGAAATTAGCGGCTATCACTTGCAGGGCTGGCTCACTGACTCAAGTGGAAGCATATAGCCATTTTCTGATAAGCTTCTGATCTGATCATTGGAAGAAGACAAACCAGCAGAGGCAGTGTTTTCCTGGGACTCCTTTCCTGGGTCACTGCATTTATGTTACTTTGACACATACCGCCTATCTAAACACTGTCTCAGGCATTGTTCATGGCGACAGCATTCCCCAGTGGCAGTGGCCTCCTTCAGAAGGATATTGCCACACCGTAAAAATTGTTCTGGAATGATTTGAGGAACATGAAAAAGAGTTAAAGTTTTGACTTGACTCCAAATTTGACTGCAAATTCCTCAGATCACAATCCGATCAAACATCTGTAGCATATGCTAGATAAACACGCCCGATCCATGGGGCCCCATCTCAAGCTTACAGGACTTAAAGGACCTACTGCTAACACAAATGCCACAGGACACCTTCAGATGTCTTGTGGGGTTCATGCCACAATGGGTCAGAGCTCCTCTGATGGCACGAGGGGGACCAGCACAATATTCTGCTGGTGGTTTTAATGTTATGGCTGACACACCAGTCAAATTTCTGGACACCCCTGCTTTTAATGCATTTGTTTCTATTTTAGCTGTGTTATTCATAATCTATATATGTCATATACACGGGCCTATTTTAGCTGTGTCATACACCTTATAGTCTATATATGTCATATACACGGGCCTATTTTAGCTGTGTCATACACCTTATAGTCTATATATGTCATATACACGGGCCTATTTTAGCTGTGTCATACACCTTATAGTCTATACATGTCATATACACAGGCCTATTTTAGCTGTGTCATACACCTTATAGTCTATATATGTCATATACACGGGCCTATTTTTACCCAGCTACAGAATGTATTTATGACGTGCTGTTTCTCTAAAGTATGGTGCATTTGTGCAGTATCTATTAGTTTTGATTAGCATGCATGCATTATCTGCTTGCACATTTTGATTTTTCCGATTTCGATGTGTCCCTGGGTCAACAAGGGAGGGGCTTGCATTTCACTTCTTTCACCAATCACAGTCTTCATCGTAAGACATCACCACATTGCTCAGCTTTTGTCTCATTTTGTCTCATCTAGCCAATAGCAGTTTGTGACTTAGTGGGCGGAGCTTCTGTGCTTGTGATTGGCTAGTTGTTGGTTCAAGCCTTGCTGTTGTTGTTGTTGTTATTGTTATTATTATTCATATTATTATTATGAAATAAAGACGCACCATTACATTGCTTTGTACAGCCTTTGCAGGTAAGCGGATTCCTATGTTTATTCAATTCAGTTTATTTTTATATAGCGCCCTTCACAACAGGGTTGTCCCAGGGCGCTTTACATGGGTGTAAAATAC
>JAODKM010000001.1:44943772-44961188 GCA_026780845.1 Petrocephalus sullivani
CGGATTAATCACAACGCTGGATTAATCCGCGTTAACGCGTCAATTTTGACAGCCCTAATATATATATATATATATATTTATATGTGTGTGTGTGTGTGTGTATGTGTATATATATATATATATATATATATATACACACACACACACATAATTATACGATATGTATGTGGCTCATCCCTTCTCATCCAGTGCGTTAAAATATGTTGGTCCAGTATTGTGGAAACTGTTGCACTGTGATGACATGATGCGATGCAGTGTTTCGGCTAATGTCTTGAATTGCATTCGATCTCTAGGTGACAATAGACATGGGGGTTCCTCGGAAGAAGCGGTCAAACTCACATCAGCCATCTGTCGATTTCTTAGAAGAATTTGAAATGAGGCAGAGAGCTCTCAGTGTTGCAAGTATGCTGACTAACACAATGGAAGGTACGACTACTCCGAAGCCCGTATAGTACCATCTCTTGCAGTTCACTTAATATGTATTAAAAGTTTTCAAGAAATATTTTTGTTATTAGTCCAAATATACTCGTATCCTGTAAGTTTGTCTACCTGTGGCATCTGAGGTCTGGATGGATTCATTTGCTTGTTTATTGTTAAGTCATGTGTCATAAATGTAAACTCAAACTTCCTATGAGTTGAAGCACGACAAACCTAAGACCTTCTTCGTTCCAGAACTGGAGGAATCAAGGCAGAGGTTTCCATCATGGTGGTATAAATTTGCAAAAACCTTCCTTGTCTGGGATTGCTGTCCACTGTGGCTGAAGGTCAAGCAAATAGCTCGTCTGCTGGTGATGGATCCATTACTGGACCTTGCCATTACCATATGTATTATCCTGAACACATTATTTATGGCCTTGGAACACCAGCCAGTGACAGACAAATTCAGCAGCGTTCTTGACTATGGAAACTACGTAAGTACTTTTTGCTTTGATACATCTCAGTCCGTTGTCTTGCCATTGCTGAATACGCTGCTTTTAAATGCAGAGCTCCTATTTTCAATTGAGTGTTTCTGTGTGTAGGTGTTCACAATCATCTTCACGGCAGAGATGTGTTTAAAAATCATTGCTTTTGATCCTTACTACTACTTTCAAGATGGCTGGAATATATCTGACACAACAATTGTTGTTCTGAGTTTGATCGAGCCTCACATACCAAAAGTGGACGGTCTGTCTGTTCTCAGGTCTTTCAGATTGGTGAGTGAACTGCTATTTAATAGCCATACATACTTGACAATAGGGCTGAACAATTTTAAGAAAATATCAAATTGCGATTTATCTGACAGATATTGCGATTGTGATTTGATTTGCGATTTCAGTATTCAGTATTTGCGTTCAGTATTCACTATATGGCATGTATACTAAGAGAAGTTTCTAAACAAGCTGAACTTTTTACCGATCATATGATTTGGGGTGACTGCTGTTATCAGATTATGCCGTGTTATTTTCAGCCCACTTTACTATAAATTTAAGGCAAAACAGCTTAAAATTGTTCTACAGTCATTTATTTGCCAAAAGTGTTCCCAGTCGCTAACTAACATGGCAAAGTGATTGCATTTGCAAAAAAAACCGCTTTTTTACCCATAGTAAAGTAAGTGCTTCCGGAAAGTCACAATTTAGGTTTGAAATCAATAAATCGTTCAACCCTACTTGACAACATGTGAGTTTTGATAGTTCTAATGTAGGATTCTGGGTTGACTCTGTCTACAGGTGAGGGTGTTCAAATTGGCCAAGTCTTGGCCTACTCTCAACATTCTGATCAAGATCATTGGCAATTCTGTGGGTGCACTGGGCAACCTGACGGTTGTGTTGGGAATTATTGTCTTCATCTTCGCTGTGGTGGGCATGCAGCTATTTGGGAAGAACTACCATAACGGCAAATGCAAAATCTCAGCTGATTGCAGACTCCCGCGTTGGCACATGTACGACTTTCCGCACTCCTTTCTCATCGTCTTCCGGGTGCTCTGCGGCGAGTGGATCGAGACCATGTGGGACTGCATGGTGGTCTCTGGAGAGGGCATGTGCCTTCTATTCTTCATGATGGTCCTGGTCATCGGTAATTTGGTGGTATGTTTTCTTCCCCGTAAGCTTCCCCCTGCTCCAAAATTAAACGCTGAAAATTTGGTGTTTGCATTTTTTTTTTATATCTTAATTTTTTTTGCATGAACATTTAAGTCCTTAATTACAAATTAACTCAAAATTTTAAATAAGTAGTTTGTAAAATACCAGTCTTTTATGATTATTTATAAATAAAGAAGTATAATGATTTCTCAGCAAAAGTATCTAAAAATCGTATTTTAAGTGTTTTCTTACTTCCATGTGGCAGGTGTTGAATCTCTTTCTCGCACTGCTGCTTAGCTCATTTAGTACCGATAATCTGCCGGCAACGGACGATGACAGAGAGATGAACAATCTGAGAATTGCTGTCAAACGGATCAGAAATGGCTTCGGCTCGATAAAGGCCAGATTCCAGCGGTGCTTTCAGAAGCTCTGCAGGTGTAACAGGCAGATGAGCTCAAATACATCCCAAAGCAATTCAGAAAACCCTGACACCAGCCACACTGAGCCCTCCATGGAAAGGCTTTACCGAAACGGGGGTAAAGAGGTCACTGAGAAGGAGTACATGACTTTTGTCCCCAACCACGTGTGCACTGCTGCCGTGCCTATAGCTGTGGGTGAAGCTGACTTTGTGAACCTCAGCACAGAAGACTGCAGCGGGGACTCTTTGGATATGGAAGTAAGGCAGTCATTTTGACCTTCTGGGACAGGGTACTGCAATGATGTCACACTTTGCTATAGAAAGTTCAGACAAGAAACAGGAGATTATAAAAAATGTTTGTATATTTTATATAACTAAAATGCTTTGTATGTTTTTTAAAACATTTATATTGAACTCTTGGCTGCAAACTGATTGAGGATACTTTCAACCTTTGAAGTGAACATTGCAGATTGTGCAGACTACTGCAAGATAGCCTTTATTATAATTAATATAGAATAAATTGTGTCAAGTATTTAATCTAAATTAGTAGAGCTCTGTATATGATATTTACTGCCATGTTTCCATGCTTTATGCATTAACATACATCGCATATCTACCCATATTTTAGCTGTAACTGTTGTTTAATGTGATACAATATCTTTTGAAGGAGGATGTGTTCCAGAAGGAACTAGATACAAGGGCAGGTATCAGGCAGGCAAAAAGAACTTTATTTTGCTCTAAAGACCAAACAGGGGAAGACAAAGGGGCCACGCAGGGCCAAAGCACAGAAGCTCAGGTATGGGGAAATCAAGGGAAATCACGGGCATACACAGGGGATGATGCCAATGACCAGACTGGGGAGCACAGGACTGGGAGACACTCTTATACGCAGTTGATGAGGGGGCTAACAAGAGGCAGCTGGGGTGATCCACACTAGGGCTGAAATGACAGGCAAGACAAAACAGACAACAGGTGTGGCTCGTTAGCCACCCTGGGGAGAGAACGGGAGGGGCAGGAAGACAGGGCCTGCATTGCTTGAGTGATACCCTTTGAAATCAATAACTACACACTATTCACTTTGTGGATGAAGTGGTCCATTCGGTAGACCGGGGGAATCTGAAATAACTACAGCAAGATTTTTTTCATGTCAATAACCTCTGGTCTTTCATCAAAAGACATCTTTCAGACATAGTCTTCGTTTTTGATAAAAGAGGAGTGGGACTAAGAAAGGGAAATGAGTCAGAGTTAATGGTCTAAAACTCCAATATCAGCTGAAGCACTTTGGAAATTGGATTGTTTGGATATGTGGGACGAGATATTAGTGTTGCTGGCACATTTAACGTCTGCTAGAGCAATCATGGAGAGATGGCAGAATCCATCTTCGCATTGTGCTTGATGACCACTAATGAAGACAGATGGAGGGCTTTCGCCCACAGATGCCATTATGTTCTGTCTAAGGCGGAGGGCACTAATTGCTGTGCTGTTTATTTCACACTTTATATAGGTAACCTTTGTAGATTTTAAACTTGTAACATGTATTGTAGCCTAAGAAGATTATTCAACAAAACTGCACTTCATATCTTTAAATGTGTGTTTTGTGTTTCTTATACTGCCACAAATATCTTCTTTCAGTGTGCTGCTTAGGTTAAGATGGTCTCTTCTTATCCAAGGAACAATGCATTATGGTCTTTTGCCAAAAAATTGTCATTCGCTACATCCTGAATGAAAGCATATAGGTCAGGTTGTGGTAAATCTCATTTGACTTAACTTTATTTATTTCACCTGTTTCACAGATGCGCTCAGGGTATTCAGTAAGGCAAGACCTGTAAGACACATTTATTGTCCATACCACTACCCAAAGAGACTGCAGATGTCATTTAAAGATCTAGAGATATTTTATAACTGGTTGCTTGTTTCTGCTTGATTGTGTAATGCCATTTATGCCACAAAATCTTGATTTTTGACGTATTTCATGTTTAACACAGAGCTCATTTGTAATATTGATACTGATCAGTTAGGAAAAGAATTATCAGGAGCTTGATAAATCTGATGGATCTCCAGATGGATTTTGTAGTACTATGTCAAAATTAATTTAGGAATAGATTTACATGCCAAACATTGGTGCCATGGACTTCTTTACACAATGATGAAACCAGGCTATTTAATTTACAATGGTGGCAGTTTTCTGTGTTGTACTTAATGACAAAATTAATGGATAATTCTACAAGTTACGGTTAACATTATTACCTGCATGTAATATTCATACAAACTCATACAATTACCTGGATTTGCCTGCTAAAAAAAGTACATTCATTTGAAAGTATGAAAATATTCACGAATGTGCATGAAATATGGATTAAGCAATTGATTGGGTATTGCAGGATTATTGCATAGAGAAATTATGGAATATTTCCCTTCAGGGAATTCAGGGAAGAATGACATCCATCTGGAAAACCATCAAGCCTGGCTCATGTCATTCCCAGTTCCTCATTAGCCGTGTTTTACGGTGGCCAACATTGCAGTACTTTGAGATGGCATTTGCTAGCAACTTTCATCTGAAAGAAATGGCGAAGGACATGGAGCATGACTTTGGCATTTACAAGTGATATACGAGAGAAGAAGATAGTATATGTAATAGGAGCATAGCTGGCAAGGAGCCAGCTTTGCTAGAGACAAAATATAACTTACCCATCGACACAAAAAATACCAGCAAGCTATTACAGGCTTGCAGACAAAGAAATGCTTTTTGACAGCTGTTAAACCGATTCCGGAGTACCATTCAAAAAACAGCAATTATAATTGTTAGGAAGAATAATTTGGATACTACTTGGATTAACTATTGATGTTGAATGCTCAAAGCTATTTACTGGTCATTTCTGGTAACCTAGAATTCCACATTACACTGCAAAGTGATGTGACCTGCAGAATGCCTTCTTATATTACAGTATGTACACTCTGCTGCTTTATGTTGTTAATGTGGACTCCGTCTTGTATTTTATACCAGCTAAAGCTTCTTAAATGGGCAGAAGTATGTGTTTTCATGTCAACAAACAGCATGTTTTAGAATGAAAACGAGAAGTTAATCAGTAGTTTGTTAAAAGTTTGTGTGATCTGTTAAGATTTGAAATGAAAAGCATTGGATAATGACCAAGATGTGAAATACTTCAGCCTTGAATGAAAATACATATTTAATAATTGCATGCCATGCAATAACAACAGAATCAACTTCTATAGGCTATACAATCTATAGGCTCTTGATGGATTGTGTTATTTGGTCCCAATAGTAGTCAAAATTAATCTTTTTTCCATCTTCAAAGACCTGTGGGTAATTTTGATTCTATGTTGCATGAAATGAACTGAAATAGCTAAATAGAGACAGCCACTCTTCAAAATGGTCAGTCATATTAATAAGAAATTGCTAGTTTCTAAAAGAACGGTGCAAGCAACCCAGAAGTGGCTGAGAATGCAATGCAGTAATTCTGGTGTGTCGGGGAATTCCCTTTGCAGAACCAGAGAGAGCCAAAGTTCAGCACCTCCGAGTGCAGCACCATTGATATCACACAACTAGAGAAAGACGGAGAGTTCCCAGAGCTGGAGTTTGAGGAACCCCCCAGACCAGCACCATGCTTCACCAAAGGTAAATCTGCAAGACATGGATTAGAAGTGTTGATTTTGTTTGCTATTAATACTACCCGGAGGTGGATAATTCAGGTCCACAAAGTAAAAATCCAGACCAAGATTTTGTTTCAACAGTTGAGTACCCTGGCATTGTGACTCTTTATACTCAACTGGTTGATTGAAACTAAATTTTGTTCCTACTGAGCCATACATCACTCCATGAGACATGACACCTATGTTCCTCTATAAACCTTTGATTTATGACAGTGTCAACAGATTGATTTAAAATAATTATAGGATATAATTGATTGTTTCTTTTTTATTTTTTTTGGGGGGGGGGCAACTAAAACTGAATTCAATGAGTTTCTGGAAAGAGGCATCTGTCTAAAAGCCAGAGACATTTTGGAGGTTGGAAATTAAGCATGATGTACAACATGAAAGCATTTCAAACCTCAATGAGCATGCGATATCTGTTTTTTGGGGGGACAATTGAGTTCAGTGTTTTATAAATTGTTACATTGCAGTTGTGGAAACTCAGTTATTATTTATGCACTGCTTAGAAATTAAGCATTAGTCATTTATGGTATTAGTAGGTAGTTTTTTTTATTTACAAATGTTATGTCTTGTTGGATAAAGATTTGATAAATAAAGATAATGTAATGTATTGTTAAATGTCAATGTGTGTTCAGTATTTATAGATTTTCTTAACTGTTTTATAAATTAAACATTTATACATTTAAGCTTAAATTAAAATAAATAATAAAAATAATCATTGTTATTTTCTCGTTTAATTCTAGGGTGTGTCCGTAAGTTCCCATGTTGCCAGAGCAGCACGGATGAGGGCAGGTGGAAAATGTGGTCAATTATAAGAATGAAGTGCTTCTTGATTGTGGAGCACTACTGGTTTGAGAGTTTCATCATCTTCATGATTCTCCTGAGCAGCTGTGCGCTGGTGAGTGAGCCATACCCCTGCAGAGGAGGCCAATGCCAGGACTTCTGAGTTTATAGGAGAGGAAAGGGTGTATTATGTATGTTAGTGCCTTTGTTCTAAGCTATTATTGATATTGGTGAAACTTTACTTTAGGGGGCACAAGTAACTTTGTAACTCAGTTACTACTCAAGGACAATTCATGAACAAATATTGTAACTGCATAGAATACATGAACCATTATGACTGATTAACGATGAATGAACATGGGATCAGCACATAACTAACACTGGTTAATTAATACATTAAGTAAGAGTGCTGCTACATAATTTGTGCCCCTTTAAAGAAAGTGTTATCAAAAAAGCAGTACTTGGTGAAAGTAAGTGGCACAGTAATGAAACACCTTTATTACCCGGGTGTATTCTTTGTACCAACTAGAAATTTTTATTAGTTATTTTACTAAAAAGTATACTATGTACCGGATAATATATTCCATTCCAAATGTCCTCCTTGATTGTTTTAAATTAGCTGTAAAACATATGAATTATTCTGTCAAATAAGGCAATGTATAAGGTAGAATAACAGTGTACCTCATTCCCCCAGGGTTGGGGGTTTAGGGTGTTTGTGAATTTTGTGTGTTTTCACCACATCTTAGCAGTTTCCTGCCACAATCCAAAGACGTGGTTCAGCTAATTGGCGTCTCTAAATTGTCCATAGTGTGTGAGTGCCTTGGGCCGCCTAGAATAGCTTCCTGCTTTTCCCAAACCCTGACCTAGTTTGAAGATCCATAATTTCATTGTCTTTTTGGCAGGAGAAGGCTTTAACTAATTCCTATGTGTGATTCTCTGTCTCAGGCATTCGACGACATTTACATTGAAAAGAGGACGACTGTAAAGAACATTCTAGAGTGTGCAGACAAAGTCTTCACCTATGTATTTATTCTTGAGATGCTACTGAAATGGGTGGCTTACGGATTTGCTAAATATTTCACCAATGCGTGGTGCTGCTTGGATTTTCTGATCGTTGATGTATGTACTTGGCGCCTTATGAAGGAATGGTCTTTAATTCTAAGTTTTTATATGAGACTACATGTAGACTAATGTTAGTAGGTTGAATGCATATCCCATCATGTTTTACGATAACTGATACAGTTATCATTATTACAGTAGCATGAAAGTAGGTGAGCCTTGTATGTGCAGACTTTATTAGCTACATTCAAATTACATTTAAAGATATTTTTAGGATTTTAGAACTATATATAAGGAGTCTTCTAGATAAAAATACACCAATACTTAGCTCTACTTTCATTTGTTTGGTGTGTAAGGGTATCAATAAATGTAAAGTGGAATTTGGTAATTAACTAAACCCAAAACAGGGGATAATTAGGGCCAGCTGTTTTAATGTTTTGGTAAGCAACCAGATCTGGACTGACTTGATTTGAGACAGTTCTGCTGAACATCACGGTTGGCGTAAAGTCTTGAGATCTTTACTACCAGCGAGTCAGTACTCGGATTTAAGACATTCCTGCAAACATACACAAACGTAACGAAGCAGTTCTGCATGGATGACTGGCCCGAGATGCATCCACCATTGTAACATAATGCCAGTAGCATAATTGGAATAAGGTGATTCTTTTACCACATGGTGACATGCCATTGGTTACTTGGGCAAGAGAAATAAGTAACAGCTATGTCATTCATAACTATGAATTTTATACTGTGTTATTTAGCATTCGGATTTTGTTTGAAGCACTATTAGCAAACAAATGATGGGACATATACTTTTTATGGAGCTCTGTATTGGATAAGTGTTCAGTGGATGGATGTACCCGTATATTATATAGCAAACTATCTAATAGGCCACAATAAGATGGTAGATATATGAGCTTTATGACTGGCAGTACATTTCAATGACTAATCTGAGTCTGAACATATTTATAAAGTTATGTTATAACTAAGGTAGTATTACTTATCCAGAGTTTTGTGTGACATGACTCGTCAACAGCAAGTCTCCACTTGCTGAAAGCGTCAATTCTGTCTCTTACCAGGTGTCTGTGATCAGCCTGGTAGCTAATGCCCTGGGCTTCTCAGACTTGGCAGCCATTAAGTCCTTGAGGACTCTGCGAGCCCTCCGACCCTTGAGAGCTCTTTCTCGCTTTGAGGGAATGAAGGTGAGAGTCGTGTGTGTGTCTGTGTGTGTGCATGCCTGCTGGTACATAAGATTAGGAGAAAAAAGATTAAAAGGAAAGAAAAACAACCACTGACACTCAGAATATTCCTCACTCCCTAAACGTTTAATTAGCAGATGAATCTGCAGTTTCAGCAAATCGACTTTCTCATTGAATTTTCTCATATGCATTCACGACTCCTCAGGTCTAAACTGATATTCTATAATCTCCAGTCATAAAAGCAGACAGAGCGATATGACACATGCATGGCAAACATAACACTTTTTGGGTAGCACTTTCTATGAATTTCTATAAGAGTCAAAGAACATTTTCATACTGTATTATAAAGCATTCATAAAGCATTATAAACCTGGCTACACATATTTATAAAAAGGCATAACACATTTTTGCCAAGTTTATTATGCTTTATGAATATTTTTTTATAATGTGCCACAGATAGCTTCATAATGCAGCACAAAGCATCTTTTATTCTTATACCGACCATTATAATGCATTATGATTCTATAGTGCATTATGGATGAGAGTTTCACTGGAGCTTATGAAGTATTATATTCAACACTTTAATGCCTCATGACTGTCAAAAGAAGAGACTGTAATGCTTTATTAATGCTAATGCTGACCATTATAATGCATTATGAAGCTATCTATAGTGCATTATAAATGGCAGCTTCAAAGGTGTTTGTACTGAGGTGTTTTCCTGTTGTCCACCGTGGCAAATCATGTTAACTTTAACAATTTTATTAGTAAATATTGTAACTTTCTGTGTATTTTTTTTCTATCGGCACAGGTGGTCGTCTACGCCCTGCTTGGCGCAATATCCTCTATTATGAATGTCCTCTTCGTCTGCCTCATTTTCTGGCTAATTTTCAGCATTGTGGGGGTGAACCTGTTTGCCGGAAAGTTCAACTACTGCATCAACACTACCTCAAACGAGCGATTCGAAGTGAGCGTGGTGGACAACCGCAATGACTGTTTGAATCTGACGAGCAATGACAAGCGCTGGATTAATGGCAAGATAAATTTCGATAACGTGGCTGCGGGATACCTAGCTCTCTTACAAGTGGTGAGTGGTGCACTCTATGGAGTCGCTCTAGGTTGGTGGCATTTGTTCTGCTAATATCCATAGAGCCACCAATGTGTTATCTTACACCATGAGCATCACATTTGCCATCCAAGGTAGGAAAGTCTCCCTGTTCATCATCAACAATTCTTTATAGTTCTTTGGTCTTTGTTTTGTTTTTTTGTGTCAAAAGGCCTTTTGGGGGAAGACAGGTTAGTACCTGATTCCATATGAATAAAATTTCTTCTGTATCCTCAGGCCACATTCAAAGGCTGGATGCCCATCATGTATGCAGCGGTGGATGCCCGTGATGTAAGTGCTCTTCCGATTTTTCCCCTCCTGAAGATTCACTTCTGTTGGAAATAAAGCTTTTCCTTTTTCTGTCCTGAATGGTGTGTCTCCTTTTTAATTTGCTTTGGCTTTTAGGTAGGAGAGCAACCTGATTATGAAAGCCACATTTTGATGTACTCGTACTTTGTCATATTCATCATTTTTGGGTCCTTCTTCACTCTCAACCTCTTCATTGGTGTTATTATCGACAATTTTAATCAGCAGAAGAAAAAGATAAGTATTTACATCAGTCACCAATGGAAAAGGTTGTGCTTCTACAGGCTTTAGATGACATAACTCATAATTCATAACTTATTCATAATTATTCATAAATAACTAGTAAATATAGTGAATATCTAGATCCACATGTTAGGGCCAACTAAATATGTATAGTACATAGTACAGTATGTATGTATAGTATATGTATAATTTTATATTAAAAATATATATGTAAAAAGGCCAAATTCATTGGAAGAGTGTCATAGAGATGTTATAGAGTTATAACAAGCTTTATTTTTCTTGTTTACCTTGGAGGTCAGGATATCTTCATGACTGAGGAACAGAAAAAGTATTATAATGCAATGAAGAAGCTTGGATCAAAAAAGCCGCAAAAGCCAATCCCGAGACCAAAGGTATGAAATCACTATGAGAAAAAAGAATCGAATGTAAACAATCCCAAAACAATCAAAATGTATCCGTAATTGTGCTGTTTCTAACATCATAATTCTTTCTTCCTTCCAGAACAAATTTCAAGGATTCATTTATGACTTAGTTACAACACAAGTCTTTGAGGTTGTGATCATGATTTTCATCGTCCTTAACATGTTTGCCATGATGGTGGAAACCGATGATGATTCAAAAGAAAAGAAAGTCATCCTCTACTGGATCAACCTGGTGTTTGTTATCCTGTTCTCTGGAGAATGCGCCATTAAGATGATTGCGTTTCGTCAGTATTACTTCACCACTGGATGGAACGTGTTTGATTTTGTGGTCATTATTATATCGATAGTTGGTAAGAAATAATTAGTTAATGAAATGCTAGTACCCTGATTTATTTACACTCACACCCGTCTCTTTTTGAATTGGCATGTTTTCCATGTACAGTGACTTGCAAAAGTATTGAGCCCCCTTTAAAATAATCAGATTTGACACATATTCATCCTGTCAGTATTTTAATTACAAACTCAGTGTCTCAGTAATTTTTCAGAGTCACTATCAGTCATTTGTCCTCAGCTTTTTTTGTATGAAAATCGGAATCTGAAAAATGCTGTTTGCGTAAATATTTAGCCCCTGTGCTCTGGAAACTCTGGATGAAAGAGGAAACAGACAAGGATGGACCACTGTAATTGTTGGACAAAGATAACAGAAACATTGCCTGACCAAGGTCCTTCATTTGACCTCTACCTATGATAAGCATCCCCCCCCCCCTCAGTTTTACTGTTATTAGAAAGACTGTCAGTCTGAAGGTAAAGAGTGAAAATAAACACAAAAGAGTAAGGACAAGGAAGTTTTGAGATAAAGCATTCCAAAGTCATAAGTTTGGAATGGGGATATCCATGAGGTTGAACATCCCAGTAAGCACTGTTGGACTGATACTGAGAAAGTGGTAGCTACATGAAACCTGCCTAAAACAGGCCATGCCTAAAGACTAAGGAATGCCACATAAAGGAGACTTGAGGGGACCAAATGAGGTCTACAGAGGAGCTGCAGAGACCACTGACTGAGAGTGGAGTGAAGGAGCACCAATCAAGCAAGGCAGGAGCAGACTCCACTGCAGAAGGCAGCAGTGCAGAAAGAAGGTGGTACTCAAGATGAGTTACATGAAAGCATAGCTAGAGTTTGACAGAAGGTATGAGAGTGACCTAGATAAGTTGGTCAAGGTTTTGTCAAGATGGAGATTCTTGCCCAAAATTCAAAGGACTGTGTGACACAAACATAACACAACCCATGTCTCAATTAACACCATCCCTACAGTGAAATATGGTGGTGACAGCATCATACAGTGGGGATGCTTTTCAGTTTTAAGAACCGGTTGGCCATTATTGACCTCACATTTTGAAAAATTTTTGTTACTATCTTGATTGCAGTAGCCTCAATATTATTGGAAATTAACGCAGGAAAACCACAGGATGGAGGATACTAAATTTAATATTTCTGAAATATGAAATACTTTTCCAGTTGAGTGAAATTTCTCTTTTTTGCCGGCTTCCGTTCCTCCATGTTGCAAATTCTGTGGGCGTGGCCACGTAAACCATGAATAAATAGGGACGCGGCACGTGAATTACGCTTGTTTACAGCCACCAGATTAATCAATGTGGGAATGTGTGTATGCCGGAATCCGCCAGGTACACCCTGTTTCATGAATCACATGTGGAACTTGTCGTACGCCATTTTTTTGCACCCAAATTTATGATTATTTTGATAAATGACGACCTATGAGTTAGTAATAAAAATGCTGAAAGGAAGAATATGTATCTGCATCATTTGTAGTTTAGGCACATCTGATTTTTTAAGGGGGGTCAATGCTTTTTGTGGAGTCATGGGGGATTTCTTTGAATAGAAGGATGGAATAATGGATGGTGTAGATGTGTAATTTACTTATACATATGCTTAAAAGTAGGCCTGATGACTTATTTTTTTGTTTCAGGTATGAATCTCGCAGAGTTGCTTTCAACGTTGTTAATCTCTCCAACCTTATTTCGAGTCATTCGTCTTTTTAGAATCGGTCGCATCCTCCGCCTCATAAAAGCTGCAAAGGGCATCCGGACCCTTCTGTTTGCCTTAATAATGTCACTTCCAGCCCTGTTTAACATTGGTCTCCTGCTGTTCCTGGTCATGTTTATCTATGCCATCTTTGGCATGTCGAACTTCGCCTACGTCAAGAAGGAGGGAGGCATCGATGACATGTTCAACTTCGAGACGTTCGGCAACAGCATGATCTGCTTGTTCCAGATCACCACATCAGGAGGATGGGACCTCTTGCTGAATCCCATCCTCACTCAGGAGCCAGACTGTAACAGCACAATACAAAACCCCGGCAGTGTGGCCACCAAGGGGGACTGTGGCAGCCCGGCAGTGGGCATTTGTTTTTTCGTGAGCTACATCATCATTTCCTTCCTCATTGTGGTCAACATGTACATTGCCGTCATCTTGGAAAACTTCAACGTGGCCACGCAGGAGAGCACTGAACCACTGAGCGAGGACGATTTCGAGATGTTCTATGAGGTGTGGGAGAAGTTCGATCCCAAGGCCAAGCAGTTTATAGAATACAGGCAGCTGTCAGACTTTGCCAATGCACTGCAACCCCCTCTGCGCATCCCTAAGCCCAACACGATCCATCTGATGGTCATGGACCTGCCCATGGTGAGTGGAGAGCGCATCCACTGCCTGGACATCCTGTTCGCCTTCACCAAGCGTGTGTTGGGTGAAGGTGGGGAGATGGATGCACTCCGGAGCCAGATGGAAGACCGCTTCATGGCATCGAACCCCTCTATGTCCTACGAGCCTATTACTTCCACGCTGCGTCGTAAGCAGGAGAATGTCTCTGCGGTGGTCGTCCAGAGAGCCTTCAGGCAGTATCTCCACAGGCAGACCATTAAGAGACAAGACGACACAAATGACAACGGGCGGCGGCATCATAACGAATCGCGCGGTACGCACGGATTTAGCGATGGTTCCATTTCCGACAAATCTGAGATGATTGCTTCTACAGCATCTTTGTCATCATGCGACAGTCTGAGAAACGACGATAAGGACAAATATGAGAAAGACAAGCAGGAGAAAGAGGATAAAAATAAAGATTAAAAAGTGTAACACACAAAATACACTATTTGACAAATTGTTTACGCTCTTCGAAGGCAACCCTTAAGGTATACACTAGCCCCCTCATTGGTGAGGGGAAAGTAACCCTGCTCAGGAGAGATGAATAGGTGGGGGCTCTATGGTCAGAGTAAGCTAGGATGAAACATGTTCTCTGAAGGTGAAGTATTGATGTTTGGATTATCACTGCAGTACAAAGAATATGGCAAAACTCATGTTGTGTTTAGTCCTGCAGTTGCTCCAGGCTGTATCTTTAAGGAATATTAATTTTATCAGGTTTTTTTTAATCAAGGCTTTCCCCATAGGGGGCAGCATGGCGGTGCAGGGGTTCTTCCAGGTATTCCATTCCCCCCCCCCCACGGTCCAAAAACATGCTGAGGTTAATTGGAGTTACCAAATTGCCCGTAGGTGTGAATGTGCACATGAATGGTGTGTGAGTGTGCCCTGAGATGGGTTGGTGCTCCCCGCTGCCCTGAATAGGAGAAGTGGTTTCAGAAAATTGATGGGATGGATGGATTTCCACATAACCTAGTGAGGGGGTAATGTGGGTTAAAGATGACAAGTGTTCTGCTGATTTGGATGTCTAGTTGCATGAAAGCATGCTTACTCTTTGCCACAAATATCGGGGCAAAGCAATGCCACACTAAAGCCTATAATTGCGGCATCTCTCTATATCAGAGGTGTTTGTAAACCATTTTTTAAGAATCTTCACATTCAGTAAAACACAATATTTGGATACAGTTAACAAAAGTGACGAGAGGCTTGGAAGGTGGAAAGGGGAAAATGTTTTTTGGTGACTCCATGGTATGAACAGATTGGCAAAATGAACAAGACACAAAAACACAAACAAACTTGTTTAACTCTAAATCAAACATGTGTGCGTTCCGGAGGATGGTTCACCCCTCCCTGAAACATCCACAATCTTTCATGTTTCAAAGTATATATTAAATATTATACAATATTTCAGATATTGCACTTGATCTGGCAAACTTTATTGTATAACATGCATTTTCAGTCACACTAATCAAAATGGAATTTTCTATATGAGGTAATATTAACCTGTGTACTTGTTACAGAATAATATGAACTCAAAATATAAAATAAAACTTTGCATCTTATAACTAACAGACTCACTGCAATCTGCATTCTAAAACAGAAATCACAGTGTCACATTCAAGCTCATGGGAGTTTTACTTACATAAAAGTGTTTTGAATGCCAAACGAAAAATGATTGGTGCAGAGAAACAACCAATCAGATCTCTTGGCTCAGCCTCCTCTAGTTGTTTGGACCCACCTCCTGTACAATTTCATTGGTTATCTCTCTGAACCAATCATTTTTAGTTGTTCCCTCAGAACATTTTTATGTAAAACTCCCATGAGCCACATGCAGACTGCCAGAATTTTTGGAGGGTATGACCATCATCCTCCCTATATACCCAAATTATGCAAACATGTCACCTTCTGTATTAGTTTTAACCCATTACGTTCATGTATGGGCAAGATAGCCATTTTATTTACTTACTGCATATGGACAGTATTATTTTTTTTCATTTTGATTTAGTGTTTCTTGTCCTTGATTTATGTAAATCTGCCACTGTTGGTTTCGCCCTGAAATGTTGACGGAACTGTGGACATCTGTACTCATGTTTGATCTTCTGGTTTGTTCTTCCATTTCCCACATGCTTCCTCTAGGGAAAAATTGAAAACCAGTATGTATTGACATATTGCAACGGGACATAAATAAAATCGCATGTCTGTATGCATTTTCATTACTCAGAAGTTATGCTTAATAAACTGAATAAAGAAATGCACAACAATGATTTAGCAGAGCAAGGAGACTTTCAGCTAATAGTACAACTCATTATAGCGATAGTATCTTGGTGTGTATGTCATTTACTTGTAGATTTCCTAAAGGCCAAAATGATAAAGGAAGTTTATTATTACTCAGGTATATCTGTAACATTTCTTAACATTGGTGTTCTCGCTACATTTTACCACCATATGTATTATAATATTTATCCATAACCTGTGCTCAAATGTTCTACCAACAACTGTTGATGTAATGGTCCATATTTTATAATAAATGTATTGCTTATGACAACACGTTTTATACATAAATGTTTTTCTTTGAAATGTGTGAATGTGGACAAACATCTGTTTGATAACATTTCAAATTGTCAAAATATGACCAATTGATTAAAATGTTCTGTGAACCCATTTTGTTTTATGCAAAATAAAAACACGTACATAAATTAAGTATGAAAAAATAGCAGACATGGTTGCTTGTGAATAATTTTGCTTTTAAAATGAAGCCCAAATATTCTGAATCCTACATAACACACAAAAAATAATAATTGTGCTATACTTTGGAGACTCTTAACTATATAAACTGAGCATCTAAATATTTTCAATCTGTTTTGTATCTATTACTCTACAATGAAAACAGAAGTCTAACCTAAGATTTTTTCAAATGTTAATGGAATATCAGAGAATATAGAGGCATATTAGTTTAGTATGTTAATATAGTTTAAATAAATATACTGTATTTAATTTGGCAAATATTAGTTAGCACTGCAGAAAATCTGGTGTAGTTTTGGTCTTTATTCACTGAAAAAATATATATTAGGTGGTGGTGGGGGGGATCATTCCCTTTGATTATATTAGCTTGTTTCCTATAATCAAGAAATTTGTTGTCTATGAAACAAGTTTAGTCAGGTTCACAAAACAAAATATGCTGGTTTGAAATCCACCTAGCACAAACAAGTTTATTTAGCATTATTTTAGCAATTATAAACATAAAAGGCATAATATGTATAGAGGTACAAAACTGGACAACACTGTCACCACGCACTTTCAGGGTTGGGGGTCTAAATCCCATCTCTGCTCTCTGTGTGTGGAATCTACACTCACCTAAAGGATTAATTATTAGGAACACTATACTAATATGGTGTTTGACCCCCTTTCGCCTTCAGAACTGCCTTAATTCTACGTGGCATTG
>JAODKM010000001.1:44961591-44975041 GCA_026780845.1 Petrocephalus sullivani
TGATTGGTTGATTAGATAATTGCATTAATGAGAAATTGAACAGGTGTTCCTAATAATCCTTTAGGTGAGTGTATGTTCTCCCAGTATCATAGGAGTACTCCACTTTCCTCCTGCCATCCAAAGGCATGCATCTAGGCTAACTGGTGTCTCTGAGCTGCTTGTAGTTACATTGATTGCAAAAGTATTTAATGGAATCCCACCCCTACCTTGTGTCTTATTCTTTCTATTATAGGCTGAATTTTTGCGGAAGTGTTTCAGTAGGTTCACTGTATAGACCACGTACATGCATGGGACACTACGATATTTTTTCAGCATTATGGATTTACAAATTCATGCTTCCTTAGCTGATGTGTACCAATCAGATTGCTTTCTGATATTCCTGTGCACTTTACCCTCTCCTCAGTGTAATCATCTTGGAAACTGCATAAAGATATTTCATGGGATGTTCCCAAATGCCTCTGCTGATTTATGGGTTAGGAAATCTTTGTGTGCTATGCAGCACTGTTTCTTCCTTTCTAAACCTCTATAAACCCTCCACTTTCAGTGCCTCCATCGACTTGCTGGATTAACTCCAATTAGTACAGCCCAGATGCTGAATTACAATGTGACTGATCCATTTTCCCTGGTTTGTTCTGTCCTGTAACTTTGTTATGTTTGTTTTTTTGAGCTTCAGTCCAGTGGCAATGTAATGTACTGTGCTGTTATATTATGTAATTTGCTATAGATGTTTATTCTAAAGCAGCAGTCGCTTATGGCCACCGTAGTTTCCTGCTGTGGTCCAGGGGCATGTTTTTTCGGTGAATCAATGTCTCAGTAACGCACTTAGTGTGTGGTTGCTTGACAGTGCCATGTAGTGACTGGAATCTTATCTAAGGTAACCCCTGCTGCATAGTCTACACCGTCTCCAGTGCATTTCTGTGATTTGTTTACTTAGCAGACACTTTTTTCAAAGCAACATGTGCGTGAGATAGCAGAGTTAGCCAGTCCTCGAGAAGTTGGGGTTAAGGCCCTTACTTTGAGGGCCAACACTGAAATCACTGCGCCAGCCACAAGATCTGAACGAGAAACACAGGCATGAGGCCTAACCCACAGAACCACACACCACCCAGCCGTTGTTTAGGGTGGCATACATTAGGTCTGTAAGATGAGAAGGCTTAATATGATTATGGTACTTTGTATTACTCAAAGATTGAAGATACAATAAAATATAATCAAAGTCCACGTGGAAATCTGAGTGCTTAGATGGAAATTGAACTTTTCATATGGGAGGAGGTTGGCTGCACTTTGCAGGTGCTGTAGGTCCCATGTTTCCAGTGGAGAAAGCCAGGATCAGGTCAACCTGCGTTTTGGATACTTTAGGCTGCAGGAATAGACAAAGGTCAAGTCAAGGGCGACCAGAAACGAAGATGCAGCCCTCTAGTCATTAGGGAGTCATCCTAGAAATCCTGTGACCAGGAAGAGCGGGTGAAGTCTTCCGGAGAGATTCTGAACCGGGAATCTGTGATCTTTCCAAAGGTGCTCATGGGACTTCACTTACACAAACATGTTTTATCTTATTTGGGATTCTAGTTTTTATTGATTTATTGATTATTTAGATTTGGAACATTTGTTTGTTTATGCATTTTGGGTTCCAGTGGTCCAGGGGTGGGTGGGGTGTGTGTGTGTGTGTGTGTGTGTGTGTGTGGCGGGGGCCGTTGTGTTTTTTTTTTCATGTTAAACTGTACTTTTCATTTGTTTGCCAGCATGTTCAGTTTGTGCATTTCATGGGTGCCGTACATGATAAATAAGTTCATGAAAAAGAGATTATAACAGTCACATACAAATGTGTGACGAGTCATAAATGCTAGGAAAGGCTTTAGGTAGTAATCGATCATGAATACCCCACGGTCCATCAAAGTAATTCATTGTTTTGTCATTCAGTTCCCAGAGCTGTTGTCATCCTGCCTGCAGAGAATTTGAACACTCATACAAACGGATATCAAATACCTATCTGCCCCAGGGAAGACTGCTAATTGGCATTAGCTTCCGTCTCCAATGACCAACCGCTCTTAATTGCAGAGGCATTACGGAAAAGAGCTGGCTTCCTGTCGCTGCTGTTTAGGGCTCTTTTAGCACTCATACTTCATCTGGATCATGAACGCATTAGTGCCGCCACAAATTTGTCAGCCCCTAAGCTGTGAGAAGTGTCCATTTCTTCTCCTTAACACAAAGAGCACTTAGCCTGACGACAGAAAGCCAGATTTCCTGGAGGAAGAACACATTTCGCCATGTGATAGCCATTCCCTACTAATGTGGTCTGTAAGATAAAAATCTCTTAAATTTGCTGTTCGCTCATGAGAAGTAAACACATTATTGTTATAGTGCCTTAGACAATTGTTTGGTAATTTTTCTGGTGCATGATACTGGTCAGGGTGGCTGAAATCTCTGTCACTGTTTGTGTAATTACTGCATGTTTAAAGAGAAGTCCCTTAGGCTAATAAATTTTCAGTTCCTTAGCTAGTCATTACTACACACATCATAATATCCACCGTTGCACCTTTGTACTAAATAAAACATTTTCTAAAAGACTGCTTTATTACACGTATAATAAATACCTGGCCTATCAATAATGGAAACATGCTACTCCGCAGAGGATAATGGGGATAATGATGGATAAAGGTTTTCTGTTCTAGGGATGTTTGTCAATGAAGAGTTATGCTACCCATTCTGTTCTCCTGTTGCCCAGCAACCTGACATCACCACATTTTCCTTAATTAGCTATCAATTGTCTTTTTTCTCCACCCTGGACGTTAATGTCTCCCAGAAGGCTCTGAGTTTATATGGGGCTGAGACAGCCACCTCCTGCCCGGTCCCTCCCTGTTATAATGACATGTCTCCACATTTACTTCAGAATCATTGGTGGAACATATAGCAGGGTACACAGATGTGGATGCTGAAATGACTTTGGTTCAGCATCTATCTGCATGAGAGTGGACAGGCTCTCCAGGGTGACAATGTGTGTGTGTGTGTGTGTGTGTGTGGGCATGTATATATCACATTGTGGGGACCAAATGGGCCAAACAGTATGATAAAAAACTATTATTTTGACATTGTGGGGATATTTTTTTGGTCCCCACAAGAGGAAACTCAGTTTTATAAAAATCTGTTACTGCAAACAAGTCTAGTATTTTGTTTGGCTACTTATGGTTAAGGTTATGGTTGGGTAGGGGTTAAGGTTGCCATGTTATGATTAAGGTTTTCCCCTTAGAGATGAATGGTTCCCCCAAAAATATGAATATAAATATGTGTGTGTGTGTGTGTGTGTGTGTGTGTGTGACGGTAACCAAAGAGCAACTACCATGCAGGAAGACATTTCAAGTGGCCCATTCTTACACATGTGGTAAGTACTTGCAAGATTTTCTACAGCTGGGACAGTTTGGGACATACAAAACAGGGGTAAGAAAATTAAAGAAAGGCAAGGGGGTGACAACAGGGGAAGGAAGACTTTGTGTTTGGGGAAGACAAATTACATCTGCGTTGGTGGGACAGAAATGCTGACTAAGGAGTCAGTGGCTGGCTAGTTGTGGTGTTCTATATAAAAGGTATTTTTATAAAAGTGACTGCAGATTAAAAGGACCTAAAATCACTGCACCGCATGAGGGCCATCTCCACTCACCGTTTCACAGGCTGTCTTCTGTCCTTTCTCCCTTTTTTAAGTGGAATAATTTCACTATATTATTAAAAATGATAGAAGACTCACCGAGCACACAGCCCAGTGCTATTACTACCATTATGTCTTATTGTTGGATTACGTCTGAAATAGTACATGAACGACCCTATCCATTAATCTGTCTCTGTCAGACTGGGGGATACCTTAAATGGGAGGCCAGGCCATCACAGGACATGGACACAAACATGCATGGGCAGCGTCGTAACAGTGCTACACAATGCTAACCAATGCTAACGGCGTCTCATAAGTCATAGATGTAAGACGAGGTTATAAAGAGATCAATCTCCATGTAATCTTTTTTTTTGGAGGTAATGTTTTATAAACTCAGCATTATGTGTGGGATGGAATGCAGTCAAACTGAAACAGAAGAAAAACTATGGTTTTTCATTTGATTCGATTCTGTTTTCATCTGTTCAGCCTGGAGCAAAGGAGACTAAGGGGGGACATGATCCAGGTATATAAGATCCTAACAGGTCTGGATGCTGTCCAATTAAATAGTTACTTCAACATTAGTTCAAATAAAAGAACAAGTGGCCATAGTTGGAAATTAGCGGGAGAACATTTCAAACTGGAGTTGAGAAAAAACTTCTTTACACAGTGTGTAGTGAGAGTAAGGAATAGTCTTCCTGAAGCCAAATCCTTAGGTTCTTTTAAAACAAAACTAGATAATATTTTAACAACTTTGAGCTATTAGTTTAGTTTTCCCCAAACGAGTTTGATGGGCCGAATGGACCCCTCTCGTTTGTAAATTTCTTATGATCTTATGTTCTTACTGCTAGTCCGTCTACTAATAATAGTTAAATGTTAGGATGCTTTCTATCGCGTTGATTTTTAGACTATTGCGATGTTTGACTCCCTCTGGTGGTTAAACTGGGAATTATTTTCAACAGGATTGGCTCCTTATAAGTACTTAATTGTGTGTTCACTAAGGAATGGCAGCTTAGATTTGTTAAAAATTGTGTTGCTTTCTAATAACAGTTACTCTGTGCTGGGAACAGATTTTGTGACAATATATCGGTTGGGTCATTTTCTAAATTAATTTGCACTTTTTTTTGTTTTAAATACCACAGAGAAAATATGGCACATTATAGCACAGTACACTGCTCCCAGAAACCACCAAAACTGTTTATAAGAACATCAACATATGAAATATTCCAAATAAAAGGTCAGTTAACCCAGCTTGTGGATATTTAATATTTAAATGTTTTACAATATTGTTTATTGCTACACTAAATGAATTTAATGACTGCGTAAAACTGTCTCCATAGTCAACTTCCTTTAGACCTACTTCTATCATGATGTTATACGCCTACTGTACCTTTAATTCAACTAGACTACCCCTGGCAGCACAGGGTAAAAGGCTTGGGGGGGTCACATACTTTTATTATTTCCATAAATAAAAGGCAATTAAGTATAGTCTTTAAAAGTTTTCCCAGCTCCTACTAACTCCTACTTCGAATGACTAAATAATATATTTTAAAATCCCAGACGTTAACCGCAATCAATAAAGCGCAGATGAAGAATGCGCGAAATGCCGTGGCGCCCTCTAGTGGCCGCCGCCGCATTCCCCCTTTAATCTATCGCATTTCCTTGGCAACCGGGAAAATGGCGGAAGTTGTTATGTTACCCAGACGCTGTGCAAGGAAGGATTAAGATGGCGAAAAAGAAGTGAGGGGAAAAAGCAAGTTTGTCAGTTACAACAGCAAGCAACCTGCTGTACTCCCAGCTTGCAATACATCGTTTGCGTTTTTTAGTGCAGTAAGACGAGCTGCCATGGCAGACGTAGAGGATGGCAGTTCCATGCTGGTGAGTTTTTGCAGCGTTCCAGATTCTCTTTATAGGTAGTTTCTTTTGGTGATTTTCACAATTTGACACAATTTAGAAACGGTGGCTTGGTGCAAGTTTGCATGGTTGTGGGATGATGCCGGACACAGCATCTGCACTGTATCTACGCCGCTTACTTACTGTTTACTCACCCATTTGATACATTTTGACGTTAGAGACGCTACGATGGTTCTTTTTTTGCATGATATCTGTATAGTTTTGCCAATATTTTGGTTTAGACTTCACCATTTGCTTAATTGCCACATCGTTAGCCGCTTTTACAGTTCGCTAAAATACATGAAAAGTGAATCCTACAGCAAACTAAAACTGACTTTTTGAGCCAAAATCTTTTCATTATCCCCTTTAACAACACTGGTTGTTATTTTTGAACTTGCATTATTATGTAATTAAATATAGAAATTATACAGGCTGCAAATTGTACTACTAGTAGGCCTGCTGTAAAATTTGTATGCCATCCAGCAGTACGCACGGCTCACTGGCACCCATTATAATGGCTTTATTACCCTGCAGTGTGTATTTTGTCTGCTGTATTTCGCCGTTTTTATTGTTTGAATTATATTCCAAAATTAATTAATGCATCACTTACCTTAGTATGTTTCTTGAAGGTGTATCTGGAGATTTGTTATATTAGAATATTTCAAAATCAGCTATATAATAATATTTTGTCAATAGTCTCCCATGACTTGCATTTGGTCCTTAGGTTCAAATGCATTTAGAAATAGTAATCCAACGTGCATGCCTATATAATGAAACAAGTGTTATGCACTGTATCTGTGTCTGTGTACGCACTGTGTCTGTGTACGCACTGTGCCTGTGTACGCACTGTGTCTGTGTACGCACTGTGTCTGTGTACGCACTGTATCTGTGCACGCACTGTATCTGTGTATGCACTGCAGTCTACTTTACTGATTTTGAGTGCCTGTCTTTGTTCCCAGGCTTTGATTAATTATTACTGCCAGGAGAAGTACTACAATCGTGTCATTAGCATTGCAAATGAGGCTCAGAAAAGGGTTAGCAGTGACCCAATCTTCACCTTTTACCGTGCGTATGGAGTTCTCATGCAAGGTAAATATGGAATCACTTTGCACATTATTCTTTTTTTTTTTTTTTTGGAGGTTGACTGTTGCGCTGTTGTATGATTTCCTGGAAGTCTTCAGCTGTGTCACGAAAGTGACATCTCTCGTTGCAGACAGAGTACAGGAAGCCATCCATGAGCTGGAGTCCATTAAAGAAAAGAGCGACGTCTCACTGTGCGCCCTGATGGCGCTGGTTTATGCGAAGAAGAAAAGCCAAAATCCAGGTTCGTTTGAAGTCTGGGGCCTTCTAAGAAGCTACACAGAGCAGAGTGTGTAACACGCCAGTGCCTTTGCGTGTTGGTTGTTTCAGATCTGAACCCATAGCACGGTATGGCGGCATCATTACAGGGAGTGTGTACGATTTATTCTCTAGCAGACACTTTTATCCAAAGCGACGTGTGGTTTTGAGAAAATGGGGTCAGATGATCTCTGGGTTATATGGGGGTTAAAGGCCTTGCGCAGGGGCTGACTGACATCACTCTGCTGAGTCTGGGATGTGAACTGGTGACTCTCAAATCACAGACACTGTGTCCTAACCTACTGAGACACACACTGATCTCCCATCCGAAGTTAGGCAGCACTCCAGTGTCAGTGTAGAATAAGTAGCTAGGTGTGTTTGGGGCTGTTCTGAGGCTTCCTGCTCACTTCACACGCCTGCACTATTTCACAAGTGAACCTTCTTCTGCTGTTTTTAAAGCACACCATTGTGGCAGGCTGTGTGTGTGTGTGGTCATATTTATATTACATTGTGGGGACCCAATGTCCCCACAGTGTGATAAAAAAGTTATTTTCTACCTTGTAGGGATATTTTTTTGGTCCCCATAAGGATAACCTCAGTTTTATAAAAATCTGTGTCTGCAATAAAAAAAAATGCCAAAAGTCTCATATTTTGTTTGCTTACTTATGGTTAAGGTTAGGGCTGGGTAAGGGTTAAGGGTGTCATAGTTGGGATCAGGGGTATGCCCACAGGAATGAATGGAGTGTCTCCATAAAGATAGGAATACATGGTGTGTGTGTGTGGGGGGGGGGGGTGCTTTTTGGCAGCTACACCCAGATCTGTACACTTGCCTCTTCAGACCGTGAGACCATTCGTGAGTTGGATGCCAAGGTGAAGGAGGACCGGAAGAGTGCTAGTCCGAAAGGTCTGTACTACGCCGGGCTGTTCCTCTGGCACCTTGGCCGTAACGACAAAGCCAAAGAGTACATCGAGAGGATGATCAAGCTCTCTAACGGTGCCAAAGAGGTGAGCCTCTGGGATCAAGCCAGTACATGTTGTGGTTTTTATTGCCAGAAGGGATGCTGGTGGCCTCTCTTTATACTCCACACCATGGACAGCTCAATAAAAAAAGTTGTCAATGTCTCTCTATTCTTTGCACTTCTGTAGACCTTTCACATTGGCTTTGGTTGGGCCTCACTGTGGGTTGTAACGGCATAGGGATAGTGTCATGTTTTGGAGTTGCTCAGTCGCATGGGCACCTTCCTCCAGGACGGGACTGGGACTCCTGTCCATCCGTGAACCATAGCTGGAAAGCTGCTGGGTTCCATGGGCAGCACTACTCTCCAAAACGCACTGCCGGATCCGTATTACAGTCAGAGAACAAGAACATTTAAGTTCTTGGTCAGGGCTCACGAAAGCCAAGATCTCAACCCTGCTGAGACGTGGCAGGACCCGAAAGAAGGAATTTGTGCTCATAATCCCACAAATATCAGCGGGGCCATGGACGAGAGGGCCAAAATTCCTCCACGGCTCTGCAAGCCTGATCAGGAACTGCAAGGAGTGTTTGGTTGCAGTTATAACTCCAAAAGGTGGAATACCCAGTTAATAACCGGTTCCTTTTTCCTCATTTGGGTATTGGATCCTGTTTTCATCACTACATAAATTTATAAGCATATAAAAGTATTTTTTACTTATTGGTCCACTTCTAGTTCACTGCCTGTTTATCCAAAGTTCAATTTCTTGATAATAAAGTATGCACACATGCCGATGGAAAGCGCTCTCTGTAGAACTGTCATATAATTCATCATTATAACAATAACGACTGAAAGTTGTTTTTGTTAAGAGTCATTTGCAGTCATTTGGCTGAAATAGCTAGGGTTGGTAGTAAACTTGTTTGTTTTTGTTGCTTCAGGGACTGATCCTGAAAGGGTGGATTGACCTGACATCTAATAAGGACACGTGTGCCAAGAAGGCTGGGAAGTACTTTGATGAAGGACTTAAGGAGAGCGCTGATGTGTTTGCCCTCATGGGAAAGGTACCATCATTTTTATGTCCCTCGAATGGGGAGCAGTGGATGTGGCCTGGAGTTTTACATAACACCTGTCGCCATGCTTTCCACTAGCTGTAATCCATCCATCTTTAGGGTGCGTCTACCAATCAAGCTCAGATTGATCGTATTCTGAGATGTTCATGTTCCTCCTTAATGCTGTCCTGACAGTCTCTTTAGCTTTTTCAGGACCATTGTTTAGTTTCCCATTATTAAGTGATAATATATTTAATTCTGTCAAGCTGTTCCATCTCTTATACATCAAAAAATGTTGCTTGAAGTTCTGTTTACGAAGTCCTGCCAGGGGATTTAAGAGGACTTTTAAGTCTCGGAGCCATTTGTCTAGGAATATTTTCTCATTTTGAAATTTTCCTCAATCTATAACGTAGAAATACCATCCTAAGTAGAAGGTGCCATGCCAGCTTAGGGGGAGTTCAACATGCATTTCCTGCAGTGTCAGCATTGTGCTCAGTTCTCTCAATCCCCCCCTCCCGGCTCTGAACACCTTTATCTAACAGATGTAGCCAAGATGGAAAGCAAACAGCCACCTCTCTCCCAGTATTTTGGCTCCTCGCTCTGGAAGACTAGTTTGAACCTCAGCGTAGGATTCTAACTTGCTACGCACCTATGAACGGCTTTGCCAAGGCTGTGACCTCACTCTCTTTGGGTCACTTTGGTTTGTTTCTGTTCAGGTGCAGTACTACGAGTTTCGCCAGAACTACTCCGGAGCCCTGGAGATTATCAACCAGGTCATCGTGAACTTCCCACACTTTCTCCCTGCCTATATTAAGAAGATGAAGCTGCTGCTGACCCTCCAGGACTGGGAGCAGACTGTCGACGCAGCACAGAGGTACATCACACCACTTACTGGGTTGTGCTGGGTGCAGGAGGCGTGGCCTTTTTCTTTGGCATAATAATAGCTATCAGTGCTGCTGTCAGTGTTATCATTGTCCTCCTCCTCTTATATATATTTTTATTTTACACATTTAGCAGATCGTCGTGCTGACAAGGAGTTGGTTAGGCATAAGTGCAGAGAGGCTGAGCTTCCAATGAGTGCCCAGGTACACTTGTAAGCAGTATCAGAGCAGGAGCTACTCAGCGTCTACACAACCACTACAGAATAACTATTTACTATTTAGTAGGAACCTAAGTCTAATCAAGGGTCAGGAATTGCAACATAAGAGCATTCAATGAGTATAAAGAGGCAGTAGGTTAGTAGAGGAAGTCATGGAGCAGATGGTCTTAAGGTGTTTTTTGGTGATGGAGTCTATTGGCTGGATGTGGTCTGGCAGCTAATTCCACCACCTGGAAACCACACAGGAGAACCATCTGGAGTGGCTCTTCTAGTGTGCTGGAGGAAGTTCCAAGCCCTGTTGGTTTGCTGACCTAACGGGCAAAATGGGACATAGGTCTTGAGGAGCCTTTTGATGGAGAGGGGTGCCTGTCCATTAATGTACTTGTAGGCCAGCACCAAGGATTTGAACTTGATGCGAGTGCCAATAGGTAACCAGTGAGGAGAGACGAAGGAAGACAGAGAAGACAAGAGCCTCTGTCTTGGAGAGGTTAAGCTGAAGGTGATGGTCCCTCATCCAGGCTGTGAAGTCAGCCAGGCATGCAGAGATCTGAGCAGAGACCGTGGTGTCATCAGGGGAGAAGGTCACCTACAAATGAACGTCGTCTTCTTATTGTTATTAGTAATAATAATACTAATAAATAGAAAAATGGGGATGGCACAGTGACGCCATGGTTAGCACAGTGGCGACGCACCTCTATGTGTGTGGAGTTTGTATGGTCTTTGCATGTCGTTGTGGGGTTTTCCAGTTTCCCCCCACTGTCCAAAAAATGCTAAGGTGAATTGGAGTCACCAAGTTGTCCATAGAAAAGCAGGTATAGAAAATGCTTGGAGGGGGTATAATATGCCTTCTGCAGTGATCACTTTTTATTGTTTGGATTCTTTTATTTATTGCCTGCCAAGGAAAATGAGTTTGGTTTGAATGACAGCCAAGCTTGCAAAGTGAAAACGGAAACTAGAGAGACTGTCCTAATTTGCATGTTTTTTTTTTTTTCCTTTTGCACGATTCATCATGTTGTCACTCCCGCATTTTTGGCTGGAGTCAAAAAAAAAAAAGTCCTCTGAGAAAACGTGCTAAAGTCGGGCGTGCACAGGGTGGCTTTTCCCCCGACAACTTTGGAACGAGAGCGGAGCAGCCACTGTGGATAGATAGGGTGCTAAGATGATGGTAAATGTTCTGAAAATCTATGCTAGGAATGCAAGGTAAATGTGACATGCACATGCTAATAATGCAGGAGAAATTCCTAATTCCAGCAGAAGTAAAAATGTCTACTTCCCTCCCTGAGAGTTCCCCGTGATTGTCTCCATATGGATACAGCTTTGCGTTTCAATTCTAAGTTTTATTGGAGAGTAGGATTCATACCCTATGGAAATTAACTTTGATGAGAACACCCACTAGATTCCCAGTGTCGTCAGCTCCCCAAATTTCCAGTGAAATGGTAAATGGTAAAATGACAGTAAGAGATCAGTTCCCTCTGCCTCTTTGTGGGGGGTGTGTCTTGCCGTTCCTGAATCCTTGCAATCTCAGTCCGCACTTCAGGGCAAGAGTGATGCAAATGTTCGATTCTATATTTTGGCACTCGCGAAATTGTAGCAGTACGTGATAAATGAAGAACATATGTCTGAGCATTTCTCTAAAGTGTCAAAACAATATTTGTGGTTGCCACCACAGTCAGACGCATTTCTCCCCAAACGGCACATCTCCGCAAAAGGTCTCTCTGCTTTCCCTTAAATAGTTGACAGCTTACGGGTCCGCGGTGTTTGACGCCGTCCACTTTTTGTCCCAGAGGTGTTCCTGATGCCTGGTGACGTCCTATGAATGCGCACAGAACTGATCTGTCCCTCTGCAGGTTGCTGCAGAAAGACAAGAATAATCTGGAAGCCCTGAGGATTCTGGCTCTTCATTGCTTGTGCCGAGAGGGCGACATTAGTGAGGTAAGGCTTGGCCCAGGGGGATGTTGACATGCCTCCCCCCATCCTCTAACCAAAAAGTCCAATTCTGTCTGGTTCACGTCATCGGCGAGCTCAGGAAACAAGTGTTTGAATGTTGAGGACTATTTCAGGTCATTTGTGAAACTGGTTTCCCTTTCTCCAGTTCAGTACTTATGTAGGCTGCTCTTTCTGTTGCCTCCTGCCTCAACTGCCCATTGTTACCTTGCAAGCCTGTCATTGTGCAGTACCACCTCCCACCACAAGAGGCTCCATAGCGCTTTAGATAGACCCTTGTCTCTCCCGAAGTTTTGGGAGTCGGGCTCTGGATTTGGATGACGGTGGCTGGTAACCGTCGACTGCACATGAGCTGTTTCCTGTCACAGCATCCTCTGTGACTCCCTCTTCCCACTCTGACTCAGCTGTTGTGACTGGCTCTGCCGGTAACAGTTATGTAACTGCTTTTGGTGGGAGGTTCGAGGGCGCCGTGGCCGCGCAGCCTTCCCTCACCCTGGCTGTGTGGACGCCGTAATGTCAACAAGCCTGGTGGTGTTTTATTTCTGCTGGAGGGAAAAGTCCTCTCAGATGCAAAGAAAGCGGACTCAAGTAGGCAGTATAGATATCCAAAGAAATGAAACGTACAGGAACTCTGGCTGAACCCGCGAAATGCCTACCTGTAGTATGTAAACACCTGTATCCCTTCTTTTTTTAAAATATGCCTTATTGATCCCTGGTGGGGGGTCTTGCTCTCCATGACACACAGACACACACATGCATGTGAGAGCCATGTTGGCAGCTTCTTATCGCTTTAAGTACATACTTTTCTGCATTATAAGTAGTCTTGTTTTTGACTGGTCCTGTGCATCTTTCCCGGGCCAAACACAAAAACATTGGCGTGCGGATGTGATGAGAGGTAGATCAGTCTCTGCATCTCCTGGGCTTCATGTCTGCTGGCTAATAATAACTCTGATACATTTGTTTTTGTCCAGTCCCTGAACAAGCTCACAAACCTTATCAGCAACCTGGATATCCAAGAGCCTCAGAACCACGACCTCTTCTATAGGATGTCTTTAGCCTTTACTAGGACGGTATGAATACACTCATTTCGCATTCCCCTTTCCATAACATTCTTTTCTCATTTTTGTGTACATATAGTTTTGACTGACTAATCTGTTTGCTCAGTGTGGGAGACATGAGAAGATCCTCCAGCAGACCCATGGCTTGGTTGAGAGGGCCTTCTCCACTGCCTCCAGTGATGCTGAGCTGGCCACAGAGCTGGGCTATCAGCTGGTCCTTCTGGGAAGAATCAAGGAAGCCATCAAGTGGTACAAGACAGCCATGACGCTCGATGAAACCAGTGTCACTGCCTTAACTGGTAAGGCGAGTTCAGCTGAATTTTTCATTCTATGTATAGTACACTGTACACCGCGGGGGGGGGGGGGGGGGGGCGGTTTTTTTCTCAGACGGCCTGGGTGATCTGCAGTTAACCTTCAAACCCAAAACTTTACTTTCCCCTTATAATCACCCTCATTTAGGGGTTTTCGGAGAGATACAC
>JAODKM010000001.1:44983601-44994887 GCA_026780845.1 Petrocephalus sullivani
GGTGGGGGTGGTGGGGGTGGGTGGGTGGGGGGGGGGGGGGGGGGGGGGGGGGGGGGGGGGGGGGGGGGGGGGGCGGGGGGGGGGGGGGGGGGGTTAATGGTGTCCTTTGCGCTTGTCGTGACGGCCCTTAGATACATTGGGGGAGACTGAGATCCAGGAGACCTTTCAGTTTGTCGGATGAATCTGGGCACTGCTATGTTTTCGTCGCTATTGTGCTGTAGGACAATCTGTGGCAATCTTCTTCTGCTTGATTTTTTTAATCAGGGAGTTGGTGGAGAAGCTACCAGGTCCCCATACATACCTCTTACTGGGAGACGCCTATATGAATATCCAAGAGGTATCCAAATCCCCATTCTTAACGTGCTCTTCTGAGCATATAATTGAAAGTTCTTATCAGTATACACTATATGGCCAAAAGTAGGTGGATACCAACTTGTCCAGCATCACATGCACACTGCATGTATATGGCTGTTTTCTTAATTATATATACCTGTTGTAGCAGTGGGTATTGCTTAATTAGCAAACTTCTCTAATTAATAGGGATGTCCACATATTGTTGGCCATATAGTGTAGGCTTGTGGGATAGATACAGGTTTGTTTATTGTTTGCCTATTGGTGAGCTGGTCTGTTTTTTTCTTCTGTCTACAGCCTGAAAAGGCGATTGAGATCTATGAGCGGGCATTAAAAAAGAGTCCTAAAGATGGGGCGCTGGCGAGCAAGATCGGGAAAGCCCTCGTGAAGACCCACAATTACATTAAGGTCCGTCAATCAAGGTCCGTTTCCTGCGAGTTCCACCTGACAGCCTCTTCAGTAGGCCTCAGTAGCATTTCCTACTTTTGAACCAGGCGATAAATTATTACGAAGCTGCCCTCAAGTGCGGCCAGCAGAACTTCCTGCGTTACGATCTGGCGGAGCTACTGTTGAAGTTGCGGCAGTATGAGCGGTGTGAGAGGGTCCTGCACGAGGCCCTGACCCACGACCCAGGTACTGAGCCCGGCCTGCCTGGTACTGGGAACCCGATGCACTCCTTCAAGTTCCACAGAACGGTGTATAAAAATGATCACTGTGAATCCATAGAAAACAAAACAAAAAATAATAATAAATCATTTGAGTGATTATTTGTGATTAATCGCACCTAACATTAAAAACTTGTCAAAAATATTTACACTTTGAAAATGTTTACACTCTGTAAATTAATGTAGAAGACAGAGATTTCTAAAATTAGTTTGACGACGGACTCAAATTATACAAATTCATTTTTCAAATTGTGGATTTAAATTGTAGTTAATCAGCTTTGTTACATTATCATTTTTTAAACTAAAGTATTTCAGATCCAAGGCAAGACAAAAGTCACCAAGAGTTCAGGAAAATGTTATCATGCAAACTGATTGTTTACACATGTAATGAAATTGCGTGTGTAATTTTGTGTTTGGCTACCTATTTTGTGAAAATGGTTAAAAATCAAAATAGAGCAACAAATTTTTAATATACTGAAAAAATGTAGGTAATGTCAGTTGCTCGACACAAAAACCAAATAAATACCTGATGAGTTATTATTTGCCTGAGATCAGGTGTGGCTCATCAAAGACCAGGTAGGATAGAAAACCTGCTGGATACCAGCAGTCCTGGGTCAAGGTTACCTACCCCAGGAATAAGCAGCTGGAAAGCAAATGGAGTTAACTAGTGTTACTTAGTCTTTAACTAACTCTTGCAATAGGTAAATAACATTTTATATTACAATGACTTCTTTCACTTATCATAGCCTTTTTTGGGTGTAATCTGTACATGCACAGTCTCTTAGAAAACTGTTATCAATGGCCGAATTCATCAGCTAGGTTCAATAAAGCCATGCGTTCATTCCTTTCAGATTAGCTGTCTGGTAGAGACCAAATATTAAGCAAAGCTGAACACTTTCTTGCACTGTTTTGCCCTAACTAGTGAATGAGCTGCCGTCTCTGTCAGAAGACTGTCGTTATCTGGTGCTGCTGGCCAAGATCCAGGGCAAAGTCTCCAAGAATGACGAGGCTTTGCTGTCCTTACAAAGGGTCAGTGATCATGGTCGCATCTCCCTGTGGCTGGCGCCGCATTCCCCCCCCATTACACAGTGTGACGCAGTCCCCCCCCCACCCCCCAACATGTCATCTCTAGGCCCGCGATGTACAAGCCAGGGTCCTGAAGCGGGTTCAGCTGGAGCAACCAGACGCCGTCGAGACGCAGAAGAAGCTAGCGGCTGAGATCTGCTCCGAAATCGCTAAGCACTACACGTGCCAGAGGGACTACGAGAAAGCCATTAAATTCTACAAGGAGGCGCTTGTGTACTGCGAGAGCGACGGCAAGGTGGGCTCAGTGCCCCGCCAGCTTCCGGCCGCTCGTCCCATTGGCCTTTAACCCCGGCGTCCCCCTTCAGATGTCCCCATGCCTTCCTGTTGCCCATGCACCTAATTCTGACTGTGTCCGTCATTTCAGAATCTATAAAGCATAAAAACAAATAAAATGCATTTGAAATTGATGCAATTTAAGTTAAATTAATGCAATTTCAGAGTGATAGTTGTAAGTCCAACATTGAAGTGTGTAGCTCAGTGGTTTATGGATCCATGCCCATAACTAGAAGACTGTAGGTTCAAATCCCACGGCTAGCAGAGTAATGAATGGCTGTTCGTCCATAAGCCAGGACCCTGAACCCCAACTTCTCCAGGGACACTGCCTTCTCAGACTCACTAGTATGTTGCTTTTGACATAATGAAATAATTATATATATATATATATATATATGCACACACACACACACACACACTGTGTGTGTGTGTTTATATTTATTTTTTTTAAATAAGCTTTTCTTCAGTTCAGAATGTGATCAGAATACATGAAAGGTGTGTTAGGAATGAGGCACACTGCCCTATTCTGCTTTTGAGCAGGTCATGTTGGAGCTGGCCAGGTTATACCTCGCTCAGGATGACATCGATGCGTGTCAGCAGCAGTGCGGTGCCTTGCTGAGAAGTGACCAGGTCAACGAGGCAGCCACCGTGGTCAGTCTTCCTCTCCTGGCTCAGTGTTGACGCCCGTGCTGATTTGGCATCCTAGCGTGACCTTGCTCCCTCCTGTATTTATCCCCCTAGATGATGGCAGATCTGATGTTCAGGAAGCAGGATTATGAGCAGGCCGTCTTCCACTTCCAGCAGCTGCTGGAGCACAGACCAGGTGGGACGGACCAGCCCCACCACCCAGATAAATAGGAGTTTAATAAATACAGTTTGCTAACTTGCTGCCGATTGTCAGCTGCTCCAAATGGGTTAAGTGACGCCTCTTAATATTTGTTGTTCTTAGATAACTACCCAACTCTGTCACGTCTGATCGACCTTCTGAGGAGAGCAGGGAAGCTGGAGGAAGTTCCCAGGTTTTTAGAGATGGCCGAGAAACACTCGTCGAGGGCTAAATTTGACCCTGGATTCAACTACTGCAAAGGACTTTATCTGTGGTATGTTTCTAAATGACAGTCAGTATTACATCCGTATCCTGGATGCAGCTTTCGAACAGATGTGGCCTACAAAATGTCCCATTTCTCATAGGGGGCTAATAATTATCACCTTAACTGTAGATGTAGTAATGGATTGCCGCACACTCTTCTCAAGACTGCGCTGTGAAAGCGCTCTGTAAAAAAGGATGGAACTGAATATCATTTGACATTCCACCGTAGCTAAGGCAAGGTGTCTCTTTTGCATGGAAGGTACACGGGAGAACCCAACGACGGGCTACGGCATTTCAACAAAGCGCGGAAAGACAACTACTGGGGTCAGAACGCCATCTACAACATGATTGAGATCTGCCTCAACCCAGACAACGACACCATGGGCGGGGAGGTGTTCGAGAACCTCGACGGTGACATGGGGTGAGTTGGGAGCTTAAGGGCTATGGCCTCACCACCAGGGAAGTAGCAGCCAATCCAGGGTGCTGCCTGTCACATGACTTGGTTACTTGTACTGGTTAGGTCTTGTACTGCGATAAGCATTTGTGAAAAATAGAAGATTGGGAAAGAACCTGAAAACTTGCTGAAGAAGATATTTGATCTATATTTGTGTGTTTGCCCAGGAACTCCACGGAGAAGCAGGAGTCTGAGCAGCTGGCTGTGAGGACCGCGGAGAAGCTCCTGAGGGAGCTGAAGCCACAGACTCCGGATGGACATGTCCAGCTGCGGATCATGGAGAACTACTGCTTCCTGGCCACCAAGCAGAAGGCCAGCGTTGAGAAGGCCCTCAGTGTGTTCACAGAGATCGTAAACAATGAGGTGGGCCATCTGAAGCATGGAAATGTGTACACACTCCCCAAAAGCAAACTTACCCACTGCCAGAGGCCACGCATGACTGGGCTTGGCTTTACTCTTTTTTATGATCTGGGAACTTATAACAACAGAAGTATATTACAGCTTGAGTAATGTTTTGCGTATTTATGTAACGTTAAAACCTTGTTATACAGTATGTTTAAGGGGAGTGTGCTATATTTTGTTACTTATGTTTACCTGTTTATAATTTAATTTAAAGTAATTAGTATATTAAAAAAAAGCATGTGCTTTGTAAATCGGAACTTATGACAAGATGTAACGAGTATCTCCAAGGTTTAAAATGTCGGTGATTGTCGACGAGTCCCGAAGCGGCCGTGTGACACTGCCCGACACGCTGCGCTCTTCCGCAGAAGGACCACGTCCCCGCTTTGCTGGGAATGGCCACCACCTACATGATCCTGAAGCAGACGCCGCGCGCGAGGAACCAGCTGAAGCGCATCGGCAAGATGAACTGGAACGCCGTCGACGCCGACGAGTTTGAAAAGAGCTGGCTGCTGCTGGCCGACATCTACATCCAGTCGGGGAAGTACGACGTGGCAGCAGAGCTACTGAAGCGCTGCCTGCATCACAATAAGGTGAGAGAGCGCCTGATGCTTCCCTGATCTCCTCAGAAACCTACAGCACTGTGCAAAAGTCTTAGGCATGTTTACAGCTATTTAGCTGGGTGGTAAGTGTGTATTTGCTCAGCAAAAAGCACAATTTAACAATAGATGTACAGATTAACTATAACATTATAAAACATTATAAAAACTAACAGGAATTTCGCCTGTTCTCCAAAAGTCACTGCTAGCTTGTTGGATGAACACCACTTCAGTTCCCAAACCTCTCTTCAGGGGCCCCTCAGCCATTCCATTTGTCCCTTCAGTTTCACTGCTCATTTAATTAAGTAACTTAATTAATTAGGTCTTTAGCCATACAAGATGCTAGTGGTGGAGTCAAAATATGTGTGTATATTATGATTATTCTAATGACCGGGGCGATTTATAGGAGAGGTTTTGAAAAGGCCAAGTTGACGTACTTTGACTATCATAGTTTTGCACCAACATGAAGATCATTTAAACGCCATTTTCTTTGACTGCCCAAGACTTTTGCAGAGTACTGTATATGCCTAATGCTTTTGTTTTTCCGTATTTACAGTCCTGCTGCAAAGCACATGAGTACATGGGCTACATAATGGAGAAGGAGCAGGCTTATCGAGATGCAGCAGTCAACTATGAGATGGCCTGGAAGTACGGCAACCAAACCAACCCTACCATTGGTACATGTATACCAGTTTGCCTACTCTTCCATCGTGCGTCACCAAAATAATGGATGTAATAATACAAAGACTTGTTTTTCTCTCCCCACTGTTCATGACAGGATACAAGCTTGCATTCAACTACCTGAAAGCTAAAAGATACGTCGATGCCATTGATGTGTGCCATAAGGTTTGGATTTTTGCTGTTTGAGATAAGATCTTGAAACGCAGCGATAAAACTGCAATGTTAATCCCTGTGATGAAATAATTCCCTCTTATTTCTTTGTTACATTCTTTAAAACGGCTGACAAAATAGACAGATTGGATATATTCATGAATAAAGATTAGCGCTATGCTATTGACAATGAATTGACACTGATATATAGTACCTAATTCCGAACCTAACTCAGTATACACTTATAGACTGCAACTGAAGGGCCAATTTCAAAGCAATCACATAAAGCAGACTTATCTGACTTGGAGCCACAATACTGAGATTTTATACAGTATGAATTAGATGCTTGCTTATAATGCACTGAGTGTGAATTAAATATTTTTTTTTTTCTTAGGTTTTGGATGCCCATCCAAATTATCCGAGGATGAGAAAGGACATTCTAGACAAGGCTCGAACTGCCTTGAGATCCTAGAAACGAATTGAATGTTAAGTCTGGGAACTCCCTGGCCTGATTTATTCAGTTATAATCTCCTGAGTGTATTTAACAGTGTTTGCATAGAAAACTATTTTTCTGCACATTAGAATATTTGATAGAATATTTAAGGTATGAAAGTTACATGTACTGTAGATATTTTAAGAGACTGTGTTTGACCTGTGATGCCCCTGCCCGGAGCACTGTGGTTTTTCCTGAGGAGCCCATGTTTGAAACTGATGATTTGGAAGACATTTTGAAAGGATGGAATGAGAACTTTTATTTGTAAATATGTCACAACTAAAATATTTTGTGTATTTCTCAGTTAAACTATCTAAAGACTTTTTAGTGGTTAAATGTTTTGTACTTCTACTAATCTGGAATTAAAATTAAGTTTCTGTTAAAAATGGCTTCAATCCATTTTGAATTTTTGGTTTTATGTAGAGTTTCTTCCATTTTGCCAATTATAATGTGCGCCCATTAAATTTACTTGTTAGAAAGCAGTTTAAGGCTAATTTTATAATGCATGCACTATCCTAGTTCATTTATGAAGGTTTCCTAGAAAGGCGACATCTCCATGTGGCTTATGTGGTTAACATGTAGCCTCACGCTCCCAGGCTTCCCGGTTGGGTTCCCTCCTGCTGGTCTGTGTACCTGGCAGTGCACGGTCTCCCCATGATGATGCAGGGTTCTTTGAACATCCCCATTTCCTTCCACACTCCCAAGAGATGTCATTAAGTAAAGGCCCCACACTATGTGAGTGTGCCCAACCAGGAGGCCCACTACTACAGGCTGTTTGCTCCTGAGGATGGACTAATATTGCATGTTCCATATACAGAATGACACAAGCCTTCAGTTTCAGACAAAGAAAATGGCATTTTTTGACTGCACTAAAACAAAATCAAATTAAATATTACCAACCCCATCTAACTTTTATGTTGAGTCATTATCTGGAAAAAAATAAATAATAAAAATAGATCTGGATTTACTAGGCATTACATAACACAAACGTTGAGTATGACCGAGGGTAGGAGCCAAAAACCATGAGTACTTGGGCATAACCCTAACCCTGACCGGGATACGCGGTTAGTAGATGGGTAACTGGACAGTTTATTTTGACAGGTCTTTGGTGTGTGATAAAAATGAGTTCAACAGACACCAAAATTAATTTCCCAATTGCTAATGAGAAGCCACTCACCGCCGAGCACGGAAGCTTTCAAAATGTGATGTACTTGTTAAATATGACAAATGCAAATCGCGTGTATTCGCCGTTTCCTCCGCGAAAATGGTGCGTTTTCAGCACGCAGTGTGAGCACAGGTTCAGAGTGTGATATCGAGTTACAGAGTGTGCGATAAACTTATAAAAAGCATGTTACAATGTGGGAAAACGGGAGCGACGATCAGCGGGCTAAAGTGCTTCTACCTGGTCCACATACGTACAAAAATATAATGACGAATGGAGGTTTAAATCGGCGGGGGGCGAATGGGGCTGGAGGGAGTCAGGCGCCGCTCGCATTATTACGGGTGTTAAAAACGCCGGAGGATCACAGCAAGGTGCTGCTTATACCGGATGGCCGCTTATACTCTCTGAACCGAGGCAGGAAAGTCGGAGGTGGCCGATGCTAAGCCGGACTTCCCGCGGCGTGGGGTAAGCCCAAGTCCGCCACTTAGAGTGATCGAGGCGGGTGTTTGTGTCGCTTTCTTTCAGGACGGGACCGGGACCCAGTGCCGCACATGGATACTGGCCCTTATACGAATGTATAGGTGAAGCGGGAGCTGGCGGTAGTGAGGGATGGATAAAATGTAACGTTACGGCGTAACAGTGTAACAGAGGTGCTTCCTCACGCCGAACACGGACGCCACAGGTGGTTCCAGAGGGAATGTAGTAATAAGTCAGAAAGCAGTAAGAATCCTTCCCTAAATGGTGTCCGATGGGAATGCGGTGCAGGAGCGGATGCCGGGCGGTTTAATCCGCCGCCTCCGCTGCGTTTTCGGGGCTTCTAGCGCCGCGGTGCCGGCACAGTTGGTTGGTTCCTTTGCGTTCCTCGGCGCTGTGTAGCCCGGCAACAGTCCCACTGAATAGCCGGCTGAACAAATCCTATTACCTAAAGAAGCGGCAGCACTATAGGTCTGCGGTGCCCCGCTGCGGCCAGCGTCTCCAATATCGCTGCTGCTCGCGGCGTCTTTCTCGGAGGGGCCCGGGGGTCGCGCAGTGACGGGGGTCCATCGCGTTTATTTAAAAGTCGGTACAAGGAAGTTATTTCGGATGCTAGATTTAACGCAAGTCTGCGGTATTTTGATCTATTCAATCGCCTGCTCCCTACTAATCCTAACCCCCCCCCCCAGCAGGTCGTTGATTTGACTTGCAGCCGTGTTAGTTTAGTAAGTTATACACTGCGGAGGAGCAGCCCGCGAAAGTTATCTGCGAGGAAGCGGCATGGTTAGAGAGCACCGATGAGTGATTAGTGATTAATAACATGATCGGTCCGATCGCGCCTTTCCACCCCGCAGGTGCTCCGCGGCTGCCCGGAGGTGTGCTCTGCTACGCGGGCGTGCCCGTGGGATCTCCTCCCTCTACCTGCAGCCAGCGCACCTGGCTCCAGCGAGACGGAAGTAGGCTGTGATCGCCGCGCCGATCCGCGGCTGAAATGTCACAATTCCGGCTTGAATTTCGGGGATCGTGCGGGACCGACGAGGCGCTTCGCCGAGAGTCGGAGATGATGGCCCCCGGATTGGCCTGGACGCCGTGCGGCTCGCTGGCGTGAGGTGAGCTTTGTCCGGGGAAGGCGATCGGACGGAACCGGTATTAGTAACTACTTTTATACTTCTGTCAACACAGTATTAGTGACTGTCACCGACTGTTAGCAGTGACGTGTGTCTTAGAGCTTCAGGGTGACATATAACACGCCAAAGGGACTTTATAGTTCGGTACTGTGATTGAATTTCTATACTTATTTACACTTTCTTATATATATGTTTCGATATGTTTGGCAAGGCACTTTTTAAATGTATTTCTTTTTATGTTCAACGAAAGCTGTTAATTATTTGTCATCAAGATAACCTGTGTCGATTTTTTTGAATGAGCCATATTCCTTATGTCACACAAATTCAGGAGTAAGTTTTCTCTGCGAAACATTAAAGCGGTGCTGTGGCAACCCAGATATTTCTTACTCGTCTGAAGTCATTTACGTGGTAACTGCACAGCTCTTGAATCTATCAAAGGGAAATGCTTTCCTTGGGTGTGTAGTTAGTTAAATGGAAAATTGCTTTAGTCGTGTTTGCTTTATCACAGACCGTTTCAAATTGTACCTGTTACCTCGCAAACATTCCTGATAGAGCTGGCCTAATGTATTAGACGCTGCTCTTTCTTTATGCCATAGTTCAAGTGATTTATTGCACTCTGCTTTTCTCTTTTCCTAGGGTTAATATCCAATGATTCTGAACACTCCATCTTTCTTCAAGCTTTTCCTCCACTAATAATTAATTTTTGGACATTGCCCAGGACCATGACTGCCTTTCGTAGACTTATGAGAAGGCGATTGTACCCATGGAAACTGGTGATCGTGGCCCTGGTCTTCTTAACCTTCTTGTTCCTCATCCAGCGTGAGGTGGTCAGCCAGGGTCCCAAAGAGGAGCCCTGGCTCAGGGATTTCGTGGGCAAACGGGATGCCGTTCTGGGCATGGTGATGGGAGCGGTCAACAACTTCAGGGACGCTATGCCGAAAATGCAGATAAAAGCTCCGGTCCGCCAGTCGGGAGCAGAAGGAAACCAGTCCTGTCTCCCAGGTTACTACACCGCTGCTGAACTCCGGCCAGCCCTGGAGCGGCCGCCCCAAAACCCCAGCTCCCCGGGGGCTTCTGGGAAGGCCTTTCAGCAGGGTGACCTCAGTCTGGCTGAGCAGGAAGAGAAGAAGAGGGGGGAGGAGAAACACTGCTTCAACCTCTTTGCCAGCGATCGCATCTCGCTCAGTCGAGACCTGGGCCCAGACACCAGACCGCCAGAGTACGTCTGCCACGGAATCCCCTCCGTTTTTACTCATTGCTGTCACAATAACCCCTTTCAAAATGATAGTGAGCTATCAAGCGATGTACTGCTTCAATCAATTGCATAATCTGATGGGTTGTGAGATGGTTTTGAGTTGTGGGAGGTCTAGAGTATTTATTTTTAAAATAATTGTTCAGTCGTGCGTTTCATTCATAATGAAAAATGCCACCATCTAGTGGTATCGAGGGCAATGTGCATATTTGTGAAGACGGGTCTTTTTTTGGCGTTTTTCTCTAGTAATTAAAATGCTACTTTTCACATGAAAAGACCGCAGTCAGGAAGGAGATAACCATACAGGCACGTTTGCCTTTGTCTATTTTACAAAGAAATGTTAAAACCTCAAGGCCTTTTCAGACCTCTTCGTCTTTACTGCAGTTCCAGGAGGAAATTTCACATAAACCACAGGCAGTAGAACCTTTTTATTATTATTTTTTTTAAAAACTTCTTTCAACATCGCTGGCTGAAGAAAAAAAAATACTTAACATTTTGTTTGGCTCATCAAGTCAGTCTGCTCTTGTTCCCTCTTATTTTTGCAAGGGGATAATTTGCACTCCATCTGGCTCATCAAAATCTATTAAAGTTCGCAGTCCTGAACTTCAGATGCTGTCCCGGGTGTTGTCAGCGAGGAAGCGTTATGCTCTCCAGGCATTTAGTGACATTTCTGCTATGCCAGTGTCCCCTTCCATGGCAGGCTACGGTCTAACACTCCATGCTGCCCCCTACAGGTGCATCGAGCGGCTGTTCAAGCGCTGCCCGCCCCTGATGACCACCAGCGTCATCATCGTATTTCATAATGAGGCTTGGAGCACGCTCCTGAGGACGGTGTACAGCGTGCTGCACACCTCGCCTGCCGTATTCCTGAAGGAGATCATCCTGGTGGATGATGCCAGCACCGACGGTAAAGGGAGGGGGTGGAGCTCATAGGGACCACCCTGCTCTTGGCCCGGATTTCTGGCTGCCTGCGGGGAGCCCCCCCCCCCCCCCCCCCCCCCCCCCCCCTCCCTCGCCCCCCCTCCTCACA
>JAODKM010000001.1:44996270-45011179 GCA_026780845.1 Petrocephalus sullivani
AAAGGCGCCAGGAGAGGGGTAGTAAATATAAGGGAAAAATGAAACGAGGCGCACGTAAAGAGAAAATAGCACACAACCTAGCCCCCCCCCACCCCGCTCCCGACATGCACTTCTGATGTCATATTCTCGTGCCATAACACACATTGTCACTAAGCCACCTATTTGAAAAGTAGTTTTTCAGGTTCTTTGTTTATGAAATGGATTTTCTTTCTCAGTCAATTTGGAAAGGTTGAACCAAAATAATATTTCGCAGTGCCAAACCTGCCCGGGGTGTGCCGACTTATTCCGGGCCTCAGCTACGGCCTACATAAACCAAGCCATGGCAATCATTATATTAAGTGCATTTCCAGTATATCTTTAGTAGGGGTATAACAGTACACAAAGTTAATGGTTCAGTACAAACTTCGGTTTTGGGTGCAATTTCAGTACTGCAGGGGAAACGGGATCTGTTTCGAAATTACTTTTATTAAAACCGCAAAGAGAAACGCAATTGGGCAAAGGCAATGCGTGTCTGAATGACAAAACCGACGAGAGGCTTATTCACACATTGTAAAAACACTTGTATAATGAATGAAATTGCGTGGTCTCTACTACCGGGTAATGGAGAAACATTGGTTAATTATCGTAATCATAATTATTATTTTAGCCTGGTCTGAATTTCCTGGCAAGAATGCCCTAGACGCCATGGGGAGACTAACTTGCAGGGGCTGTCTCTGCCTCGCTCCCCGCAGACACACACTCGGATGATGGCGTCTCAAATGAGTTAACATGTTGGATATGTTTCCAGAAACGTGCCCGAGAACGGAGCCGACAAGATCTTGGTTTTGTCAGTATCGCTAGTACCGCTCCAAAGCTCCTAAGCTGCGGATCTTTATAAACGACTGTGACCCGCATTAGCTGTAACCAGCTCGCAGCCACGAGTCACATAATGTTTTCTGTGTTGAACATTTAAATTTACTTGTCAATTTAGGTTCTGCCCGTGTCAGTAAATGTAATCATCAATTTCATTTTACGTACTGAACCAAAAATGAACAGTTCATGGCGAATATGTGTACTTTTACAGCCCTAATATTTAGGCAGAACAATGGATTTAGATGAAACATGGTTGTATATGATTAATGAAAAACAAAAATGTATTATTTAATTTTTTTTAGGTTATTATCAAGGCAAGTTTACCTTTTCATGCGTCCCTGTAGAGGGCGGGGCAGCCAGTGTGGCCGCTAATGACGGCTTTGTGCATTATAACTTTTGTTCTGTGATAAATGTTGTATTGCTAATGTGTCAGTAAGCATTGCAGTCATGTGACCTGACAAACTTTGAATGTAGCTAAGCAGCAAGAGCTCTGACATGTCAGCATGCTCCAACCGTCTGGGTGAGGCAGGTATGATCTCTGGGCCTTGTTTTTGCCAGGCGAGTGCTTCCAGGGGTGGCTGGAGCCCTTGCTGGCCAGGATAGCGGAGAACTATACTGCAGTAGTCAGCCCCGACATCACCACCATCGACCTCAACACCTTCGAGTTCATGAAACCGTCGTCTTACGGGCAGAGCCACAACCGCGGCAACTTCGACTGGGGTCTGTCCTTTGGTTGGGAGGGTCTCCCCGACCATGAGAAGCAGCGCAGGAAAGATGAGACTTACCCGATCAAGTAAGGCTTTCGGATGGACGATTAGTGAGTAAAGCCGACTATTCAAACTGGGCAAAGCGAAACAACATTTTATTCCGGCCACTAAATCGACGATTCTTCACATTTGGACGCCTTGCATTCTGTCAGCTGTGGTGTTTTAGTTGCACATCCTGAACGAATGTTTGACGTGTTACTGCCGGCTGTCTTGAAGGCTTATGCAGAATAATTAAACTCCTAATCAGTTCCTGAACCCATCTCCCCTTCACAGAACGCCAACATTTGCCGGGGGACTGTTTTCAATTTCCAAAGATTACTTTTATCATATTGGAAGCTATGATGAGGAAATGGAGATCTGGGGAGGCGAGAACATCGAGATGTCTTTTCGGGTGAGGAGCTCTAATCCCCATTCCATTTTACTGGTGGCTGATCTTTACTCCCAGTGTGTTCTAGTTATTTAATTTCATGCTAGGCTTGGGCAGCATCTGGTACTTCATATTGCCATACCATCCCCTTGATGGTCGAGGGGCTGGGCTGGGGCAGGGTACATTTAGGGAGATCAGCATTAATTGGTAAATTTTAAGTGATTATCATTGACTGAAAAAAGCATTTGATCATTTGGGGAAAAAGGTACAAGAGCTTAGCCAGTCACCCCACAGCATTCCTGATTCAGACATCATACCATGGTATTTTGTATTTTGACACTATTCTGTTATTTTGAAATCTTGGTGATAAATTTCAGTGGGGGTGGGGTCGGTCCCCATTATAATAATAATAATAATAATAATAATAATAATATATGGTTAAAAATAATAATAATAATAATAACCAAGATATCAAAATGACAAAATAGCATCAAAATACCAACCACCACGGTATATGGTATTTTGTTAAAAAAACAAAACAAAAAAAACAAACTGTTCACATAAGCACGGTGCGGGCGACTGTCTCACAAAAACTTTGAAGTCGCCGAGCGGCTGATCAGGGGAAACTAACCTGCCCGACGTGTTTGCTGGTAATGATCCAATGGCTGTTTCCTTTGCTTTAATCCCCTATTTCATATCGAAAGATCTTCAAGCATCCAAGCATTAGACATCTCACGAGTTAGCTTATAATAACATCCGTGTGATCCAGAAGCAGCGATAAACCGCACATTCACTGACTGCATTGCCTTCGCGTATTACGTTTGCGTCAATATCTGCGATCACATTTACGGTCAGCAAAAAGAAGACTTCCCCCATCACCCCCTCACTACCGCTTATCCCTAACAAGTGATATTACAATTTACTGCCGCCACCGACACCACGTCACCCAGCGTGCGCAATTACGGAAATTCCCAAGACCCCGCCTACCTCGGTCTCCTACACACGGTATGTCCAAAATATCACGGTATGCCGTATTGATGTAACATCGCCCAAGCCTGCTACACACACACTTCTGTTTTGCTTCAGCTACAGACGCCCTGTAGTCTTGCTGCCCGCCTTGGTCACCGCACGGCGAGCTGGGAATCATGACTTTTGTGTCGCAACCCCCAGGTGTGGCAGTGTGGAGGTCAACTGGAGATCATCCCGTGCAGCGTAGTGGGTCACGTCTTCCGTACCAAGAGCCCGCACACCTTCCCCAAGGGGACGCAAGTGATCGCCCGCAACCAAGTGCGCCTGGCCGAGGTCTGGATGGATGACTACAAGGAGATCTTTTACCGCAGGAATCCGCAAGCGTCTCAGATGTCGAAGGAAGTAGGTGTCTGCTGCGCCTCCGAGTGTCGCACCGGAACCTATTATAGCCAAGTGCACTGATCATCACCTTTGCGTTCTCCAGTAAGCTATCAAACCCCTCTCCACCTAGCGTCAGTCCGCTTGCAGATAAAATTGCCTTTTTCTGAAGGAGGCTTCAGTGTCAAGCACTACATTTGTCTTGCCTAAGCAGCTTCGCCCTGGTGATTGTCAGCCCTCTGCAAGCCTGGCAGCCAAGTGAAGACATACTGTATGATTTTTTATTATTAATTAGTTTGCTTATCTATTTATTATTCACTTATTTGTTTTTATTTTTTAATTTTACTTTGCTTCCCCATACCCATTTAAGATAAAATCAACATAAGTCGTCCCTGTGTCGGTAACTAAACCTAGATTCCGTGTAGTAAATGAGCCAACACCAGGCACACCTGTCCTTCTAGCAGTCTGCCAAAGAGAGGGAAACCCCACCCCTTTCCCATTGTGGCCAATCGGGAAATGTATCCTGGCCACGGTGGCCCGTAGCTCTGGTACTGTACTGGGATGGCACAGCAAATGCGTTCTATTGTTGTGACACACATTGTTACATATTATTCCCGTTATGAGGGTAGTAATGGCCACTGGAGGTCTGTGCCATAAGATGGGTATGCTGATCAGGATATCCACACTTTTAAATGTCATCTTCTATTTTTATTTTTACTGTTTTTTTTTGTCCCCTAATGTCAAGTGACTTTACTTTTTTCAATGTCTGTGTAGTTAATTTTACCACTATTAGGACAAATGGCTTTTATATATTTACCAGGTTATTAAAATCCATATCCCTAAAGGTCTTTCAGTAAATGTAATGTAAAAGTCTTTTTAACAGACGTACTGACCAAGTGTGTTTGACTTGGGCTCTCGGGCCAAATCCCAGTGCTACTGACATGACTGTTCTGGGTCTTTTTTTTAGTGCTTTCTGTGGCCAGAGTCGGCATCTGGATTCGATGACGTGTTATTGTTTCAGCTGATTTATGTTGCTGTGGGAAGCACATCTTGTTTTATCTGGCCATACTTCTGTGCTGTGTAATGATTGGAATCATTCGGTCATAAGTCGGTTTTATATATTAACTGGGAGCGATGATCTTGGGGGTTTAAACATTTTATAGTTGAGCTAATATGAAGTTGTAACTTTTGTTTGCTGCTTTGTGAGGGTGGTAAAAGTGGGATTACAGAAAAATAAATTATTATGGTTAATAGCTGTCGGGCTGTTCTGAAAGCAAGTTAGATCTTTCTCCTAAAGGTATGTATCTAGCTTGGTTAGCTAGGTTTTTGTAGTGTGCTGACGGTACCAAAAAAAACTTTGGAAAGTAGATTTGCTTAAAAAGTGCTGGTTTGAGGTAAAACATCCATGATGAGAATTTGTCTAACACCTCACTCTTAACCCGAAACCGTGGTATTAAACCGCATCTGGGAAGTGGTGGGACAGTCCTTCCTCTCTGTTAAGAGTGGGCAATCTTATGTGTAGGGGTGTTTTTATTATTATTATTATTATTTTTTTTAAATGTGGAAAAATTTCCCTCACTAACAGACCGGAATTGTTTTCGCAGAAATCCTTCGGAGACATCTCCAGGCGCATAGACCTCCGGCAGCGTCTGCAGTGCAGAAGCTTCTCTTGGTACTTGGAGAACATTTACCCAGAGGTCTTCTTGCCCGATCTCAACCCGCTCCGATTTGGCTCGGTAAATGCCTAACCCCCCCGGCCTTTCCTGAAGATCAGAGTCTCCATTCATGGGTTTCCTGCCACAGCATCCTCAGATCATCTGGGGGGCAGGATTTATGTTTGATTCATTCATCTGATGCTTTTATTCAAAGGGTTACAATGTATGTACACTCCTTGGGATTTGAACCCATGACCTTTGAGTTATTAGTGCAATGCTCTACTTGTTCGGCTATGGAAAAGACAGATGTTCTCGCATGCGGTCGCCTCCCAACTAGCAAAATGACCAGAAATGTGTTTTCTCTTCTGTCCAAGGTGAAGAACGTGGGCACGAATCTGTGCCTTGATGCGGGTGAGAACAATGAGGGTGGCAAACGCATCATCATGTACCCCTGCCACGGGCTTGGAGGAAACCAGGTGCACTTCGGCTCTTGTGACAGAAATTTTCAGCTTTCAATGCTGGAAAATTCTGTTAACCCCCCCACACCCCCACCCCCCAGGAACAGTGTCATATCCACTTAATTTACCTGCTAGCATATTTTGCCAGGTAGGCTTGGAGAAAATGAAAATTATCTAATGAAAATTAGTGGGGGTTCCCCCCCTGCACGGAAGGAGACGTAGGCTTAACCTTGTTTCACGGCACGTGCGTCTCGTGTTGCAGTATTTGGAGTACTCCACGCGCCACGAGCTGCGACACAACATCCAGAAGGAGCTGTGTGTGCACGCGACCCAGGCCGACGTCACGCTGCAGGACTGCCAGTACAGGGGGCGCCACTCCTCCGTCGCTGCTGAACAGAACTGGGAATTTCAGGTAATTTTGCAGCTGAAACTTTGCTGCCGTTAATGCAATTTGCATAGCGAGTAATGCTGATGCGGTCGCAACAGTTAGTTCTTGGAATAGCAATGATTAGTCAAATCTTTAGCAGTTGCGCAGGTAAATGAGTAAATGCATGCATGTTAATATGTAACTGGCTCAGATTTTTAGCTTGTTAGAAGCAGTGCATTTAATGGGAAATGTCGATTTTGGAAATTCTTTAATATCACCCCTTTTATTTTCTTTCTTAAAGGGTCAGCTGCTTTTTAATCCTGCATCAAAGTTGTGCCTCAGTGTCCATCAGAAGCAACCACACTTAGCTTCCTGCAACCCCTCTGACCAATCCCAGCTGTGGATGTTTACCTGAGGAGCCAATGATGCATCTGGATACTCAGAGAAGGGATTGTGGGAACTTTTTTTGAAGGGGGATTTATTTTTATTGGGTTTTTAATTTATTTCTTTTTTTGTGTGAAATACACAATGCTGGGTAGTCTTGAAGTTTTGCGCAGGAAACTCCCTGCTTCAAGGGGAAGAAGGCACATAAATGTCATTCTGGAGGTTCTAATTTGTGTTTGTAGCTGATTCAGTGTGTCGGGTACCCCTCATGAGGACACTGCTTGGTGCTGGACGTCAGTAATGTAAATGTCGGAATATTAGATATTCTGCTGGGTAGATTTTAAAGGCTATGCAGGGGAGATTGGGGAACAATGCAGCTTGGAAGAAAGACTTCATCGTTTAGTATCTTGATATATTTTTTAGTGAGTCGTGATTAAAATTTACATGTGAAACAAACACAGAGAGAGCAGAAGTACTTATTCTGAAAATACTGAAGCACCAAAGATATTTTTGAAGGGTTATTTATGAATTTGTATTTTTTAGAATTTACTGTATTTTTGTAGCCTTTCATAATGTAGTCACGCAATAATTACTTATTTTTTTCCTGAAAAGAAAATGGGTTAAAATAGCCTCCATTTGCCTCTTTCCTTTGTACTCAGTCATTTGAAAGTGCTCTCCAAAGTGACTTAACAGCCTTAAATGCCACAGTGTCTATGAGTTTGGACTATGTAACATTGAGCTTGGGAAAACTGTGTTAAAAATTATGGGGGAAATGAAAGCGGATAATTTCAGGGATGCATATTTCTCGACGGGATCTGTAGGGTGATGGAATCTGATGGACCTGGTATATTTTGCAACTTCTTTCAGATGCAGTGTGATGGTGTTTTGACTCTTAAAGGCCACTGAATGTACTAATTTATAATCTGCTTCAGACCATAATAACTTGAACATTAAGGTATCATGTGAGGAAGCGGGTGCTTATCGTCCATATTAAAAGTTTATTTAGTGCTGGAGTCACATACTCCTGTTATAAATGTTTTAAACGGTACTAACAAATTATGTTCTCTAGGTAAAATGTTAGTTGATCTTTTGCCAACATAGCGCATTCTTGATACATTGATTTTAATTTGGTTTGAAATACACCTGACTGGCATATTTTACTTGTAATAATTGAGTTCTTAAAATGGTAGCTAAGGATGTATTTCATCAGTGTTAAGTGTATGAAAATGCTTTTATAAAGCATATGACAAAAGTAAGCTTGTATCAGTGAAATCCATTACATGGCCAGAGTATGCACTAGAATTAAGTGAGAACTCTTAATATCTACATGGATACAATGCATTTTATTCCTATAAAGAATCTAGTGTGATATGAGAGTGTTATATACAATGTGGACCTAACTGATTTTGCCATGGCTGAAATAATTTTATGGGGTTCACTGGTACTGTTTGATTATTGGAATGTTGTATTGTTTGAAAGAGCAGGGCATTTTTAAAATGCCCAACTCATTTTTTTGCACACGGTGTTGCTGTGCATATTATTATTATTGTTATTTGTCCACTCAGTTGCCAGTTTTTATATATAATTAGATCCCAATTTTTACAAAAACTTCTGGTTTTAAGTGAATGTTTATGCAACTCTGCTTTGTTACTGAATGACTTGATTAAATACTGCAGATCTGATACCCTGAACCTAAAAGGCATTATGGTGTATTGAATACGTCACCTGTGTGAGTGTTTGTGTGCATTTTGTATGTGAAAATCGGATTTGGTAATCTTTCTGAACCAATCCCTAACGGGGATTTGGAGCCTTGCTGACTGAGGCTGACTTGCTGACTTGTAGAGTGATTCTCACCCTAACCCAGTTCCACCCAGTGCCTTCCTGTACTGTATTTTTAGCATTCTCGCGAGTCAGCCTGTCACTGACCGGCTGGTGTTGGATGGTGGCGAACGTGGCCAGCCAAGCTGAGAGATGCTCGCATAGTTCTGGCTTCCCGAAGGTGGGAACGCGCTGCAACGGGTAAACGCACTACTCCCGGGTTCAAGTGAGACACGCAGATCATGTCTTCCACATGCTCTGAATTCCCCTGAATTCCTGCCCATTGTGGAAGAGTGTGAATAATGAGAAATCGTGCTGACTCATGCCCCTTCTTCCCCAGGAAGTAGAAGCTTGGAGGACTGTTCTCTTTGCAGTCTCATCCATATAAACCTGGTTGAAGGTCCCGCTGAAACCAGAAGAGGGACTGGACCGTACCATGTACACCAGTAGGGGGGGAAGATGCCATTTCAAGATGGTGTCTGAATTGGAGAAGTCACCCGCTTAAACATGGTACTTCGGCCAAATTTACCAAATCATCATGCATCCAAAAGGGCCACTTGAAGTACCATCGCTACTCAACTGAAATCCTCCCGGACATGCAAATGCTGGATTAAAGAGAGGTTAACTGAAGACTGTTCCATGTAGCTGCTTGGTCAACAGGACAAGTACTAGTCAATATACTCTGAATGCTGGTTGGTCATCCACTGACATCTGCTGTCTCTCTTTCTGTATGCATCAGCTTCAAAATTCTTCTGGTTTAAAGTCCAAGAGTCTGGGACAAAGCGAGGAGCACAATCAAAGTTATCCACCCATAGTGACAGGGTTCTTGCGAGCCACCAATCCAAGGTAACGGGGAGTCTGGCCTCCTGGCTGAAACTCAACAAGGATTTCCATAAGCATAAGAGACCTCCTTTGTCACTCGAAATGTCCTTATCAAGCAATTTTAACTGCATCAGGGCCAGCTATTTCTGAAGTATGTGCTATTAAAAGGGAGAGATCACGCTTTTTAGTTAGGAAAGAATATACTCATAATTATAGTGCCCAATTTAACCGTTTGACTGAGGCACATTACTTTTCAGCATAACACCTCTGACATTTTAATACATTAATTGCAGGCCTGAATTTGATTTAATTTCCAGAAAAATGTGGGAAATTGCAAATGGTGTTTTTATTAGGGTGTATATAATGGCTATCGCAAATAGGCTTGCGAAACGCGCACCCTCTTAGGTTTTCCTTCTGAAATGGTGTCGTATGTCTGAGGGACTTCAGCCACCACTTACACTTGCTGGCTCTTGTCTCCTGGCCAATTTTATATATATATATATAATTTTTTTTTTTGTGCTGTATGGTATTAACCTTTATGTCACTGCGCTCATTAAATCTTTAAACATGTTTGGGGCTCGAAAATACTTTACTACAATGAGCTGAACTGAGCAAGTTAAACAAAAATGAATCTTTTTAATCCATTTCCTCTCTCCGTGCCACGGTATTTTATAGGTGAGAGCGTGTTATTGTGGCCCGGATTGGACTGCTACTGGATACTTGCTTGGACAGGTGTTCAAAGAGGCCAGTATATGAATGAAGATGTTTCTCTAACCCTCGAAGACTGTTTTTCTTTTTTAACAGGTTTCTATGACTGAGTCGTTAAGGTATCCAACCTGTTTCTCTCCATATGCAGCTGCAGTTTGCTTTAAATCTGGGGCAGTATATTACACTCTCACTGATTAATAAAAAAAAAGCTTGCAAATAATTTAAAGTTGGCTTTATATGAGACTGTTTATATGAGACGTGTGCATACATCATGCTTAGCCTTTCCATGACATTAACCAAGGATAACTTGTGGTGATTTCTGGGTAAGAGAGTGAGGTGCTGATGCATTCTGGGTAAACAATTTGGCTGACATCTGATTCTATTACATTGTCTTAAAAACCCTTGGAGCTTTATGGGGAAAAGGGTTAAATCGCATATCTGGTAACTCTTTGAATCATGGTTAAGGTTTGCTGTGGTAAATCTTTTGAAACATACGATTACAGGACAAAACTTTCCAGGGTCCAGATAAATTGTTACATTACAATTAACTTTATCATTCATTTTAAAAGTTGTCCTCAAACCTATTATTTTGAGCATTAAAATCAGAGTTCGGTGTTACATCTGGACAATGTTTTCGCCCTTAATTAGCCGGTCCGTCTCGAAAAGTATTTCCAATTTGTGAGTGAGAACAACCACGCTCTTCAGTTTAGCTTTTTCAATTTTATCTTTTCAGGTTTCAGGCGATACGATAGCATGAAAAGTGGCCTGAATTACACGTTGCTAACATTTGCAAGATGTTCGATTCCGCATTGCTAAACGTGAAATGTAACAAATGGAATTCTTTATTTCAAAGTCTCATATTGGTGGAAAAACAAAAAAGGTAAACCACGATATTTTGGCTTTTACCAAGTGATTAAAAACCAAAACAAATTTATAAAATCTAGCTAAGAATTATCTGTGCAAAAAAAGGGGAAAAAAAACAATTCTCATTGAAAAGCTGCATTAACAAAACAGGCACATAAAACGCAGAGCGTGGAAAAAAAACTCACCATCAGGAATATTGAAATATTGAAAACGGACCTTTTTTCAATACAGACTGTTGCAATAAATCACAATAAATACACATTTCGGCATCATTCATAATAAATACAGAAAGAAATGCTGAATACAGCAGAGCGCCACAGTTGGATGCAGTGTCCTTGCGGCTCATGCGCGTTCCCTCACCGCAGCGCGTACCCGCTGCACTTGGCTGCCGTGGTGCGAGAGCTCTGTGCACATCGCCAGAATAAAAAGGCCAAAATAAATAAGGCTCCAGTGAGGCTCTTGAGGGCGGGGAGCGGGTTTGAGAAACTATAGTGTCCGCGGACATCGGACCTTTCCACCGCCATGTGTATTCTATTTCTGTTAGCAAACTCCATTGATTTTAATAACATTTCTGCTTACGCCGAAGCAACGTAATAATCATCGCCTATGGCATGTTACACGTGACAGGCTTTATTTACTACTGTTGTCTCCCGAGTCAGTCTATTATTCTAATATTAAACATTTGGTTCAATCTGACCTGATGGAGCACTCAGCGATTTCCTTGCTGAAATCTGATTATCCCTCTACGAAGCTGTTTCATATCCGGTGACTTCAAAAGGTTAGCGATAACCAGCAATGTCGTACTCGTCATATACAAATATACTGCTACTCGAGGATTGTCAAACTTTGAGTGCTTTCTAAAGTCAATTACGTGCAGTTCCACGAAATCCTTTTAAGAGTCAAATTAATATCAATGTATAGCATCATATATCTTCAACTGGCATTTTATCGTAAAGGTCTTGATGTTATTCGAAAAAATTAGTTGTAGAAGTATTAAAGTAGAAGCCATTGTAAACAAAGCAAATCCATTGCACTCTTTTGTAAATGCTATTGCACAAGAAATAGATTTTCTCATTTTAATATAAATAATTTCTCCCATTTACATCTAAAGCTGTCATTGTAAAGAAGCATTTCTAGAACAATAGAAAGGTGTGCAGCTGAAATCAAGCATTCCTGTTTAGGATGGCTTCCCCTCCTTTATGGAGGCCTGTGTGACTCCAGCTTGACTGAACCTTTGCCACTGGTGTTTGTGGGTGTGGTACATCTATTAAACATCACAGTACTACTTCTGGAAGGAACTATGCTCACATACACCAAACCTTTTCAGAGAGAATTATTGACAACATTTTATAAGCTTTCCTGCACTTATATTCTCAAGTATATACTGTAATCCCATGCCTCTTTAAAGTTCGGTTAAATCCCACAGGCCAGATTCATAAACCTATCCAATTGAAAACCAAAAGGTGCAACACTTCATAAAGATAGTACTAAATGTATATCAAAGTGCTACAATAGGAAATCCCTGTAGGTATAGCATGTTCACGTTAATGCAGCGCAGAATTTGAGAATTTCTCCTTCATCAAGTACGCCTCCAGTAAGAAAAGTTTCAAATTAATTTTAAACCGTTTGCTTGTGATGTTAAATAATAAATGTAAATGTGCGTAAAATATGCCGATCGCTCAATGTAAAAATAAAGTAGCCTACTGGTCTCTGTCTACCATTGTTCAAGTATTGGCAATTAAGACATTTACATGGCGACTACCCCCTTCTCCAAATTGAATGGTCTAAAAAGTGCAAATTCGAATGAGGATTCAATTTATATAGGCCTACGAACGACTCCGATAAGTTTGTGCTTCTGGAAATTGAACCAAAAGCGGAGGACATTAAAACATAAAAAAATATGTTTTGAGCCTGGAGTATCATGCATTTACAAGAATAAAAAAGCACATATATGTAACAACACAAAATACTGCTTTTACACCAAACTGATATAGCTTACATTTTTTCAAATAGATTTTTGAACCCCCTCTTTGTCAGCTTTGCCCTTAATGCTAGACAGATGAAAAATAACATGCTTTTCATTATCAAAACATTTATAATTTTACATACACTTAATAACTCCGTAAATAAACAGCACAGGGTATTTTTTCCCCCTACACTCGACACATGGACGTATATAAAAGATCTCACTAAATCTGATGAAAACTAGAACATTGACCTTGATTTTACAAGTTACTTACATTGCACAGGCCTAAAGCTTATACTTAATGGTCTTTCAGTCTCGTATATTAAATAAAAAAAATTTCCTTAAAAACTTAAAACAGAATAGTTTGACTATAGTCCTTTCATTATAGACTACATTTCAAATGGACAAAAGTATAAGTAATGAAATAATTCCCTTTTTAAATAAAAAAAAAACCTTAAGCAAAAGCCCTCTTACATTGCAGTTGTTCATCTCATAACTACCAATTCATCAAATGGACCATGACGACTTAAAAAAATTATAATAAAAATGACAAAAATCCTTAACATATGAGGTATGTTAAACTGGTGCAACCTGGGTGAAACTCTCTAGTATTGCAGGATTCGCTCTCCTGTCCGGCAGAGGTGGGACTTCACTCATGCTAGGGACCTCTTTTACCTTTTCAGCCACGAAGCAATTCCCGTTGCTGACATAGTGCTCCTGGGAATTATTGTTCAAATTGTTTTGGAACTCCATCTGGGCACGACCTGCTTGCTGCTCGCGATACAGCCCACCTGACCGCACGTTGTCCTCCTGATCGGGAGAGCAGACAATGACTGTGGAGGTGCCATTCGCCAAGCCGAAATGATTAGCGTAGGGTTCCTCGGGCTGCCCATCGTAGTCTGGGTACTGCTCCGAAGCTATGCCAAAAGTTCCGTTGCTGTTGGCGACGCCATCTTGGAACGGGGAGACCTCATCGTAGGACTCGTTGGTGGGGTTGGCTGTCGCATTGATGGTGGGGGTGCCTGCGGTTTCTAGCTGATAATACTCCGGAGGAGGGCCATTAAAATAACAGCTGCCATTGGTGTGGTTATTCTGCACCATTGCACCATCAGAGTAACACAGGACGGAGGACAGTGGTACAGCCTCACTGTGGGACCCCGGAGGCGTGATCGAGGTGTCCTCAAAACCGTCCGACTTGTCTTCCTCATAGTCCTCTTCTTCGGAGTCGCTGGCAGCCAAGCTCTGAGTGCTGGAGTCAGTGAGGCCGCTGCACAAGCTGCTGGCATCATCCTCCTCATCCTCATCCTCCTCTTCGTCATCCTCCTCCTCTTCCTCCTCATCCTCTATGGGCTCGTCCATCTCCTCGGCCGCCTGGAGGTGCATGATGGCTGTCTGAGGAACGGCGTCCGCCAGGGAGTATTCCAGACCGTGCTGGGCCGGTACCAGAGCGCCGCCGTGCACGTTGGCCTCGCCATGGTAACCGCCGTTCGCGGCTGAGGCCTGCTGCTGCTCCCTACTCTTCTCCAGCTCCAGCTTCATAATGGTGTGCAGGAAGTGAGTCCGTACCCTAATGGGGTTAAACTCGATCCTTCCTGCCGTGTTACTGCAGCCCTCCTTGGTACAGCCGCACGGAAAAGACATGCGGTCCACCTAAAAAACAAATGTGAAAACCTATATCAAATGCTCCTTTCATCAAGCTGACAGACCATAATTCTCCCAACGTAATTAAAGATCAAATGATGTGGCCTTCGCTCTGATCTCAGTGTGATGGCAAACGATTAAATCGCAGCTTATTAAAGAAAAACGGACATTATGTCTGCGTGAAAAACGTACTAAAGATTATCTCCTCATGACTAATTATTTAATAATCTTTTATTACTCTGGCTGTACAATCGACATGTAATTCGTATAGTATAGTGAGCTCACGTACTAGGCAGGAGCTGCAGGACACCTGGATGACATCACTGTCCTTGTGACTACAGAGTGGGTGTAGGTGTGGGCTGCCTGGCAGCTGCTATCCAGCCGGCACAGTCTACCTGGCACTTGATTCCCGCCATGCTGCAGGCACACGTCTCCGGGTCGCAGAAGATCCTGCAGTCGCAGCCGCAGTCCTCCCTGGAGACGCGGATGGCCCGCAGCTCATGCTTCTCGTCCACGTCGATCTTCTTGACTCCCGAGGCCCTCAGCAGCGCCCGCCGCTTCTTGGTGGTGAGTGGCTGTAGGAAGAAGTACTCATCCACCTCCGTGTTGTCCAGGTCGATGTCGTCGTCCGAGATGTCATCCACCGTCAGCACGCTGGCTTCGTCCGACTCCACGGTACCGTTCTTGGTCAGCTGAAGTGGGTCGATCCGGTCCAGTCAGATCAAAAACAATTCACGGCAACACTTTACTTGAGGGGGTTCAAATCCTTAGTAATACCTCAGTTACTACTGAAGTACAAATCATGTACAAATAAATTAGCTATCTGGGTAACACTTTACTTGAGGGGCCACAAATCATAGTAGTACCTCATTGACTACTGAAGTACTAATCAT
>JAODKM010000001.1:45051675-45099544 GCA_026780845.1 Petrocephalus sullivani
CCACCCCCCCCCGCCTCTCTCTTTCTGATCTCATGTCCACCCTGCCGTGTAGCCGACTGCAAGGGGATACGATGTCCGCAACAATGGAAATTCAATCAGGAAACAGACCACCAGTGTTGAGTGGTCCCGGGTCCAGCATCTCCACCTCCCTATTCCCTTTCAGACCTCAGGCAGTCAGAGCGGCCAGCGAGGCAGCCCCAGAGCTCCAGAAGACCGCCAAGAAGTTGGAGAAATTTGACATCTCGCTCGAGAGCCTGAAGATGATGTTTGAGAAGCCACGGGCTGTGAGTATACCATATATGTATATGTCATGTCACTTTTTGCATTTTCAAAAGCATGCTCTGCATTTACATTCCCGTGTCCCAGCTTTTTGTGCCTTGGTGGTAATGGGAGCAATCCTTGCTTATTAAGTTTACCCTCCCTGAAAAGTTTCGTTGATTAAAACCAAATGAAATCAAAGCAGGTTGTCAAGCAAAAAGGGACCCAGATATCACAAAGGAGTACCTTTCAGAGTAATTTGCTGGGGTTGGAGCTGATCTGTAATGCATGAGGGGAAGCCAGAGCAGGGAAATAAGGTAAAGCTGATGTTTTAAAATGACTTGTTACATGCAGAGGATGAGCCCCGTCTTTATAGTGCAGCCACAGAGCGGAGTCCTCTGTTGTCTTCAAGCGTCCTGCATCAGCAAACCTAATGCTTTCCCTTTCATCTGTCCCCCAAAGCATCTCACCCAGCCACATGTTATCGTAAGGAGTCGCAACATGAAAGTACACGGGAGAGGGTCTAATTTCAGGGCCAGAAATTGAGGGAGGTAATTTTTTTTTCTCGAGAAACTGGCATGCAAACACCATGTGTTTGTCGAGAATTATTCAACAACACACACACAAAAAACACAAAAGCTTCAAAAACACATGAAGGACTGTTAAAATTTAATGTTCCTTCAATGGTTACTTCAAACTTACCTGCTACCTTTGATAACATTATAGAGTGAAATATTTATTATCTTTCCTTAACATTGACAAGAGTATCTGTAATATAATAAAACGTATTAGAAAGTTTACAAAAAAGCAACTTTTTAAAATCCAGTGCGTATGTGCAATGAGGTAGCATATATACGTTTAGCATGTGTAGTAATGTGGAAGTAAATTATGTTTAATGACGTGAATAATTGCTAAAATGTTAAATGCTAAAACTAGAGTGGTCTTGTTAGCAGGCCAGAAAAATGTTAGTCACTTGTTGGCACAACTCTGCCTGCAATTTATTAATTATGATGAAAAATGTATTTCACCTCACTGATTCTGCTGCACCTCCTCAGTTTTCCAATATGGTCAAACTGGCTGTTTATAATGGAAAGGTCCAGAAGGGGCACTCTGTAAAGCTGGGAAACTTCCAGATTTACCAAAATGCCAGCTCTGGAGGAAAAAGAGCCGTGACGCATTTAAAAATTCACTTTATATTGCATCTTATTTTATGAAAAGGCAAAAAACATACCGTAATAGGTTCTTAAGATTATTTTTCATCTGGAGCATTTAACAATGAATGCAAAAAGCATTCTAGTGGCAGCATGGTGGAGCAGTGGTTTGCCTCACCGCTCTGGAACCCGGGTTTGAGTCTCATGTGTGTGCATGTTCTCCCTGTGTTGTTGTGGAGTTCCCTCCGGGTGCACCAGCCCCCCCAAACAGTCCAAAAACATGCTGCGGTCAACTGGACTTTCCAAATAGCTGTTAGGTGTGTGAGTGTGCCCTGCGACGGGCTGGTCCCCCATCCTGGGTCGTTCCCTGCCTTGTGCCCATGGGCTCCAGACCCTCTTGTGACCCTGAATAGGTTTCAGAAAATGAATGGAAGAATGGGAAAAAGTGTTCTGTTTAATAAAAAAAAACTATAGGTTAATGCTGTTATAGTGTATTGTATATACAATAGGAACTACTGACTTCCTTTGGTGGGAAAAGTGAGATTACATTAGGGGACAGAGACGAACGGTACAAAAGTGTTTCTGTATTGGCAAATATTAACACTAGAACCAACAATAATTAGTTAATATTAGTTAATATTTAAATGCATATATTCAGCTTCTACTAGTTGGGTTTTTTTACCTTCAGATCAGTAAGATCCTAAGATGTCATAAACATAGTTGTTTGTATATAAATCATAAATCTGTTACAAACTGAATTTAATAATTGAAGAGCAGGGACCCTTTTGTTCAACAAGAAACCATTTGTTTGGTTTGGAGTCATTTGCCCCCGAACACTAAACTTCTAAATCCCCGCTGAGTCATTAACCACTTGGTATTGTTCAAACACTGTTGCATCTCATGCTCTTTGGCTGTTCTGGAGAAACGTGGCTCTTTAAATACTCTGCAGATATGGCTGGATGTGATGGTAACAGGATACCCTGTGATTTAAGCTCCATTTTGGGGATCTATGGCTCTGGATTTTAAATAAAAAAAAAGTAGTAATTGAGATGTCCAGGCTGGTTTAGGGCTGGTTGTCACAGGCCACCCTGTAGGGCAGATACGTGGCCTGTGCACTTGAATGACCCAGAATAATCCCTGAAAACCACTGAACACTTCCTAGGAAGGGAAGGGCGGGTGTGGAGAAACCGAGTAAGGGAAAGTCAGTGGAACATTGTTTTATTAGAAGTTATTTTGGATCATTTTAAAATCTTAGAATACTGTATCCCCGATGTTCCCTTAAAGCATGAAAAAACATCATCAAAACATCTTCCAAAAAAAAAACTGGGACTTCAAAAAAAAGCCAGCGGCATTTTCATAGCTGCTAGTGGTGTGCGATACTGCTAAATTTGGTATTGATCCGATACCAAGTAATCACAGGGCCAGTATCACCGATACCGATTCTGATACCAATGCTTTGTACAGTACTCACAGAAGCAGCTTATGTACTGTGTAGGGGACAGCAGTGCATCATCAATATGTTAAGTCTAATTTAATTTTTATAACCACCAAATGATTTTGTGATTTCTGCACTCCACACTTAATTAGTTCATTATGTGCATGTTAAAACTCAGGACAGATTTTATAGCAAAGTTTTTTATTATAGTAATGAACTAAATTTAGAGATGTGAAATCTGCATAAATTATTGGAGAACAAATGTTTTAAAACTTAAATTGCTGTCTTCGAGTTACTTATTTAGAAACAACAATAAGAAAAAAAATCTGCCTTTGATTGCACTTTAAGGGGTGGCATGATGGTGCAGTGGTTAGCACTGTTCCCTCACACATCTGGGACCAGGGTTCAGGTCTCTGCCCAGGTTCCATGTGTGTGGAGTAAGTTCTCCTCCTGTTGTCATGGGGTTTCCTCCGGGTACTCTGGTTTCCCCCCACAGCCCAAAAAACAAGCTGAGGTTAAGTGGAGTTACTAAACTGCCCGTGGGTGTGCCCTGTGATGGGCTGGTGCGCCATCCTGGGTTGTACCCGTAGCTTCCGGGATAGGCTCCAGGACCCAGGCTGTGACCCAGTAGGACAAGTGGTTTGGAAAATGAATGGATGATTACACTTTTCTGCTTTTATAAACAAATTTGTGAAAAATAAAGTAAATAAAGTGAAAATAACTAAATAAAAGCAGAAACTACTCTACCACTGTCTGCTCACGCCACTGAGTCACATTATGATACAACAACTAACCACAGCAGAGCAAGGGGGAGGAGGAGCAGAGCTGCAAGATGCAGACGGAGCAGTGTTTGTTCACACAGATGTGTCTATTTTTGGGAGTGTAGAGGAGAGGAATTAGAATAGTATCGATCCCATCAAGCTAGTATCGATCCGTTACCAATACCAACGTTGGTATCGATACTATCGATCTTTGGATCGATCTGCCCACCCCTAATAGCTGCCATTTGGGAGACATTTCAATTACGCACCACATTGTTCGTATTGATCTCATTGCAACGGAGGCATTTACCGTTATACATTTTATTAATTATGCACAAACCGAAGTTTCTATCCCTGTATGTGGCACTCATATTTTTACAAAGCTCTATTTTGCATAAAATAGGTTTGTATGAGGTAGCAGCTAGAGTTATGTTTAACAAAACAGCCAGCGTTCTGGAGGGAAATGTTATCATAAGGTGCACGTTAAACATTTTCGTGGCTTGGGTGTTACATTTTTGAAAAAGGCTCTATGTTGTGTTAGATTAACAATGCGGTGTACCCACTATTCCGAAATAGAGATGCAAGCCTCTTTTCATTAGAGTGTAATTGTACAATGGGGATTGACGAGACTTTTATTCAAAGCAGGAGTCAATCCCTGGACATATGTGCCGGGAGAGAGAGAGGGACAAATCCCATACTGCAAGGAACAAATTCCGCAGGTATTAAGTGCTTTCTCCTATATAGCTACTGTGACAGTGCAGGGAGTAATTCAAGGAGGTGATGTCAATTGTTAGCGTATATTTCTGAACTCGGAAAGCTGACACACTAAGCACGCTGACTTTAAATATAAGAGAATGCAGGGACAAGTTTATGTGCGAGTATGGCAGTAATTTTAATAACAGTGCCATAGACTATCGACAGACACATGCCTCAGAGACTTCTTGTTGACAATGTCTATTTTGGCTAATGGCTTACTTAGCAATTGTAAACGTGCACTTATGCCATGTCCCTGTGACCCTGACCAGGATAAATGGTTAGAAGATGGATGGATAGACTTACGTAATGTTCTATTTTGTCTGAAGTGTAACTCTGAAGTTAAAGCGATATTTAGGTGTGCCGCCGAGGGTTTTAATTATTACATGCTGAGTTACAGTTCCTGACCTGTTTTCATCTTCAGTGTCTAACTATCTGTGTAAAAGTTAGATGTAGCAATACATAGGGAAGTTGTGACGAACCTAGCCCAATTAAACCTAGTTCGAAACCTAATTAAATTACCATGTGCTGTCAGTCACCTGCCAGATTTAACCCGAAGGGAACCTGTACATTTACCTATGCTAATTTAGCCGTATCTGTCCGTGATTGACAGCATACACAAAACCCATTAACCGTTGAGTTCCACATTCTGCTTTCCCCATTAATAGTGATAACTCCTATTAAAAGATTTGTTAGTGTTTCTTTTTAATACTGTGTAGTGATCGGGCAATGGCTAATTCATCCTGTCCATTTAATTTTCCTGTTCGTGTCCCTTCAGACCTGTGGGTATCCGGGTCTTTGACCCCATCATGTGCCGAAGGCTCCATTAAGTGATATGGTCTTCTTGGAAGTGAGAGACATTGGCTTGATTCTATCCACAATTCTCTAGGCACTGGTGGGTGTTGCTATATACTTCACTGTGTCCTACCTTCCATCTCTCTGGGCATCCTAGACACTGACGGCCAGCCTAGAATCTTAGGAATTTTCCTTCTCTCTGCTATAATTGGTTAAGTGCAATTGTTTCCCTGCTCAATTGCTAAATAATTAGTGTGATTCCAGCTGACCAGTTTCCTTAGCATTCAAAGTGGTTATCAGGGCCTTTAATAATGCTCATTAAATTGGCTATACAACTAGGTTTTTGAATGTTTTTTTAGTCCTTTTTATCTGTTGAGGGGTAAAAATTTTTGACGCTGGATTTTAATAATTTTTCTTTTGAGGCAAGGTGACTTCAAATGAATGAGTAGGCCATCCTCTGTCGGTATGAGAAATTAATTATTCGAGAGTGACCGCTGGCATAATGATTAGCTTTGGAATTTCATTACAAGTCATGCTGAGCTCCATCGCCTCTCGCCCCCGCAGCCTGTGGGTTTATTCCTTGCCCAGGTCTGAGTGCACTTATTACCATGGGTTTCCTTCAGAAACATAAAGGCACACGGGTCAGGTGACCAGATGCTTACCTCATCCAATAAAATGGACAACGAATGGCGGCTGGCACAGAAGAAGGATTCAATACATGGCTGCCAGCTTTGGCCAGCCGGCTGGAGTGAGATTTTTAATACAAGTCTGCACACGTATTTACATGCGTTTACATGTATGTAACAGTTTTATTACCTTGTAAATAGTATGCAGGGCTTGCAAAGTACCGCAGCACTTTTGATGTAGCTATTTTTAGGTTTATATTGGAATTTGCCGTAAGATTTCTTGCGTGAGCGTGAGAGCCTGAAAGTGTGAGAGATACCCCAGACGTGTGAGAGTTGGCAGCCCTGGCAGTAGTTTCAGCAGCATGAATCACCTTGTAGCAAAAGTATCTGCCAGCTAAATGATGGGCTGTAAAGGTGTTGCCACCTGTAAGTGCCGCGGCACCCCATGCAGCTGACATCTCAGTCCTATCTAATGCCACGTCACATTCACTTTGCAATACTCTTTCCTGCCATTTTCTAATTTCTCAGTATTATACAACCATACTAGCTGAACAGCAGTTTATCTGGACCACAAGATGGCAGTGAAACAACTGATGATGCAATACAGGTTACCCTTTCAGGACATTGTAGCTATAATAATCACATGTGTGGAGCAGAGTTGTATTGTAAAGCTTCTTTCAAGCAAATCAGGCAAGGAGAAGCTTGAAAGTAAGGCACTCTCGCTACATTAAAGTGCAAGGTAAATGGTAGATATTAGCCCCCACAGTGAGACTCTTTGAATGTTTGATTGAATGCCAGTGTTCGCAATTCATTTGGGTCCATCTGTCTTTTCAATGACATAACGGTAAAAGCCAGATCTGTCAATCATTTGCACCGCAGCACAAATGGCTTGCCTGTGTAACCATTTGAAGAATTTCCTTCGCCTGCAGCCAGCTCTGATAAGACAATGGCCCCTTAAAATGGGGAGGGGGGCAGCGACTGGAATTCCAAAACTGGAGTGACAAAGACGTCCGATCTGTCACACTTTGGCTGATGGAAGCCTGTCCCAAAGACATCCTATCACTGCTATGCCCTCCACCCCAATGGCTGGGAACTTCATCATGACCCTCTTCAAGAATATGTGGATGTAAAACTATAGCCCTCCCCTGGATGCAACACACACTGTTGCAGAAAAACAAGTTGTCAACAAGTATACACAGATAAGGGAGTCAATAGCGGAAGCGCTGGCTTCCTGCAGCAAGTTTTGTGTTGTGTGCAGGACCAGGAAATATAAGCAGGCTTTGTTTATCTAGAATAAGTAAATGATACATCAGATTTGATAATAGCATTCTCAGTGTGGCTGACCAACTATTAATCAATAACCATTTTCAGTACTTATGTCTCCACAACTCTTGCTTATTTTTCACCTTGTGTCACAATGGTAGATTATGTTTAGATGTTCCACCGCAACTTGTGTAGATGTATCAGACGTTCTTGTGACCAGAGGAACAGTAACTATATCTGTAAATGTACGGCCCATTCCAACATTTCATAGCATGACTTTCTGTGTCCGCACAAGAATGGCGGTGACAGATTCACCGCAGCGAAAGATTTATTCTCTGTTGCTGTTTATCACATGCGCCTCTGGATTATCAGTGCTTTTCACAGCCTGTCGTTTCACGTAGAGTGGTTTTATTTTCTACAATGCTTCGATATCGCCAGGCTTGACGGTGCATTTATGACGCTCTCTCTCCAGAGGCTGTAGTCTCTCTCGCCCGGGAGAACAGGCGATGGTCAGACAGCCTCAGCTCTTTTGCTTGCTAAAAGGCCTTTGCCGTGACGTCCACCCCACAAAGTAGCTACACGTTCGAATCCCACCTGGAAACCGGACTGGGTAAACTACAGGACTGACAGTTTCCGTTGGCCAAGAACTGAGCAGCGAAATGTGAAACAGAATTTGAGCGAATCGTGAGCCAGTTGGAAATACAGAGAATGCATTTTTTTCCATTATTACACGTAAGTCTTCCTACATGAGTGGAAGACAGTTTAACAGCACTGTTTGAAAGGGACTCTATGACACTGTAGGTCCCATGGAGATTTGTAAGCAGCCCTAAGCAGTACACACAGGACCAGATAGGAAATGCTTGACATTACTTTTTCGGTAAGACCTTTAAGATGTGACTGCCTAAGTAGAACGCTATTTTTTCAATATTCCATCATATCTTTATTATTAAAAGCTTTCTGACTGTCTTACAAGCCTAGTTTATTGCGAATCATTTTTTATTCATGAATAGATTAATGCAGTCACAGAGCAATATTGTACAATTATGACAATGGACTATCTTGAGCTGTATTATAGAACATCGGCTGCTTAAAAAGGCTGGATGATTCTGCAGCTGCTGGCAGTTTTGTCAGTTCCATCATTCTACATAGGAGTGCCCCTGAATTTCAGTGTTTAATGCTCCTAAATCTCTTTGATGCCCAGAGAGCTAATCTAACTTAAGTCTGTTTCCGCTCATGGCCTCCAGTTCAAGATCTACTTGGACTTGAAACCATCTCATCAAGAGACGCCTCTGTCATGGAGTGAGAAGCCGTCTGGTTGGCTCAGGCATCGCTTATTTTGAACCCTGTGCCCTCCGCACACGCACTCACGCGATCCCTCGCACACTTCCTGTGGGTCCAGACCTCGGTTAATAAAACATCCAGCCGTACAGAGTATTATAGCTTCTGGGTCTCTATACATATGCAAATTCTTCATCCATGCAAGCTGCTATTTCCATTGCCGACACTTTCTACTGTTATTCTTATTGTTTTTTTCTCATGTATATCAATCCAGGTCTGCTTACTTTATTACTGTATATGTTATTTTCATTAGTATCGTCCACGGATTACCTCTCTGTGTAGCATGACTTTTTTCATATATTGTATCGCATTGTTCATGTTCATCTAATCTTCTAGTTTCTCCTAGTATCTACCTATATAGTATTTACCTTTGTTATTTTGTTCCTTATTATATATGTACCTTTTTCGCTGTTATTATGACCAGATTGCATGACAATCAGCCATTTTCTGCCATCTGAGAACCCGTGACTCTTTCCTGTCTGGCATAGAAAGGATTCACTTGCTGAAACAAAGGTTCCCGTTCGACAGAAACCCATGTGAGCTCAGCCGCATCGTTTGCAGTAACGAGCGCGCCAGCGTAGCGGTTTTAGATGACGCTGACCCACGACGATTGGCGCTGTGACGGTTGCCAAAGTCGGGGATGATTGTCAGGCACGCCGCTGTTTTGAATTTTAATTGAATGGTTATGTGAAAAATCCCAGACTGGCTCCCTAGTGCCAGGGAACCAGTGGCGGAATTTAATTAGAACAGAAAGGAACTAAAGTACTCAAATAAATATGTTCCATGTTCTCCGTAATGTGTCGATTATGCAGTACAAGTTGAAGAGCTTGGAGGTTGACCCAGGAAGCACAGGACACAAGGTTGGGGACTCCCTAGCCGGGATGCCAGTCCATTGCAGGGCACAAACTCTCACTGCTTAGCGTCACCAGGCTGCCTGACTGTATGCTTTTGGACTTTTGGAGAAACCTGAAGTACCTGAAGGAGTCCCACGTGACACGGACAGAACATGCAAACTTTATACACACAGAGCCGAGGATTCAGAGCCCCAGCTCTGGAAGTGTGCGACTCCAGCGCGAGCCACTAAGACAGCCCACAAAAACACACACATTTGTGCGTTCACTATTTTCTGAAGCAGTAATTATATATTCAGCTTATCCAAATATGTGTCCACCCTCTCAGTTTCTGACCGCTTATCCTGGTCAGGGCTGCTAGAGCCTACTGCTGTGCACGAGGCTGGGTTACACCCTGGGTGGGATGCCAGTTCATTCCAGGGGCACACAATGACAAACATTACCGCCCTCTATGGGCGAGTCAGAGGCACTGGATCAGTCAGCTACGTCAGCCTAACTGTATATCTTTGGGCTGTGGGAGGAAACTGGAGTACGCAGAGGAAAATCCACATAATACAGGGAGGATGCAGGAAGACAAGGCCGTGGTTTTATAAACAGTTTATCTATACTCCCAAAAATCATAAATACCCTAGGCACATTTTATGTTTTATGCAATACATTTTTATGCACCTCCCTTTCTTTGACAATTGCAGTGATATATTAATGACGCCCTAATGATCCGTAGTAATCCAAAAGGCCGTAAGCCAAGCTCTATGTCAAGATCTGGTCAATCGTTAGTGGCAGCTGGAATTAACAGGCTTCCTGGTTCTTTCCTCTGGTGCCCGTCCTCAGAGTGATTAGCCACAGCCCACTCAGCACTCTGTCTGCGTTCAAGGGCGAGGAAGGGGGCTGCTCATTTGGGGGAAGCTGTAACAGGAAGCAGCTCCAGCTTTCGCAAAGCAATTCGAGGGGAGAAGTTTTCGGCTCGCCGGATAAACAGGCTAGGCTGCATTCTGTGAACGTCAAGTATGATGAAAGCAACTGAAAAGAGATTTGCGTGCATAATACATAAGCCCAGTCAGGGCGGGAGAAGCCGGGCTCAGACAGCAGAAGCCTGCCTGATGGAATGATAGTGGGAGAGGGCTCCGTCAGACCAGGTCTCCCCAGCTGATACGGAAATACAAATTAAATGTAAACTTGTTTATTGTTATCGTCGAGCGGCTCTCGCTGTCTTTTCATGAACAGAGCATTGCTAGGTAGTGTGTTCGGATCTGCTATAGAAAAAACTATTTAAGTTGTGCTGGGTGCAGGAGGAATGTTGTCTTGCTTCAGCTGTCCTGCTGTGGCCTCACACCTCCAGAGATGTGTGTGGAATATATGTGTTCTCCCTGTATCTGTGTGTGGAATGTTATCCCTGTATCCGTCTGCAGAATGTTCTCCCTGTATCTGTCTGCAGAATGTTATCCCTGTATCTGTCTGCAGAATGTTATCCCTGTATCTGTCTGCAGAATGTTCTCCCTGTATCTGTTTGTGGAATGTTATCCCTGTATCTGTCTGCAGAATGTTCTCCCTGTATCTGTTTGTGGAATGTTCTCCCTGTATCTGTTTGTGGAATGGTCCCCCTGTATCTGTTTGTGGAATGTTCTCCCTGTATCTGTTTGTGGAATGGTCCCCCTGTATCTGTGTGTGGAATGGTCCCCCTGTATCTGTGTGTGGAATGGTCCCCCTGTATCTGTTTGTGGAATGGTCCCCCTGTATCTGTTTGTGGAATGGTCCTCCTGTATCTGTGTGTGGAATGGTCCTCCTGTATCTGTGTGTGGAATGTTCTTCCTGAATCTCTCTATGGAATATTCTCCATGTATCTATCTGTGTTATTTTCTCCCCATACAGTATCTGTCTGTGGAGTATTCTCCCTGTATCAGTGTGTGGAATGTTCTTCCGGTGTCTGTGTGTGGACGGCTCTTCCTATATCTTCCTGGCTTAGGCTTTAGAATCACTGCAAGGATAAGTGATAATGGAAAATGGAACCAAAGAGAAAGATGGGGTACCTGTGAAAAAAGTCAATCCAACCTAGTGTAGACCGGAAGAAGGACATGAAACTGCACACCACCCAATTATATACAGTCTGACGCTGAGGATTAGGGATTAGCTTTCGTTACTGTAGCTGCTGATCTTGGGAATGAGTGGAAAGCTGCTGTCAGGTTTGTGGATTGGAGGGACTGGAATGTGACTGGGAATTGGCATTTTGGGTTTTGTGGTTTGTGGTAAAGGCCGCGGTTATATGGCAGCTAGTACTTTTGGAATAGATGGAACTTGATAGGAAAATGGGTGTGCATGTATGTGTGTGTCCTCTTGCATTGCATTAGATAGGTACAAAGAATATTTTAGTCTGGAAGTAAAATAATGAAAATGTTTGGTAAAATATTAATATATGGTTATTAAAGACGGTCGGATGAATGGATAAGTACGACGTGTAGGATCTGGCAGGAATACTCTCTCTCATATTTATTGAAGATTGCAGAAGATTGCTGTAAAGATTACACATTGTTTTGGTGTTTTAAACCTGCTGAATATGTAGATGACACACATGCTGGCTATGACAGCGCCGACGCGTCTCAATTTGGTCATGTGCCGATGCCGCGCTTGCTAATAGTTAAATAGTCACTTCTAATCTTGGCTAAGAAACCAGAAGAGAGACCAGAGGTGGTTGTAAGGCAGAGGGAATCGACCAGGTGGGGAATGATCATTTGTAGCTGTTTCCTACCTGGTCTGTTTTCCTCACTGAGGATCTAAACGGTGTCACTTTGCATGTAACAACAGTTCTCCTCCTGCTTTTGTTTCATGTTAATAATATCCATCCTTCTGTATATAAATTTTTTTGACCTATAGTCACCTTTACAGTAAAAATGGTAATGTTTATGCCCGCTGTCTGTGCCCGGCTTGTTTTATTGACACTGATTCACGGTTTTCATCAGTGCCTATAGCAAAAGGTGTAACCTATAAAAATTATCAGTCATTTTCATATATCATGTAACAGTTTTTGTTCAACTTTCTTTTTCTTTACATGCACTTGGTATTTATGGAAGACCACATTGTCGAATACAGCACTATATATAAAATAAATTGTGTCAGAGTCAACAATAGATAACTATCAAACAACTGAGTAACAAACGACAGAAAATAACACCATCGTGCATAAACGAGCAATTGGAAAGCAGGCGATTTCACAGACGCCACTCTCTGCGGTAGGCCCCCTCGTTCATTTGTATAAACAGCCAAAGCCACAAGGACCCCATTTAGAGTTTTCAGTTGGCTTCCGGGGAAAAGATGATGCGTAGCTTGTGCTTTCACAGAGAAGCTGGTCAACGTGCGAGAGAAGTGCTATTTCCAGCCTGCCTTATACTGCAGCTCAGACGTGAGAGCGACTGTCACAGGTGGGGTACACTACGAGCTCACTGCAGAGGGTGGAGTCCCCCTGCATCACCTAATGCATCTCACTTCCCCTGAAAGAAGATCAAAAGACAAATACTACATTTACCATGGCTGTTATGAGAAACAGTCTGCTGATGGATCCACAGATGGATTAAATGGCTGGGTGGTTTTGACACATGACGGTTCTTAAAAGCCCTTGTTGGCATGCTTCAGCCGTACCGAGAGCAAAGCGTGCGTGCACCGCCCCGGCCGCTGTCCGAGTCACATGGCCTACCTGAGCTCCCCCGCATTCGCAGCGCCACAAAGGAGAAAAGCTGGGGCGCTACCCCTGAAAAGCCCTGGAAATCTCTGCCCGGGAGTAAGATCAAAGCTCCACACCCTGCCTTTCTGCTTGCCAGGGAGTAATTACAGGGGAAGTCAGAGGGCGGTGACCTCAGAGCAGGTGTCGGCTTGGAAGAATGAGGCAGTGCTGGGGGAATCACGCTGCAAATCATAAGTACCCTAGGCACATTTTATGTTTTATGCAATAAATATGCTGGTCTTTTTCATGGCTTTCGCTGGTCAAATAATGGAGGCTTATCCAAGTGGAATTTAAGTATTTGAGAGGGGCCCTCTGTATTGTATTTTTTATATAATTTTGTAAATACTATATTTAGCTATTATTTTATTATATTTTTACACCATTCATTTATATTTGATTTAGAGGAGCTGGCTTACTGTTTAATTGTGTTTTTATGCCATTATTATATAATGGTATCTTGGTGGCTGCACTGTTTCCTTTACACAGTAAACATGTAGATTACACTTAATGTCATTGCACCATAATAGCTTTCATCTGATAAAAGCATAAATTAAAATAACTGTTTCTTGTTGTTATGTTATTAGGGATTACAACTGGGAATAATGATTTCGCATTGCCTGCATTGAAGTAAATAACTGAATAATGTTTATACTAATTTAATAGCAATAAAAACTGGATTTCAATCCTAATCATTCATTTTTGTATGGACCATATCAAAAAGAGAGATGCACATGAACTGCCTCTCACAATATAATAGCTCTCCAGGCAGAACCATACTAGCTGAGGAGAGGGCTGGCTGCACAAACCCACCTTGCATTTCCGTTCCAGGGACAAGAGTGATATATCGCTCATGGTGTAGAACGTCTGCTCGTATCAAAAGAAAGGTGCTATCGCTAAATTGCTCCTAGCAGCTGTGTGAGGTGCCACCAGTCCAGATGCAGAGAGGTAAAGATAAGCAGTGAGGCCTCTTTTGGTTAACACATAATTGTTAGAAGTATAATGATCTGTAGACCACTAATAGGTTCAAAGTCTCATTAATTGAGTGGATATTTGACCGACATCCAGTCCAGTGTGTCCCAAACCTATATATGGGCAAAAGGAATTTTTGGGGAGCTAAAATATAAATAAATGTTGTTTTTTTTTATTAAGGTAATGTCTTGTTTATCTATTGTGTCTTGTTCGATTTACTATTTAGTTGCATGCCTTCAGAGAAAAAACCTTCAGAAAGCAGCCGAAGACTTTGAATATCGAGTTCGCACATCCACTGCAAATTAATTTTTCATTTCTGTCAAATTAATTTTTCACCTATGATCAGAAATCTTCTTGTGGCAATGAAAACATGTTCTAAAAGGTTTACTATGGTGAACCAAACACTACTGTGTTTTGGGCAGGTTCATTTGTGAACAGTGTGGTGTAGAAAGGAATAGATGGCGTTAAGGGTCGTGCCCGGCCCGTATCCTACCTCAGAAAGCACAGGCAATGGGGCCGAGGACATCGCCCCACAAATGGAAGACAATTCAGGGCAGTTTGGAGACACCAGTTTTGACAGTGGGTGGTCCTTAAAGGACCCTCAAACATACATGCAAAGGCCACACTCAGTTCATGCTTCAGAATAAAATCCATAGCACCAGCTGGAAGTTAGTAAACTAACAGATAATTCAGTATCCCTTTGCAGACCTTCCCTTAAAAAGAGCTCAAAGGTTTTCTGTAGTTTGACAGCGGCAGAGTAGTGATCTTTGGGGAAGGGATTTTGTTGAACAGTGAAGAAACATTCTCAGATTCTTTAGTCTGAATAAACGAAACGCCTACTCAGATGGAACAGATCATATCGGTAGTCCGTTTACTTAAAGGAAGAGTGGGAATATAATGACTTGTGAATTTAATCACAGAAGACAACGCACACAGAGATATTCAAGTGCTTATAAAGGGATGAGTCAGAGTGTGAAGTGTGAACTGTCCCTGGAAGATAGATCACAGTGCTGCTATGAGGCATATTTGAAGAAAGCAAGCAAGCTTTTGGGGAGAGTCAAGGCAAAACGATAATTTGATCCAGTGGGAGCTTATTCCTGCAAGAAAAAAAATATATATATATTTCTTGTATTTGATCCTTTATTTTACAGTCTGTTTGTTGAGAATAAACTGGTTGGCCAGGAGTTCATCCAAGAATTTTTTTTATTAATAAATAAATTACTCTTCTCTGAATTGGTGAAAGTGGCATTTCTGGGCATGAGGTGGTCACAACTTGGGCAGTGTCATTTCCTGTCAGTTACTGGGAGCCCCCTACTGGTGGACTAGGTCCTCCTTTGTGTGACAGAGGATTTAAGTCAGCCTGGGTGTTTCTCTGCTAACTGCTGTATGAAATAACATGGAAATAATAGTCAGATATTCCACCTTCTTGAAATATTAAAAATTATATAGATTCTCATTTCTTGATACTTAGAAAAAAAAGTTTTAAAGATAAGAACTGAATATAGAATCTATTTATGTTTATATACTGCGTAGCAAAGTAAGCAAGCACTTCGAAAACATCAATTACGACTTCTTGCACAAAAAGTAAAAACAGTCGAGGTACTTTCTGGCCTGCCTCGTCTGCTTTTACAGATGCTCTGCATAATCTCCTCAATGTAGCAGTTGCTCGTTCAATTTGATGCTTTCCTGTCAGTCGGCACTGATTATACGATTTGGAGCCACGTGCATCTCTGTCTCGCCTCCTGCCAAACCGTCAGAAAGCCGTCAAAAAGCCCCCACCCCCAGCAGGAAGCTACAGATGCTTCCTCTGTGATGACGGCTCACCTCCACTTTCCCTCCGACAGCAGGAAGTGAAGCCTCGCCAAGCCTTGCACCCCTCCACGCCCAGACAGTCCAATCGACTCTTCATGGACCCGAAGGACCTTCTGTCACCGGCTGAGAGCATGTCCTCTAAGCAGAGCCCAGACCTCGATCAATGTAAGCCTCTCCAACAGAACCTCAATATTATTTCCGTTCTCGTGTACCATTTCATCGTTCTTTTTTTGCTGCAGATTCTATAGTTGTACTTCTATAGTTGTGGACTGTCTTCAGATAAGTTAAAATGAAAATATTATGTTGCTAATGGTATGACGGCGATTAGTATGCAAATACGTTTGAGACTAATTTGGGTTTCAATATAATGTAAGTATGAAATTTGCAGCAGGATGATCAACCAAACATTTGATTATGAATAATATTTTCCCAATGGGAAATCACGGAGCCTTTATTTATTTCATTTATTTTTATATATTATTTGATGATCTCATAAATTCATTTCTTCTGTATATAGTCAGAAAAACACGGTACACAGCTTGCCCATGCATGCTCTCAGTGAATGTTTACAAAGTCTCAGGTTCTGCGTATGTGTATCTCGCCCTATGTGTTATTCCTGCTGTGCTGACCTTATGCGGGATGGTGACAGGGTCACATGGGCAGGGGTGGAGGGGCCCGCTCTAGTGCGCCGGCGAGTTGAGTGACGACGGCTGACAGTTTCCAGTCACCAGGCTTACGGTCCAGATCAGTGCTTTTGGGCCTCTTTTCCGCACCGGCAACACTGAGATCGGCAACAGGCAGCTAATTTCAAAGGGTTCCCCCTAAATGCACTTTCAGAAGCGCTGTGGAAATAAATACCCGGCTGCATGCGATCGCGAAGGCAATCACGGCGGTATAGCGGACAGTACGTGACAAGTCAGGTACGCAACATCACGCACATCAGGCCGAGTCTAACTGACCTTTTTTGGAGTCTCCGTCAGTAACATCCTTTTTTTTAATATATGACATCATGAGAATGACAGGAGCTCACTCGGTACATCTGCAGAGAGGCCTGCAGATAAATAAAGGCACTGGGCAGACACGCAGAACTTTGTGAGCTCAACTCCCTTTCAGTCCAGACCTGTTTACCTCCCTGCCCCCCCGCGCCGGTCCATTGACCCTCTGGACAGGCCCTCTGGCCCCTCGTCATAGTCCTGGAGTGTGTTTTTATAGAACGCACCTGTGGGTGACTGAGAACTCTTCCAGTTTCAGAAACAACGGTCCGTTTCCCAAACTTATATTCAGCTTTGGCATGCACTGCATTTCGCCGTCCCCTTGAGGGATGATTTATGGCTGCTCTCATTTAACATTCAAGCTATGATCTCTTCTGCCGTGACCTGGCCATTGAGACCTAAACTTAGCTATTCTCCAAAGCATGAGAATTCAAAACACACTGAACTCCGAGGGGTATTTGAGTTAGATTAAAAAGTTAATTTTGCATTCAATATTTAAAAACCCAATTTTTTTCTCTTGACTTATGCGTCTCTGGACATTAGCAGCAATACTGCCCAGCAATGCAGAATGAGGACCTCTACTTGTGGCAGAATTTTAATGTCGCTGTAACGGTGTCTTTGAAGTGTAGGCTCCTTCCCTGGCCAGGAATCCCATGTTTAACACCTAGCGGTGTGCGATAATTAGCATTTGTTTCAGACGTAGCAATAAGGGGCAGGTGAGCTGTCGAGGTTTAATTGAGCTCTTAGTTGTTAGTCCTGAAATACGGGCTTGTCCGTGGAAGAACCGAAAACAAATAATTGGTTTTCCGAAATGACAATAATGAGAAAGGGGAAGGAAACGCATTATGATGTCACCAAACCACTTACGTCACGCATTTATTAAAACAAATGAATAAAAAAAATGTCGCTCTGTTAAACGAAGGCGTTTTTTAATCGTACACTTGAATTACATTTGGCAGGGAAACCAACACCGCAAGGAGATTAAAGTTAATACATATTTCATCCAGCTTTTAATTACTTTATTCTTTCTTTTTTTCCACACACACTAATTACTGTGCTTGTGAAGCGCTAGCATAAGTTGACATCAAAACGATCACGTCCTTGTGCTTCCTGGAGGATTTATCCATATATGGGAAGCTTAAAAAAGATACACATCTCATAACATTCCAGTTCTATATTTGCTATTATGAGTTCTGCCATTATTATTTTCAATCTTACCTCTCTAATTAATAAGTCATTAGCCAAATAGTCCTTCTCTTCCGTTTCGTTTGGTTACACGTAAAAATAATCTCCCCACAAAAGGAGATTTTAAACATTGTTATGAGTACAGGAATAACTTATATTAATGTTTCTAAATTTACATTTTCTGCTAGTTTGTTGATTATGATTATGATGACTATGTCTGGCAGTGGTGTGAGATTAAGGGAGATCAAATTGGCGTTTAATCGTTACCCTAAAGCATGACGTTTGATCAGTTTATACCAGCTCATTGTCTAAAGGAGCCTAATTGTTTAGCTGTAGTTGTAATTTTGATATATGGTTTTGCAGCTGTGCTTCTAGCATGATTGCGGTTTAGCTGCTGAGACGTCGGTGCTGTATCAGACTTTCCCAGTGGCACTGAGGTAATACCCCTCCAGGCAAGTTCACGACATGCGAAATTTCAGCACTCTTGCGTGTAGCTTTTATTTGAAGCAGGATAGCGCAGCAGTGTTTGGTAATGGTGCTGGGTTCTGATGGCCGAGGTTGACTCTTTCACAGCATAGGCTATGCAAGCAGGCATCCTACCTGAGGGATACTGACTTCAGGGAGGCAGATGGGGGGCATCCGGGGGGTACCCACAATGCCTTGCACAATGACGTCACCGCCACAGGCCCGATACCATATATGTGTATGTATCACTGCGGTGAGCGTGCGGGCGGGCAATTTTAAAATGTACTGCGGAAGGACAGATTTCCAGGACATTGTGCATCATTTGCAGGTGTCCAGAAGCTGCTGTCAATTTGCGGGAGACTCCCGGAAGTTCCAGGAGAGTTGGGATGTCTGTACAAGCTTCATGAACGGGCAACCAGTTCCCAGATGATGAACCCAAAACCACACTGATGCTTCCTGATGCACCAATAGCTTTGGCATGTGACCAGGGCTTCTGCGTGCAAACAAAAGGCTTCTGATTCTGATATATCTGAGAACCTGTCTCTTGGAGAATCTGTCTCTGGCATGACGAGCTTGGTGTTCCCCGCAGTGGGGAGTGACTCTTCTCTGGCTGTGTGATCCTGCTCTGCTGGGGTTATGGTCAGTGACAAAGGGAAGCCTCAGACGTCCTTCATAGAAGTTTCTCCTTAAGTGCCGTGGAGAGAGTGAGAGAGAGAGAGAGAGAGAGAGAGAGAGGGCTTTGTGGATAATGCATGCCTTGTCCTAAAGTTTCCTTTTCATTATTTCCGTGCGCTCACTTGCAAAGGGCGCAGTCTGTAAAGAGAAGACTTGAAGTATATAGAAATAGCAATATTTCAGGCAATTTACATTTGGCGTCCTTGGTAAATGATTAGAGACAGGCCTCTAAAAATAAGCGTGTCACATAACACCTACAGTATATGGATATTATTAAAATTTATACACGTCTTGGTTCGAGAGCTGAGGTCCACATATACTGCTGTGCTCCCCATAATTCCTTCTGACATGAGTGTATGACGTCTTGCCATCCGGCTTGGTTACAAGCGAAAGATCCTAGCGGAGGCTTCTAAAAAGGAGTCGTGTTTGTCCCAGTGTCAAAATCGGGGGAGGAGGGGGTGTGGGTTACACACGTGATGGACAGTGTTGCCGTGGCGTACGGACACCCAGTCTGGAGCCTGGAGAGATACCTCTGGCAGCCCGGCGCCATCCTCGCCCGCCCGCGAAGTGTCATCCTCACCGTGCATTACATCACAGGCGTGTCACGCAGATCCAGCGGGGTCACTTTATTTGTTACATTACTATCCGCACACCAGCTTCAAATCACGTTCGGCATCTTGACACCGAGTGACTGTTTTGACTGTGGACCAAAGTGGACCAGTTTATTATTAAGCGAACTTTACGCTAAATACAAATATTTAGTATTGTCTCATATGTCATTTTTATAATTGTCAAAGCAACCTTGACCAGGATAGATTGCTGAAGGATTGATAATTGTTAAAATATGCATTTTATATTCCTCACACATACATACATATCTGTACATGTATATTTATTTGTGTGTATATATATATATATATATACACACACACACACACACACATTTTTCATTATATTTGTATGTGTACATATATAATGTGTGTTTGTGTGTGTGTTTGTTTGTATATGTTTTTATATATGTATATGTATGTATATATACACACAGCAGGGAAAATCCCAGAATCCATTTGTCCGGAAGTTACCGCAAGTTAATTTCTGTGTTCTTACGTTAACCTTCATCTTCTAAAAAAAGCCTCCAAAGTCCATCTTCGTTGGGGGCCAGAGGGGTGGGGGTAGGGGGGCCCTAAAATAAAAATCAGCTGTCTCTGTCTGCTTAACAGAGCGAGGTAAACGTTGGTTGCTGGCACTGGTCTCTGTCAAACGGGGGGATATTCGCTCGCGTGGCTGGCGGGTGAAGAGGCAGCTCAGGTGGGGCATTTCCAGGCCTCTTACAGGTAGCTGGTCGGCTGGACAGCACTTCCCTAGATCTGTCCAGACCTGGTAAGTACCAGCAATTCACTCAGACTGTTGCGCCTGCTGGCATAAACTATAAGACTCTTCCACTTATCAATAGTAAAATAATCCCACTATATAATATTTGTTTTACTCTTTTAGACAATTTTTTTCAAATTCATTTGCTTTAAATAAGATGTAATTAAATTGTATTGAAATTTAATTAATTCCAGTTGTATATTTTATCAATCATACTTAGTTTTAATTATACTTCTAAATGACATGATAATAATTCATTCTGTAAACCTAGTCTTTTTCTTAAAAATGTCTTGATTGGCTGGTTTGTTTGCGGTTATATGTATATACAGGTTAAATGTTTTTGCTTACGTGTGTGCTTACTCATGTATTTTACACCCGGTTGTAAAGAGTTCCTCTCCTGACGTTGTTCGGGTGTACCTTCCCTTCAGTTTCGTCTGCTGAATCCTTTTGTTTAACGCGAGTAGCTTCAAAGGCCGCTGCGCCTTCTGGTTGCGGCTCGAACGCGGGCGAGCGCTTCCTCGCTCGGGACAAGTCGCTGCTCTCACGTTCCGCTTCTGTGCGCATCCGCTCAGAGTGCGGGCGACTCCAAGAAGTCATCTACCGATAAACATTTTAGGAAAATCGTTAATATCCTGATTAACCCACGTGTTGTTACTGTAGGTCAGCCTGCGTGTTAAGTAACGGTGAACAAGCTACCAATGCTGCAGTTTCGGACACCACCTTTAGACACTGACGGGTGGAGACTCAAATTTAGTATGTTTATCGAAGAGAGTTACTTTCTATCTTTTACCATAAAAGCACCCTGGAGATCTTTGAAGTGTTAACTTATGGCATGGCCATGTTCCCAGCCCCCAACTCTGCTTCCTCCTAAGAAACATGACTCTCTGCTACTTGACATATAAAATGCTCTTGATTTATTTTTTAAGGAACATGGTAACTCCATTGCCTGACTTATCCTGATACGTGGGATCCTGACTCACCCTGACCAGTCCAAAGATATCTGCTGCATTTCTTGGCATCAGAAAGTCAGGCCACCAAAGTTTTTTTTATTTTATTTTTTCGTTCCTGACAACCCATTGAGAGGAGCATTTTCCGCATTGTCCTGCTACTGCTAAAGGGTTAAATTTCACATTACCTCAGGTGCTAAAAATCTGTTGAGTATTTATGGGCTGGAGTAGTTAAAAGCTGGTTTATTTTGAGATTGTTGCTGTGCTAGTCAGTCATTCCCTCTTGACAGGGTGATAGGCTTACACTAACATACTCGCCATAGCTTAAGAATCTAAAGTTGGGAGAGTTAGAGTTAGGGGAACATTGTTTCATCACTTAGTCTGCTAGCACTGGTCTTCTGTCAGGAACCATGTGACGCCTGAGCACAATGATATTTACAGCGAGAGGGAACGTTTTTAGTTTTAATGTCACGCTTTAAACCACGCATCACAATGCAGTGCGATCCGTGGGCTGGAAATAGCAGCCAAACATGATTTCACTGGCGAACGAGAAGGTAAACGAGTCATGTGAAATATTCTTCCCGTTTACCCCGACTGCTCCAGACGTTTTCAGCCGGTCCCTGTAGATCGGCTCTGGCTGCTTCATTAGTTCAAATGATTGTTGTGGTTTTTTTTTTTGGAAATTGCATTAGACACAAGATACGCTGAATTCCACTGCATTCTCTGTTATGCAGAAAAACATGGATCTCTCTCTGTTTAATTTCATTTTTTTTTCCTACCCCGACCTGAAGAGCCTCAAGTATATTTATTCATCAGAAAGCAAATTAAATATCATTAAGCCAGAGCCTTGGTTCTCAGTGTCATATTTCTGTCTGCAGATATGAAATATCATCAGACGCATCACATTCAGCCACCAGCTGCCTTGTTTTTAAGTATCTCCGTAAATGACTTTTCGTCATATGGGAGAATCTCATTTGCCTAATGCAAGAGTTGTGTATTAAATCTGATAAATATCAAGGATGCGCCATGCATCATGCCAATTAAACAGGAAGGGAAGATGGTAATTCATGTGACGTTGCTGTTAGCGTGTTACAGCTAAGCTGCAAATGTTCCTGTTTAGGGTGCTGCCCATTATTTGCGTTGGGTGAGATAAACCTAATAAACAGTAATATTGTATGGGAATTATTCCAAGCAGCATGAAATCATTTGTGCCAATAAAATTCTCATAATACTTGGAACGCTTTTCCCACACAATAATGCAATATTAAGGAATATAAAGACAAGAAAATAAAAAGAATCTTATATGCATATATACATATAATGCTTGGCTGTACTGTATGTGTATATATTCATATAAGACTACCGCTGTTTTCTGAATAGATTATGCTTACAACACACTTCACAGTTCAAATTCTTGTATTTGAAGAGAACTAATAATTTAAAAATAATAATTGTATGGGTATTCGTCAGTTTTTGTGTGTTTAAATGAATATACTGTTATCTACAATATTCAACAACGCAAACCATCAAAATGAAAAGTGGTTAAATAGTGCCATTTGCTGCATTCTGTTTTATTCTCAAAACACTTTTACTTGTGTTGAAAATAACCTTTAATAAAAGCAGCGGGTGATTTTGCCCGACGATTCCGTTTTTGCCATTCTGTGGTGTTGTCAGCTCCTATCATGGCTTTGAAATCGGGCCCTGCCAGGTGGGGGGCAGGCTCTGATTCTTTTCCGTGTGCTGCACGTGCCGCACTGCACAGGTGCGTCCCGTCTGGGTATGGCCACGGCTGGTACACCCTGCGTGCGGGATTGCGGCTAACTTAAAGATGCTTAGCAGTGGAGTGCATGGAGAAAATGTTCTCCTGCATTTAATTGGCTGCCTCTACCGGCAGCCTTTCAAAGTGCCTCTGACTGCCTCTACTGGCAAGCCGTATAGATTCCCAATCCAATGACTCCACCTTCCAACAATCCTGAGGTATCACACAATTCTTTGTATCAGGGGAGGCATTAGTAGGCTATGTTGACATGTAGATATAGATGACCTTGATAAAATACAGGGGCTACCTGTAGTAATGTCAATGGGTGACCTCTTAAAGAAGCGTTTTGAATTTCACGCAAGGCCAAAATCCACTCTTCTGGTTCTAAGAATATAAAATCCTTGTACAGTCGACAGCCAAAAGGAATTCCTAGCCAGAAGCTGTAGCAATCATCTTATCATCTTACGACTGCAGATGGGCTTTGGAGTCTATTGCAAGAAGCACAGTGCATAAGGCAGGGGGCACCCGGGATGGGATGCCCGTCCATCACAGTGCACACATGCACATACGCTACGGGCGATTAGAGATGCCAATTAGCTTAACTGCATGTCCTTGGACTGGAGGAAACTGGAGCATCTGGAGAATAGCCACACTTTGGGTGAACAAGCAAACTCCACAAACGCCACAGAATGTCCAGTCCTCGAGGGGTCTGGCAGCAGCCTTACCCATCATGCCACAGTACTAACCCTTAGCTTAATTTTGTTCTGGCTTAAAGTAAATTCTGTCTTTTTGATCTCTAATTAAGCAACAAAATAATATGTTATCACAGCTGAAATTCTAATTAATTGAGTTAGTTTCTTACTGGTTTTAACAGTCATTCTCACAGCAGTATTATTTCACTGTGACTGTGTGTGAGGCATGGAAGATGGTTGGATGGATGGATGAAGGGATGAGTGGTTGGATGGTTGAATGATCTGTGGATGGAAAAAGCCTTGCTTTTGAATCTCTCCCTGCATATTTCCTCTCTGTTGTTGGTCTGTAGGGACACGGGACACAGCTAATGGCTGTGTGTTTCTCTTTCAGCTTCTTGCAGCACAGGCTGCAACGAGGGGGGGGCTCCCGAGGAAGCTGCGGGCGGGAGGAGCGTCGCACAGGCGCAGGTCGCCGAGTCCGTCCCCCTGAGAGAGCGTCTGGCTATGTACCAGGCGGCCGTCTCCAAGAGCGACGCGGCCGGCTCCTCCAGCAGCGCGGTGAGAGGCCGACCCCGCCCATCGGCCCTGAGCCCGTCCACGCGGGTGGGAAGCCACACGAGAAGCCCAGTCACCCGCGAAATGCATGTGCTCAGGCAGCCACGCACACACACACCTACACCACCGCGCGCGCATCTGCGCAGGCCTGCTGTTGGCGTGGAGATGCCCTCACCCAGGGTCACTTCAGTCATAAGTCTGATAGTGAACTCTGCACCCCACTCAAAACGTCGACTATATGTGAAGATTTTCCTACAGCAAGCCATTCCCACTGAGGCGACCTTTGCTCAACTATTAATTCTGGGCACAAAAAACTGTAACTGCATTACCTGTTTAAAAATGCATGGAGATAATAACGACAAAGGATTACTATTATTACCACTTGTTAATGTTGCTTTTTAATGCTGCTGGCTGAAATGAATGAAATGTATTTTACTGAATATAACACTAGCTGATGCAGTTTAAAAAACTCAGACTGAATGAAAGCTTTAATAAAAATCTTCTCTGTTTTGAAACCCAGTGTTAGCTAATGAAGATGTTAAAAATTCTAGCTAAATAATGCAGATTTTTAATCAGGCCAGTAGCCAGAAATAAATTTTGTGGAGGCTTGTAAAGCCAGACTGAAAATGCCTTCAAGCCCATTATTTTTGTATATGGCTAAATGCCAGCTTTTAACTGTAGATGGTGTATAACGGCAGATGATTTTCCCTTGGAGCTTACACTACCCTTCATACCTTATATGTAGGAATAAGAATATAAATATACAAAATCTCGCTACTATGTTGTTGCCTTTATATTTAACAGCTGTGCGTTAATTATCGACAGTTACGTCACGTCCCAGCAGCAATTTATGTAACTTGGGGGGGGTTGATAGTTTGACACACTGAAAGAGGTGTGACTCACGCTTATCGAGAGGCAACAGACGAGAAAGCAGGACAGACTGATGGACTGTTTGTGCCCCCTGCAGGATAATTCTGCCGGCCATCAGTTGGCAGAAATCACGAAGCACGCCATCAGAAATCAAGGTTAAGGACGTGATGTGGATCGCGGATGAGTGCTCATCCTTTTTGAAGTGCGGTCTTAAAAAAAAGTAAATAAGTTGATAAATGAATAAGTTAAAACAGCTTGCTTCAGTCCTCCAGCCAGATGAAACAGACCCTACAGTGGCGCGCGCGAGTGTTTACATTCAGAGAGGCGCTGTAGAATCTGCCCACATCCACACTCGACTCGGGAGGTGTGTACAGGAGAATGCTGCAGTGCTGCATTCAGAGCAGGTGGTGGGGGGGTAGCCCGGTGCTATTTAACGCCATCGCCATGATCAGCACAGCATTGAAAGTGACAGGAGGTACTAATGACTACTTTATTGCTGTCGTTAGGTCATGGAGGAAGCCGAGGCCTGCTCCCTGCCGGGGGGGCTGGCCAGTGTTAAGAAACAATTCGAGAGCCAGGAACTCTCATCTTCTCAGAGTACCGTCACGCAGTACCACTTCCAGCAGCGAACTGTGCAGGTAAAGGATCAGCAGCTACATTCGGTTAATTCAGGGTCAGTAGTAGAGGAGGTGGGGGGGGGGGCAACCACCCTGGACCCCATCACGACAGGGGGGTCTACTGTGAAATTTACCAAGGGGGACCCACCCCCACACTCCCAACCGGTAAATTATAACATAAAGCCAAACGCCCCTTTTGTTAACAGATGATCATTCAGAATTCACAACAATTTATCGAGGACTGGCCCCTCCCTGGGCCCAGGTTGGCAAATTTTACCAATGGGGCCCTACCCTGCTGCGAGACGCCTCCCCCACCCTTCTGAGGGGTGTGGCTTGTTGTTGCGAGAGACAAGGAGCCTAAGACGCCTTCTGGTCCACACCAATCACTTTAAAGCTCTTTTTTTCCTGCTATAAACAAAAATGACCATCACAAGCTTGCAGCTCACTAGGTGTAAGAGGATCGGTATTATGTTCTGCACTTTAAAACCACCTTTGTGATAGGGTTTCAGTTCATATTAAAGTGTTTCTGTTATATGTACAGCATATGGTTATAGATATGTATACACCACCTTGTCCAACATCTCGTTCCAAAATCATTCATATCAAGTTGCTGCACCCTTTATTGCTACAGTATAATCAGTATAAGCCTCTGCTCTTCTGAGAAGGTTTTCCATTAGATGTCGCAACATTGCTGGAGGAATTTGCTGCCATTTACAGTAGGTTGCCATTTAACTTTCTCCCAGATGTTTCCGCTTCACAATCACTTCAGTAGCAGTTAACTTGCTCCAGTGGGGCAGAAATTTGGCAAATCTGACTTGTAGAAAAGATGGCATCCTAGCAGGCTAGTGTTAGTGTGTATAATTATACTCCTGCATCAGCAATCTGCTTGACTTAATCAGCTGGTTATCTAACTCAGTGCTTCTCAACCTAGTCCTGAGACCCTCAGTGGGGCCACGTTTCTGCTCTCTCCCCGCTCCCTGTTCAGCTTCACTATTATAAACTAGGCAAACTGTTTTTTTTTTCAATTACACTACCTGGATTTGACAATATAGTATGAATATACAGAAAAGTGTAGGTTAGAACAGGTACTAAAAAGGTAGCTGATAATAGAAAAATAGCTGCATACATAAATAAAATTCATACTCACCTGCATACACTTTTACACATATATGAATGGTACGAACCATTGGAACTGGGTCTGCTTGCCTACACTGACTCTGACAGTGATTGTGGGGAGTGATTTTCAGTGCGATGACATTTATCTTTTACATGACATTCAGGTGAGATATCCCAATCAAAGTCACTGTTCAATTAATGTCATTTTTCTTTAGTACCTGACTAATGATCGAACTGTCACCCTTTATTTTAGCGAATTCCCCCTCAACTGTCCGTGACTGAACGTTAATTTAAGCCCAGTGTCTAACAGTAAGCCGCGATCTCAGAGACGAAGCGAAGCAGGCTGCGAGTCGGCCTTCTAGTGCTTCCTGTAACCACCAGCCATCTCGTCAAACAGGAAGTGTCTAGCAGCACATCTGAGGTGACAGTGAGGAGCAGCTCCAGAGAGAGAGTCTCATCTGGACAGATGGTGCCACCTGTTCAGGATGAAAAGGTAACACTGGACAGAAATATCTGAGGCTCGGAAAACATCATTAAACATTTAGTGATAATATTTGCACCTTTGAGTGTTGTGTGGGATTTTCTTTTTCTTCATGGCAGCTAAAATGTGATTAAATACTTTTCTTTACTCATCCCCAAAGTCACATTATTGGCAGATATAATAAACTGTAACTCTAATGCAAAGTCTAGTTCTAGCTGAGAATTCTAATTAAAAAGAGGCTATTTTAAAATGCTTTGGGACCCATGTTCAACTTTATGAAAAATTAGCATAGAATAATGTTATTTTCTGTATCCGGAAAAAAATGGATAGAAAAAAATATTTAACATGAGGCACTTGCACTCACTGTGTTTTATGTATTCTGAACATGCCCGTGTATCGTGTAGAAGGGAAAAAAAAAAAACAAAAGAAAATAAAATAGGCCTACTCATCTCCAGAGGCCAGAGACTTCTTTTAACTCACATTCCATACTTCCATGCCTGGTTTGCTATTCCAGTTTCATAATTTACTGGTGGATAAAACCAGCAGAACAGCAACTGTGATAATTATACTTCATCTCTGTCTCATTGCAGGTCCACCATGATCAGTGTCTTCACCAGAGCAATGCGGTCTCCAGTTATGAAAACCATTTTGATGAAAAAGGTGAAGCGGCTTCCTTCTTGTTGTTATGCATGATACACACACGCGCGCACACACACACACACACACACACACACACACACACACACACACAAGGCTTCTTTTCACATTACATGTCACATTACATGTTCTCCTATGTGCCTATAAGATTTAAATGTGTGGGCACGTTTGTGTATAATTTGCATGGTAGCTTGGTTTATCCCAACACATTAACCGGTACAATATGTGCAAATGTTTTGGGTTCCTCTGAAATTCCATCAGAATCCTGTTATGAAGTCCAATTAATTCTGTACATTGAAGTTTAAACGTGATGCAGATAATTACCATAATCGGCTTTCAAGCTGTAATTTTGATTTCACTCGAGGTAAGTGCATTTCAAAACCTGGTGAATTTTTGATGATGAGGGTCATCTTGTTTTTCTTCATTAGTGAAGGTTGTTGGAGGTGAGGACATACCAAAGGTATCTACACAAGCTTTAAAGCAGCAGTTTGAAAAGCAAATTGAGGATGCAACACCAAGCAAGCAAATTAAGGTATCAAAGCGTTTCATTACTAATGTGCATTTATCGCTATTAATATAAAATATCCCAAATAATCCATCATATTAATGTTACAACTGAGTTAGTGCTTTAAAAAAATCAAACATAATACGATGGCAATTAATTACAGGAGCACTTATTAGTGCAGTCTGCTTTATGTTCAAAACGGTATAACATTTGGCTTCATGTTAAAATTGAGATATGAAAGTTGTTTACAAGCTCATTCAGATCATTTTACTGCAACAAGACACCAAGACAAGAATCTAACCAAGACATATTGTCTGGTTACCAAAATAGTTCACACAAAACGAATAAACCAGAAAAAGTTATAACTCAATTCAATATAAAACACAGCAGATATATATATGCATATTTATCGGAGCTATTCATTGTATCTTGGTTTAATTATGTTGCCTCGTCTTACCGAACCCAGACTTGAGAATCCTATTTTACCATAAGATCTTCAGTTTGCTTAATGACATTGTGGATTCGTAGAAAAGTAACTTACGTTAGTTAGACTGATGAAACATTTATATCAAAGGTAAGACTTGTGCAAAAATTTGCATTTCACAGGAGCAGGTTTATAGTTGATCTTTGTGACAAAAAGAACTTTTATTTTAGTTGCATATTATAAAATTGTCGCCGGCGGGACTGAATCCATGCTAATCGAAACAATGGTTATTTTTCCCTAAAAACGATTGATCTTGATTTCAACCAGTTTCAGTGGGCCCCAGCTCACAGTGTATCATCTAAAGTTTCTACAAGCAAAACATGTGAAACATCTTCCATGACTAGGAAAGTAGAAGAAGCTGCTTCTGCCTCACTCTCAGCATGTGCTTCCGTCACCTCCTACGAGAGCATGGACCACTTGCCTCCTCCACCCCCAGACTTGCTGCAGGTTCCATTAGAAACGCAAGAGCAGGACAGCGCACAAGAGCTATCTGAGCAACTTTGCCAAGCTAAACAGTCTATAAATAAAGAACAATATTCTAAGCAGAGGAACTTGTATGAGCTGAAACGTCTCTACAAGCATATACACCCAGAAGTCCGGAAAAACCTGGAAAGAGATTTTTTCAGTGACGTAACAGAGATTGAGAAGACGCAGCTGGAGAGAGGAGATGAAGTCACTGGAGATGTCCAACAAGCCAGATATGTTTTCGAGAACTCTGGGAGCAGCCCCATCAAGTCGGTGAGCCCCGAACGGGAATACCTCGAGTGGGATGAGATTCTCAAAGGGGAAGTGCAGTCTATGCGCTGGATGTTTGAAAACAAACCCTTGGATTCAATCAAAGATGACACTCCAGATGAAGACAGCAAGAAAAGCATAGCTCAGCAGGAAATTATTGCAGGAAGTGATGTCAAATACACAACCTGGATGTTCGAGACCCAACCTATTGATGCTCTAGGCACAGATACCCCAGATTCAACTGAGCAAGCTAGCAAATTAACCGAGTTAGCAAGAGGAGATGTTCGCACTGCAACCTGGCTCTTTGAGACACAACCACTGGATGCGCTCAGTAAAATATATCAGGAAGAAGATCAAAACACAGAGGTTATTTGCACAAAAGATATAACTGGTGGAGATGTAAAAACTGCCAGGTACTTGTTTGAAACCCAGCACCTGGACTCTCTGGGCCACACAGAGACCATTGATGAGTCCCATTTCCTACAGCTGAAGTCAGAGTTGGAAGAGATCAAGGGAGACGTGAAGACAACTACAAAACAGTTTGAGACTCAACCCCTGTGTGTGATTCGAGGAGACTCTGGCCAAATGCTGGAGATCACAAAGGTCCGGAGAGAGGAAACCGAGAAAGGTGATGTGAAAACGTCCCGCTGGCTCTTCGAAACTCAGCCTCTGGACATGATAAGTAAAGATCCTGCCCAAGTGAAGCTGGTTTGTGGGGTGTCAATAGAGGACAACTATCAAGGTGGTGTCAACAGGGGCAGGTGGCTTTTTGAGACAAAGACCCTAGACTCTATTAAAGATGAGAACTGGGAAAGTTCAAAGTTGGAAAAAGAAAAGATTATTGGAGCTGATGTCCGAAAGCACTGTTGGACATTTGAAACACAGCCTATGGACAGTTTAAAGGACGATGCAAACGCCAGACCAATGTCCGTGGAAGAGGTTGTAGGAGGTGATGTGCAAACAGCCAGACATATATTTGAGACAGTCCCAATGGATGCTTTGAAGGACAGTCCTGAAGTAGGTAAACTTAAAAAAGTAGTGGCATCTGAGGAGGAGAAGGGTGATGTCAGACATCAAAAGTGGGTTTTTGAAAGCCAGCCGCTTGAAAACATCAGAGAAGAAAAGAAAGAAATCATAAGAACTGTGAACCTACAGGAGCTCGACAGAGGTGATGTTTCGAGTTGTAAAGTGATGTTTGAAACGATTGATTTAGGGAAATGTGAGGATACTCAGAAGATCCAAGTCGAGGGGGTCACAAGTGGCTCTGTGAGATCAAGCAAAGTTCGGTTTGAATCAACACCCTTATATGCAATGCAAGATAGTTCTGGTGCTTATCATGAGGTGAGGACCGTGCGAAGGGAGGAGATTGTGAAAGGTGATGTCCGGACCTGCAAATGGATGTTTGAAACACGTCCCGTTGATCAATTTGAGGAAAGCATCAGCAAATTACAGGTCATTAAAGGTATATCAAAACAGGAAATAGAGTCAGGTGATGTGAAAACAGCCAAATGGCTTTTTGAGACACAGCCCCTTGACTCAATTAAATATTTTAGCAATGTAGAGGATGAGGGGACGGAGACCAATAAGTCAATAGAGACTGTGAAAGGTGATGTCAGAACCTGTAGGTGGTTGTTTGAAACACAGCCAATGGATGCTCTTTATGAAAAGGTTGAGGTAAAGGGTGAAACGGAAACAGAAGCGATCCATAAAGGGGACGTCAAGACGTGCACTTGGTTGTTCGAGACGCAGTCACTTGACGCTATCAGAGACGAGTCAGAAATATTAAAAACATGTACCGTAAACCAGGAGGATATTCATGGCAAAGATGTGAGAATGGCCCGGTTCCTTTTCGAGACGGAGAATCTTGAGAACATCAGAGGGGATGACTCTTTTAAAAGAGTTACTGAGATTGATATTCAATCTGGAGATGTGTCCAGAATGAAGTACATATTTGAAAACCAGTCCTCCGACATCATGACCTCGACTTGCGAAGAGACACTGAAAAAGCTGAAGACCATTCAGGCAGAGGACATTCAGAAAGGGAATGTGGTTAACTGCACGTGGCTGTTTGAAAATCAACCCATAGATGCCATTCACGAGGATTCTGAAGACCACAAGGAAACCCATATCATGACAGACATACAAGGAGGTGATGTGAACAAGGGACGTTTCATTTTTGAGACTTTCTCCTTGGACAAAATTCAGGCAGAGTCATCAGAGACAGAGATATCAAAAATGCAGAAAATAATTTGTGATGAGATAGAGAAAGGTGATGTCAAGAACTACACCATGATGTTCGAGACTCAGCCCCTGTATGCCATCCGTGACAAAGAGGGTCATTATCATGAGGTCACCACAGTCACAAAAGAAGAAATCATGAAGGGAGATGTTGTTGGAGCTAGGTGGCTATTTGAAACCAAACCCCTTGATTCGATAAGGGACACAGATGAGGTCTATGTCATTAAATCTGTCACAGAGGAAGACATTCAGAAAGGGGATGTAAACTCAGCGAGATGGAGATTTGAAACACAGCCACTTGATAAAATTTCAGAAGAAGCAAAGCTCTTTGTTAGAACTGTGGATGACGTTCAAGGAGGTGATGTTCAAACAAACAAACAACGTTTTGAGTCTGAGGACTTATTGGCAAAATACATCAGAACGGTCAGTGTCAGTGAAATTCAGAAGGGTGACGTGAGAACTGCAACATGGATGTTTGAAACGCGCACAATTGATGAGATTCGTGGTGAAGGCTCCGAATACGACGAGATGAAGAAGGTGACGAAAGAAGAGGTGCTAAAGGGAGATGTTAAGCAGTCAGTGTGGCTTTTTGAAAAGCAGCCCCTTGACAAAATTAAAGAGGCGGATGAATCGCATGTCGCCGTTTCTCGAGAAGTGATTCCGCAAGCAGACGTGAAGACAACGACGTGGCTTTTCGAAACGACGCCTTTCCACGAGTTTAACGAGAGCGGCGTGCAAAAGACCGAGATAATTGGTAAAAGTATCCAAGATACCCTGAAGGAGCTGTACTCCCAGAAAATGGTCAAGTCGCAAGGAATACTCATAGAAGCAGATGAAATCGGCGATGTGAGAATGGCAAAGTACCACCTCATGAACCAAGAAGCTCCTGAGATCCAGAAAGAGGAAATTATCAGAGGGGATCTGAGAAGTATAATGATGAATCTGCTAAACAGAAGGGAGACCACTGAGAAAACCATCGTTATAGATAAGGACGAGAGGGGTGACATAAACACCACAGTGCAACAGCTGTTCAACCAAGAGGCAGGAATCAATGTGGAAAAAGAAGAAATTATCCGGGGGGATATTCAGGAAGCAATAAGCAACCTGATGAAGGAGGGTGAGTCTACCAAACAAGGTATTCTAATACAGGAAGATGAGAAGGGAGATGTGAGAATGACTATATACTCTCTTCTTAATAAACAAGAGGAGACCAGTGTTGGAAAAGAGGATATTATCAAAGGAAATGTTCGAGGTACTATCAGCATATTTCTATCCAACCCGAACAATCCGGAACAATACATGAAGATAAAAGTGGGTGACACAGAAAAGGGAAATGTGAACTTTTACACCACATGCATGGAGTCTGGGGCCCTGGACTATCTTAAAGAACTTCAGACTGAGCCAGATGAAACTCCTTCAGGTAAGGTGGAGAAAGAGAAGATTGTTGGTGGCGATGTAGAAGGGACGAAACTTATTTTGAAACAAAATCAGTGGCAGATTGAACGCACTGTTGCTGAGGATGACATTGTCCCTGGAGATGTGCACAACACAGTAAAGGTTTTCATGACAGAACCAGTGATATCACTAGATAACATCCAGAAAGAGGTCATTGTGAAAGGGGATTTGAAAGCAGCCCTGGACTCACTAACGCATGCCGTAAACCAGAAGATGATGGTTGAGAAAGAGGACGTAGTTAAGGGTGACATAAACACCACTCTGAGGTCTCTGGAGGAAGCCCAATACCAGCTCAAAGAGATGGAAAAACCAGAAATTGTCCCAGGTGACATTAAAGGGGCCCTACAGAGCCTGGAAAAATCTGCCACCAGCAAAGCTGAGATTGTCATTGAAGATTTAGTGCCTGGTGATATCAAAGGCACCTTGAAATCACTGGAAGAAGCTAAACAGGCTGTGAAAGAGGTAGAAAAAGAGGAGATAGTTAAAGGCGATATTCAGACAGCGATGCAGAGCTTACGAGACGCCTCTAATGAGAAGAAGGTCTACCAGCAACAAGTTAGTGTTCAAGGAGATGTAAAAGGCACTATACAACTGCTATTAGAACCTCCAACCTCATGCAAAACACAGCGCAAAGCTAGCACTGAGGGAGACGTAAAGATGTCCATGAAGTCGCTATATGACATGCAGGATCAAAGTCAAATGGAGAAAGAGGAGGCCATCAAAGGAGATGTCCAGGGCACAATAAAATGCCTGTTGAAAGGAAAGCGGCAGAAGAACCTGAACAGTAGTACTGATGGTACTAAAGAAGTCAGTGTTTCAATGAAAACTCCATCACCCCCACAGCAGGAAGCCCACGAATGCTCAGTTGTGACTAAGCTTGAAAGCAAGACTGTGAAAGTTAAAAATCTATGCCAGGCAAATGAACTGCGTAGCAGCTCAAACAAGCAAACTGGAATAAAGTCAGTACAAAGCAAGCCCTTAAACAAGGAGGGCAACAATCTTATTTCTCAGACTACAGTGATGGATATGTCTCATACTCCACAAGAGACAAATATTAAAGAACCCTCTTTAAAACCAAAGGTAGCAGCCCCTAGCCCCGGTATCATCAAGAAAAAAAATGTGACAGATCAAGTGACTGATAACGTGGTTATAAATGTTAACAAACGTGTGTCACAAGGTAATGTCACCACGAAGCACACCAAAGGTGTGAAGACGGCAGTTCTGGAAACTGACGAGTCAAGAGACTCAAGTACTGCAGGGATGACAGACTTGGTTAAAGATGAAACACAGATGAAGACCATCACTAAGCCTGTACATGCTGTTAAAATCAGTAGTCATGTGACAGGAAATACAGCACAAGCTAACATTACGAGGCCAGTTAACACTGCCATTCAGCTCATGCAGCAGACAAAAGCAAAAGGAGTGACAAATGTAATAAATAATACATCACAGGCCACCACTGATGCCAGACACCGCCAAGAAAGCGAAACCACGACACAGGTACAGACAAAGGTGACAGAGCACAAAACACTTTTGCAAAAGCATGATATTAAAACTCTGAAGACAGAGTTCCGCAACCTTGACATGAATCGAAAGGGATTTGTTAAGCCAGTTAAGAAGGGCAAAGAAGATATGCCACCTCCACCTCTGCCAACCCCCCCACTGTCAGAGTCGGAGTTCCCTCTTCCACCCCCACCGCCGCCAGTAGTGGAATCTGAGGGAAACATGTTCCCTGTATCACGTTCCTCTGTCTCAAAGCAGGACGCTGACCTGCCCCCACCACCTCCACCACCACCTATGGATTTAGATCATTTTCCACCACCACCACCACCCCCTCTCCCACCACACATAGCTGGACAAGATTATCTACCCCCACCACCATCGCAGCAAGAGCTGGAATCCATGCCAGGAAAATCAGTCCGCTCTCCACTTCCAAAGGCTCAACAAATGCCTGTCAAAACAATAAAGGCCCCTGCATTATATAAGATCCCAAAGCTCGAGCCACCTAAGCAGTTTGGCCGAGGACCGATCAACGTAGAGAAAACCCAAGCGAGTCCTCCACCGCCACCTTCAACCAAGATATTCCAGGTGCCCACACAACAGACCGTAACAGCACCTGACCTGACCACATCCAGCAAAAATACAGAGTTAGCTCAGACAGATTCTCCGGCAACTGCATCACAAGAAGAAGGCTCACCTGGTCTAGAGAAAAAAGTTTTCAAGCCTCAAATAAAACTACCCCCACCACTTGTTGAACCTGTACCAGTGAAGCCTAAAACAAATGTGAGGAAATTCAAAACTCCACTGATGATCGCAGAGGAGAGGTATCGCAAACAGAGGGAGGAAAGTGAGAAGAGCAAAGTTGGTGTAGCTCCAGCTTCACCAGCAAGTGATAGGGATGTGCTAGCCTCTTTTCAGGCTGCGTCAGAAGCATCTGCTATGGACACCACAGCTAAGGCAGAAACAGCAAGCACTGATACAACTAAAAGAGAAGCGGAAACAACAACCAATAAAGTTAAATCAGACACAGCATCACTTGGTCTGCATGTGCAGGTACCGCCAAAGGGTTTATCAGTCAAACCTTTAATTCCTTCAAGGAGTCAACCCTTTGTCAGTGAAATTACATCAGCTGTTGACAAAGAACTTCAGAATGTCGTGATAGAAAGTAACGTTTCCAAACAGGCTGTCATGCAAGACTTCACTAATCTCCAAATGCAAACTACGACTTCTCTGAAAACCGATGAAATGAAACAAACCAATGTTTCTGTAAACCAGGGAGTGAGTAAGGTCCCTCCACAACCAACAAAAATTCCAAAAGTTACTCCAAACTTCAAGGTTAAAACAGTGAAGATTCCAAAATTTGAAGAAGAAGTTACCAGTAAACAGCAGGAAAGTCAACAAGAGAAAAAAACTGGTTCTCAGATGACTCGTGAAATCACCAAAGTTACTGAAAGCAGTGTGCAGGAAGGCACAGAAATGGTCAGCCAAGCTGAGAAGCAGGTTGAGAAGGCCACAGCTGTAAAGGACAGCAAGTTGGAAATACAAATGATGAAACCCAAGCCAAAATTCAAGAAGGAGAAAGCTGATGTTATCCCTAAAGAGATAATGGCACCCACTGTCATGAAAGGAAGTCAAGACCAGGAGATCAGGAAAATGCAAAACACAAAAGTGCAACATGAAGGACATGCTCAAGTCAGTGAAGAAGTGATCATCACAGAACGCAAAGTTCAACAGAGTTTCCAGCAGCAAAGCACAGTTCAGGTTCAGAGACAAATGGAGACCTCTGAGATGCAGAAAGGTGTGAGCAGTAAGCTACAGATTCAGGATAAATCGCAGCTCGAAAGTAAACACGCTGGCATTAAGCTTACAGGCAAAACATCACAAAAGGGTGAAAGTACATCTTCAGTGGCCAATCAGCAGGCTTTGCAAAAATGTGAAGAAATACACAGGTTGCTTTCTCACATTAACGATCTACTTGAAACATCTGGGAGCATAAGCTCCAAAGCAGTAAGGACTCTCCTCATCAAAATCCCAGCCTGGCTAATAGATCCAGCGGCAAAAAGGGTTTTAGAAGTGAGACCAGATGACAATATTGAGAAGCTGAAAGACATCCTAGTCTATGTAAGAACGGTTGCACAATCGAAAATTCTGAATTTAGGGGGAAGCATTACTGCCACAGATAAGCCTGAAAGCGGACTGGCGTCTGACAAGATAGCAATTGGTGGGGCAATATCGAAAAAAAGTCTGGGCTCGACAAAAGCAGAGGCTCAGAAGAAAGTATGGGGAGAAGAAAAGACTTCTCACGAAAGCATGAAGCAGAAGTTCATTAACTCAAAAAGAGCTGAATCTAGAGGTGCCTCACCCTTGATCAGAATGCGCTCACCCTCACCTACTTATATTACCATAGAATCTACACGGAGAGCTGGCTCCCCACAAAGAGTGGGCCCTTCACCTCCACCAATGCACAGATCAGCCACTCCCCCAGAACCACCACCACGTATGTTTGACCCAGCAATGTCTCAGATCAGCAGGGCCAGTCCTTCTCCAACATTCGGCCGGTCGGACAAGCTGGCCAAGCTGAAGGACACCACGGCTAAGCTTTCGCGGGGGGCGACTCCGCCCCCTCTGCCCCAGCATGTGCAGCTAGCCGAGAGAAAATCGGAAATCGTGGAATTGCCGTCTTCGTTCCATCGGCAGATCAAAATCGAGACGCACGTTGTGGAGACATCAGAGGCCTCAGAGGCGACGCTAGAAACGGCGTCAGTGAAAGACAAGAAGGAGTTCTTCGAGGAGGCTCAGAAGGCTGAAGTGAACAGGGCATACATACGCAAGGACCCTATTGACATCCCCGAGCGCTTAGGCCCAGACACAGAAGATACAGATGTTAAAGAAAAAGAAAAAGAGGAGGTCCCACGGGTAAATCTCTCAGGACTTGTCCACAAATTTGAATCACCAGAACAGAAGGTGTATACAAGAAAAGAGCCGATTGTCATTGCAGAGAGACTAGGAAGTGACACTGAAGACGCTGATCCTGAAGAAGACAATAGAAGAACTCAAGTGGAACCGGTTCCAACCTTCAACATCAAGAGCATTAAAACTATGTTTGAAATGGGCGAGCAGAGTTCCTCAGCCAAGGAACAAAAATGTCAGCACGAAAATCCAGAGTCAGAGCTGCATGAAATTATGACAGATGGTTCAAAGCAGACAAACCCTTGGAGACAGCAGAAGGGCTCATGCCTGACGTCTCCCCCGCCCATCCAGAAGGAAGCACTGCAATCGGCAATGACTGGACCAATGGGGCTTTCTGGGAGTCAATTAGTTAGTGAGACTTTCTCAGGCATCGACAAATTTGGTAATAAGATAAGCGGGTCAAGAAGTGCCATGACAGTGTCCCAGCATTCGGAGCGCATGACGAGCCAGCATGCCCCTCCCACGTATGCAGACGTGGTGAAGGGCAAGGTCCCAGTGCTGGATGTCTCGTCTGGCACCACCCCGGAAGAACTACTGAAGAACTTCCAAAAAACTTGGACTGAGAGCGAGAGTGTCTTCAAGAGCCTGGGCTACAATGTAACAGAGCAGAAGACCTCGCAGACAGTGTCGCACCAGCAAGAGACATTCATGACTGGTAACCTGTGCTGTGGAGCATGAAGAAACTAACACGCAATAATGGTGTGTTTATGGTGTGTTTGCAAAACGTGTGCATTTATCTTCTTGACTAACAAGTCTCGTTTTTGTTTTGTCGGAATTTAAAATCGAGAGTCTTCCATTTCTTCCGGGAGTAGAAAACTTTTACAAAAAGAACTATAATGATTAATTGTGAAATCTATTTCGAAATATAGCAATACTGACTGAGGAAAGTGGCATCTGTATTGGGCATACAACCTTACCGATTATGCACAAAGTAAACTGTGGTACTTTTTTTATACTAAGGAAAGAGTTTCACCATGAGTTGCTCTGCCTGCTGAGCGAGAGCGCAACTTTCGTGCTTTGCTGTGCCTGTCATACTGCAGGTGTGCGGAGTATCAGCAGGTTATATTTCACACTTTTGTATTCAGACACTATTCTTAATCGTTAGCCCAGGAAATGAATAAACGTGTTAAATATAGAAATAATGAGGTTGGAATATAATAACACATCTACAGAAGTCTGCATGTTCTCCCACCATTCATGACAGTTTCCTCCAGGTACTCTATTGAATCCCCAAACTAGATTACTGAATAATGGATAGACTAACAGTTACACAGAATGTGAGGGTCTATTTCAGTCTTGTGCATGACGTAAAGCAAGTTTTAGGCTACTTTATACTTGGGATTTTGATATGCTGCTATAATCCAAGCTATATGGTAATTTATTAAGAAACCACTGCTGTTACTTTTGAAATGAAACTAAATTTGTGTGACACTCTCTTTTTAAAAAGACCATGAACTGCATGATCTTTATTTAATGTTGTGACTAATTGAGTTGGCTACATTTTTAAATTAACACTTAAAATCTCTCAGACCTCCAAAATATATCTTTAATACGGTCAGAACAAATAATTACATTGTTTTTTTTTTGTTTTGTCTTTTAAAAATTACACTAAATTACATTGTTAACTATATTGTAATGATATTACCATATAAAAGTTTATTGAATAATAAGCTTAAAATTGAACTGCACTGTTATGCTGTAACAACAACATGACTGAATTAACGCTATAGTTGGAGCTTTCTTTACACAGCGTTAATAAATTGCATTTGGTGGTCCTAATTCAGTTGCTTTCTCTTCAGAGGACTCGAGTTCCAGAGTCGGAGCTGTGCGCGGCCTGCAGGAAGAGAGTGTATCCAATGGAGTCTCTGCTCGCAGACAAACAAAACTTCCATAGGTCATGTTTCCGCTGTTTCCACTGCGACACTAAGCTAAGGTAATTCCAAGTACAGCTAATGTTGTTTCGGTATCGTCACAATCACAAATAAACTCATGTAGGTGTCCCCAAAAGGTCTTTTTATATGGACGTAATACATTTAGGCTGATCTTTGATTCTCTCAAAGTTAATTTGAATTCTTTTCTGCAGCCTTGGCAATTATGCCTCTCTCCATGGACATTTGTACTGCAAGCCACATTACAAACAATTATTCAAGTCCAAAGGCAACTATGATGAAGGATTTGGACAGAAGGCTCACAAGGAGCTCTGGAACTCCAAAATGCAGAAAAACGCATCGGAGAAAATCACGGCGAAACCCTCCCCTGGAAAGTTTAATTCACAAACTTCCGTTTTGAGCAGCGGTGTAAGTACGAGTCAGAATGATGTGGCCAAGACGACGGCGACCAAAGTCGACAATCCGGCTGATGAAACCAGGAAGCCGCAAAACAAGATTGCGATTCTCTGGCCTCCTCCGGCGGAATCACCAAAGAAGGCTTTCAGCATTGATAATGAAGTGAAGCTAACCAAGCCAAGCTGGCCCCCCGAACATAGCCTTCCAAAGACTGTCCCTCAAGTACCAAAGCATTTGAGAACATCCAAAGAGTCCTCTCTGACAGAGACAAGTGAAACTATGGAAACTGGCCCCATGGAAAACATCCCAGAAAAAGAAGACAAAGAAGGGGCTGAAATGCACGCCACACACTTGGAGGAGCCCGCAGACGCCGCAGCATCAACTACCGACCTAGCAGATGTAGATTCGCATCCAGCTCTGGAACCTGAAGAGTCAGAAAACGGGACGAGTGTGGCCGTGCCAGAAAGGCGTGTAACTAGAGGCAGAGGAACAAGTGACATGTGTAGTGGAGGAGCAGCTAATGATGGTGGAGTATGTCAGGAGGTGGAGAGTGTGCAAGTTAGTGTGCACAGAGAGTGGGCTGAGGCGACTGAGCCTGCGGAAGATGCAAGTGAAGAGGAGGATGCTGGGGAGAAGAAGATGCCAGAGAGCATCCTGGTTACAGTGATCGATGGTGAAGCTGCACAGCGAGAGAAAGAAGATGCAAACTCCAATAACAACAACAACAATAACAACAACCAGTTATTATTCAGGAACAAGGTGATGTGCCTGGAATCTGATGGTAGAACAACTCATAATGTTCCAGGTGGCTCCACCTTAAAGCTCACACCTGAGGATCCAGGCAAAGAAGGTCAACGTGTTAATGATCCAGAGGGGACCCAGACAGCTTTAAGATGGAGTCAGACCTATAGTGCCTTAAAGCTAGCCGAAGAAAAGGATGCTTTTGTACCGTCGGGCAGCAAATATACAGAGGATGCAGAGAATAGTGTCTCTAATGACTTTTTCCAGAAAAGTACACTATTATTTGAGAAGGAAGCACAGCTGAGTTCTTTAAGTTTCCTGGAGGACGTATTTGCAGGACTCGACGGTGGCTGTAGTTTGACGGTTGGTGAGCCTTCCAAAGAAAAACCGCTGGCCTCTCTGTTGGATGACCTTCTGGATTTCGGAATTGGAACAAGTGACTCAAAACAAGCGGGATCAGATCGGTGCCCTGACTTCTTTCCTGCAGACGTCTGCAGTGCTTCGGAACACACTGTAACTGGAACAGAAAATGTGAGGGAGGATGAATGGGAGACCCTGTCCTTGGAGGAACTAATTAAACGAAACCGATATTATGATGAATAAACTCACCATGTTTGTTTTTAAAGGAAAACTTGTAAGGCAACATTCTATTCTTGACTAAATTTGTACACTTAATATCACCTTTTAATATAATTTTGTCCATGGAGAGATGAATTAGATCAAATTAAATGTATGCTTATAGATTTTTTTTTTTTTTAATTTTCTCCAAAGTTCTGCCTGGGTTTCTGATTTGCAGAATGACATTTTTAAAACTTGCCTTTAAAAGCACCTGGCGTGCAGTTAAGAAAAAAATGATCGAGGCAATTTTTGTTGTTTGATAAAATATATACTTCAGTTTATATTAATTGCGCTAGTTTTCAATGCATTTGCTTCCATATAAACATTCGGCCATGAATTTGTTCCTACTGCTGAAAAATATGTAGTAAAAAATATAGTGTATCCTGATTTCTGACTGTCTCCCTTTTCCATGCTGCTCTGCTTTTGTATTCCTAGTGCATAGTTGCAATGTTTTGTGGCTTTATTAAAGGCCCACCTGATTTATACAAGGTTTTGAGTACACTTTAACAATAACCTTTATGGGAGCTTTGATACAGAAGACACAGTGTACAGTATATGCTGTAAAAATGAGGTCAGATTAGCTTTACAGCACAATGATACACTGTATATGACATATACATTGTACTAATCTATTTCAGGTATGATGTTATACACATTAACCAGGAAGGCCTGTAAAGCTCTCTGTCTGTCACATTTAAATCTCAGTGGAAATATCAGTAAGCTGAATCCCTTCTTTAAATACCAATATAAATTGGTAATGCATGGAATTCTAATATATGTAAATTTCTCTTTGCAAATATGCCTGGTCAGCAAATACATGTTAAAATAAATTAAGATACCAAAGAATATTAGCTTGAAATTTTTATATTTAGATATGTAGCTATTTCCTCAAAGAAATATATAGAGGTATTATTTTGACTTTTTTTTTATTTTGTAATTTGAAATAGTAATATTTTAAATTATACACTCGAACAGGTGAAATGCTAATTTTGCTAAATGAGCACGTCTCATATATATGTTGCGAATGTATATATGCTGGATGAATTTTATGTTATTTACCAGCCATTAAAATAATGCAACAATTGTATTACACCTATGCCTTAAAAGATTGAGCCATGCAATTCCCTGTATTTTATGAGGATTATCATGTACAGTGTCAAATTAAAGATGCCCTGTTTAAATATATTGTCAATGGAAAAAAAAAACATTTATGATAATATAGAAAAAAAAAACTACTGTTGTTTATGGGAAGAGTGCTATATGTTCCTTTAAGTTTGAAGTGCTTTGCATTACAAATTAAAGCCGATGAGGATAACATGTTAGTGCTATTCTTATTTTACCATTTGGTGATATTAATATTTTAACACTGGAGACTGTCAGATCATGAGGCTGGCATAAAATGCCGCATTCAGCAAGGCCACCTGCATGCTTGATGTGGCTCTGTGTTCTCCAGCTAGGACATACTGTCAAACTCAGCACCTGGTTTTGGACAATGAATAAAAAGGAGCTTCTGCACCACTAAAGCAAGCTCCGTGTCACCAAACTGTATAGAAAAAGATACTTGGAGAACCCTGTCAGTAAAATGTGCCCCCAATGGAAAGCCCTCAATTTGCCATTGGTTTAAGCTAATGGATGAATTAAGTAATAAATTAATTAAATATTTATCTTAAGTAGTTTTTAAATCATAAATTGTTACATTCATAATTACATTTGTCCATTTATAACAGTTGATATTGCGCGCGTCTTAAACCCCCCACGTCAATATGCCCCACTCTGCTGCTGTTTTGTTTTATTTTATAGAAGATTTGCTCACTTTAACCTCACACGTGTGGCACCTTGGGATCTATTCTCCGGCACCGATGTCCCTTTCATTTAAATCTGGCACCGCATTTAGTTATGCACTTTAATTAAGTACGTTAATACATAATGTATCGTTTCTGTATTGTATAATTTATAAAGGCCACATAATTAAGGTCCGCTCTAACGTTACAGGGATTATTTTGCGATCAGATTTCTTTGTATCTAAAACTCTAAATCTCTGTATCTAAAATTCTAAATCTGCGACATTTATTGTTTCAGAGTATTACAGCATCTCGAATAAGTGACCTGTATTCACGCGTTATATGCAGATGATAACGTACTTGTTTAACTTGTGACTGTAATAGAAATTCCGCAGCCCACATCCTTACCTGTATAACTAGTTTGCATTTTTGTAAGTATTTCTCCAGATTTTCGCGACTGTCTTTCAGATTTGCATGCGGCAGTGTAACTGAGACCCTAAGGACATGTTCCGACTAATTAATCACGTCTCACGCTGTAGGGTAGGAGGTAAGGATTTTTTTCGAAAAAGCAATGAGTAATAGCCGTTAAACTGGTGTACTTAATTACATTTTTATGCCGATTTGTTTCCATTTACTTCGAAATAAATATTGTAACTTAAAGTTTAAAGTCAAGAGAAAAAAATATATAAACTCGAAGAAAAAAATAACCCTTCTGCAAGTTCTGCCAGCATTTGCCGAAATACTTACACGTAAACGACCAAACTGCAAACTATGGAAAGGAATCCGTTTATTACTAACGTCAATCTACCATGCTAAGCAAAACATCTTTCTGTCTGATTGGCTATCAGTCACCTCGCAGAGCGCCCTCATTCGTCCGCTCTCTTGTCAAGCAGTGAGCCAATCCTACCCCGCGTTCAGCTATCAGGTTTCCTAGATAAGGATAGCGCCTTGTTCAGAGATGCTGATCAGAGGACAGTCGTAGCATCAGTACCACTACCGATTTCGGTGGGATGGAGCCGAATAGCTCGGTAGGTTCAGCGCTTCTGTTTCATTAATTTTGGCGTTTTTAATTTGGAGTTACGGCCTCACACGAAAATGAGCGCTCTTTAGATATTTCAAAGAGGCATTTGGTGTAACCTTCACGTTAAGCCGTGAGCTTTGACATGAAATGTTTTCGGAGCCACTTGAAGCACTTGGCTTGTTCTGGCTGCCGTCGTTGGAAACGAAGTTTAGCTCCGATCGGTGCTTTATGTGATGCCTGGCACTCCGGTGTCCTCGGTAGGACGCACCGTGTGTCGGACTTTGCAGTTTGGCTGCACCGGGGCAGTGCTGGCGATGGTGTCACTTAGTGCAGGAAACAAACGGGGACAGTGCGGACACGCACGGCGTTCCTGATTGTTGTCATTTACAGTATAAATGCTGAGCTTATACTTGTACGGGCAGGTCACAATTCGTCGCCGACTTTGTGAAACGGACTCGTAACCTACTTAAAAAGTCGGTTTTCTACCATTTTATGGATTAAATAAAAATGTGCGACCAGGCATAGATTAAAAATGCATCGCATAGTTTTCAGTGAGTAGAAATAATTTAGGGGGATTAACATATAGTGTAATTCATTATTGTTCTTTTTGATTCTCCTTAACCAAATTAATCCCTAAACTAATCTTCTGTTATCTCCAATATTAATATTGTTTTCAGTTGTGAATTGAGAGACCGGTGCATTTTTGAAGAAAATGTGACACCAAGCTTTTAGTTACAGTACGCTCTATTGACACTTTCACCTTTTTATCTGACATGCGGATTACTGCATTAATAAATAATAAGAAAATGTTCGGTTTGTAATACGCCATTACCCATTTCTGTCTTGAGGTCAGAAAGAAACAAAGTTATTGCTTAAGATCATTCGTACGCAAGATCCTTCTCGTAGAATGTCATAAAGTTTGTTACCAGCCAGCATACTGCGTGACAGATGGAGTCATTCTCCTTCGTTGCCTCTTTATGGTTAGAAGGACGTGATTTGTCCTAATGGATTTTATGTGATTGAATTGTTTTTAAGCAGATGCGTTTTTGATGCTTGTTTCCAGCCAGTTCTGAAATTTAATTGCGTTATTGAAAAAAGGGCAGATGCACATAGGTCATAATGAAGATTGTAATCTATGTACAAACAAGTCATAACGTTTAACAATGAAAGACGGCTTGTGTGTATATATAATTGAAACACATTAATTAAATGTTCCAGCAGTGAATTTCTTTTACCCTCATCTCAAGGGCAAGGATATTGATATGTAGGCTTGGCTGAAAAACCGTTAATCAATATTCTGTTCGCGGTGATGGGAATTAAGGGCATTTACACCATTTATTTTGGCTCCACAATAATGTAAAGTGTCAGAACGAGAGCATCCAGACTTTGTGGAAGTTAATTGTAATTGTAAATAACTACATTCTAAAATTGTAAAGCATATTGAACTTCTTTGTAGTTCTTTTATTGTGTAGTATGCAAAGTAGCCTTATTCTTTTGTCTGTCATGGGCTGTTCTGTGCAATAGAAACAAGTAGAACGCCCCACAATGGCCGTGTAACGTGAATCTGTAGTTTCTCACCGTGGTGGAATATGCAGATCTTGCCAGCTGTCCTCTTCTTCTGTGCATATTAGCTGGTCACACTTTTAGCTTTGCAGGCTGTGCGGCTGCCATGACTTTGAACTGGGTCTCTTGACCCTTGCATGGCAGGTGGTTTAGTGACAGACTGATAAAAAAAGGGAAATATTAGTCTGAAAAGGCTGAAAGAAAAATGGTAAAGTCCATAGCACTCTTTTAAGGTCCATCATTGTAAACACAGGATAATTCTGTGGAAGCTGCAGGAGAGGATGCCTGGTCATTAAAGACATGTGCCTGGTTCACCACGCTGGATGAAATTTGAGAGGCAACCTATTCAAATGAGACAAGAAGGGATCTAGCTGGATTTAGACAAGCAGCCCGGGGGGGCAATAATACACACTGCGCTAGTGTGTTAGGTGTTAGGGAAAATGAAAAACAGTAGTGGAGTTTCGGTGGAGTTTAGTATGGACCAGGGGCACCCTGCATCAGTACTGGAATGTACGCATGGATCATGGGTGCCCTGCATCAGTACTGGAATGTACGCTCTTTGTCACCTTCACAGCAATCATAGGTTTATTGTTGCCTAATTGCCTCCGGCACCAGGCGGTATTTATGTCATTTTAGCATAGATGCTAATGGTGTCAGGGGAGAGTTTGCTCATCATGTTCTTGACAAATGCATTCGACACCATCTTACTTTGTGACTCCGACGTGAACTCGTTTGTGCATGCACAATGGCGCGGTGCATCATTGCGGTCCGCCTGCTCATTCCGTCAGACAGCCGGAGTTAGTGCTACATTAGGCATGAAAGCAGCCAAGTAGACCATGGTTACTTCACCTGTAAGTCATTCACTTTTTTCTTTGGAATGGGCCTTGCCTTGTAAAAGATAATTTTTAACAGTGGTAAAACATGGTGTTTTTGTCTAATTTTGTTTGTAATTTATGTAGAAAAAAACTCTGAAGCCTTATTCCTAATTCATAAGATTAGAGAGGCGATCTATTCGAGATGAAATTAAATAAAAGGCAGTGTCCTTGGCGCGTGGCGTATGGCACAGTGTCTCATTCGGAAGGGCATGGCCCACGAACCCCCCCATAACAATGCCCCCCCTCCCCTCCCCTCCCCTCGCCATTGAATTTCATTTGTATTTTGCATTTAGTCTTTTTATTTAAAAATAATAGAATGTTTTGTTTTACATTTAGGGGTGATTGAGAGAGAAAATGAAATGGTACGTAAAAGAACATGTCCTGGCTGTATTATTCAGCAGATTTTGGGTAAATGTAACATTTCCAGTACCCATGCAATATTCCGATATGAAGCAAACATGCCTCTGACAGCACGGTACTTGTCTGCATTTTATACTTTTTCACTTATTGCATGAGGAACTCTCTTTTAAACCGGCTCTTTTAATCTGAGATTTCAATTTACACCTTCCGTGAGAAGTAAGGGATGCATGCAGTCTGTTCACGCGCAGAATATTGTCATTTCAACGCTTCCAAAGGTTTCCTTTCTAGATTTTTATAGCGGTGTGATTACCTCAGTTTTAAAGGAGGCCAAACATAGTGTCAGAAATATAGCTGCAATGAATTTAAAAAAGCTAGCCTATATTCTGTTTAAAATGTCATTTGTGGCATATTACTCCTTGTAAAGAAAAAAATGTAAACACAGTAATTGCAATAGGATGACAATATCTAATTCTACCTGAAGGGGGCGATTGCTTTAATGTTTTATGAATGGTGTGACTCAGAGTGCAGCATCTCCACTGTGTGTGGGGAGCTTGCACGCTCTCGCTGTGTCACACGGGATTCCTCCTGCGGTCACAGACATGCACGCTCTCGCTGTGTCACACGGGATTCCT
>JAODKM010000001.1:45099644-45116225 GCA_026780845.1 Petrocephalus sullivani
CTCGCTGTGTCACACGGGATTCCTCCTGCGGTCACAGACATGCACGCTCTCGCTGTGTCACACGGGATTCCTCCTGCAGTCACAGACATGCACGCTCTCGCTGTGTCACATGGGATTCCTCCTGCGGTCACAGACATGCACGCTCTCGCTGTGTCACACGGGATTCCTCCTGCAGTCACAGACATGCAGTTGGGCTAGCTGGTGGCTAGCTGGTGCCTTTAAATGGGCCATGGTGTGTGATTGTCCAGGTTGGTGCCCCTCCCTTACTCACTCTGCAGCTTGGGGTAGCCTCCAGACTCCCTGTGAATGTGTCTAGGACAAGCAGGTGGAAGATGGATGGATTCAGCGATTTTTAACCATGGGAGGATTTTGCAGTGGTGATTCTATCTGTATTTGGGATACAGCTTTATCAAGCAATAATATGGCACAGGGTATCCATTCTGTGTCCAACTGTCCTAAAAAGGGACATTTGGACATTCGGCCATAATGTCCCCTCAAAAATACAAATGGCAGGCGAGGTTTCCAGCTTTTGTTTACCCACCCCTATATGGGGTGTTTTTATATAACAGTAAAGCCACAGCCCAAATTGGGCTACACCACAAAAAGGACGAAGATATTCTTGAGTGTTCAGACTGCTCCGATGAAGCAGACCGGCCTGGACTGTTAGGTGACAAATAGAGGCAGATCTGCAGCAGCTTGCTGGGGGTGATACTCCTGCCCACCCGCTGCTCCTGGGGCGATGGGGGTGTTTGCTACAGCAGTAATTGCCAGGGCTGGCCCAGGATCCATGTTCCCTCAGTCTCAGGCTCTGGAGTTGCTTGCCAGTGCTCCTGAGCTCGACCTCGTCTGATTGGATTGACTGATGTGAGTGACTGGTGGGTCAACGGGACTCGGAAACTGTCTTTAGCCAAACCGGTCGGCGGTCTCATATTTAACGTGGATGGGAGTGACGAGTAAAGTTGTTGATGGGGGCGGGCAATGATATTTAGACATATGTATAATGTTAAATATTAAAGATTTAAAACATTTCTTTTAGGATCAATGTCTTTATTAAAAATTTTTATTAAATAAGGGAGAGTGTCCTTAGCATGTGACATTTGGAGTGGCTCATTTGGGGGGGCATGGCCCACAAATGCCCCCCCCATGGTACTTGCTGCAACCTTGAGAGTTATGGAACTCACCAGTCATGTGACTGTGTTTCTAAATAAACTGCGATGAGCTGGTACATAATAAGATAATGGTTGTTTCTGAAAGATCTCTGATATGTAATTTGATTTGAGAAACGCCAGGTTAGGAAAGGGGTAAAAACATGGAGTAGAACCAACACGGTATAGAGAGAGAGAATGAGGACATGCTGCTGTACTAGTGAAGTGCTTTTGATTGAGTGAGAGATGAATATGACTTTTGAACAAATAAAACTGGAGCTCTGCTGAGTAATTCTGGCTGGACTGAGGCGGTACCTTCACAGCCAGGATACTCGCTGGCATGAAGCGAAGGAAATTTATTTTTTTCAGCCCTGTGCTGGATTTTTTTTTTTTTTTGCAGTGCATGGAACTTGTAGATGAATGGTGTACGTCAATGCTTGGGCATTTCCTTTAGAATTCTGCAAGTTATGAAATACGATTTGAAAGCGTACACATGTATTACTTATCCACATGCTCATTAAACGTCTTGTTTTAGTGAAAAAATAAAGTACATCCATCCATCTTGCTGCCGCTTATCAGAGCAGGGCTGTGGGGTGAAAAAATAAAATAGATTTCCTACGTGCAAGGAATCGATATCTGTTTTGGGAAGAGTGTCTTATAGTTCGTTGTCACTGGCTCCAGAATGCGGTGTTACGTTCTGAGTATAGTATTCAAAGCATCACTGCATTATTATCGAATGAACATAATATTTGACCATTTACGCGATGTATTTTTCAGTTGTAGCATTGGTACTGTAGTATACAGCTCCTGTTAACCATATTCGGATTGTTTAGTGCTGAATGTAAGAAAATGTATCCAGTTATGTGGGATGAATGCTGCCACATATATAATTTTAGATTTAGCCACACATGCATTTTCATATCTGTTAGTTAGTCTGGGGCAGGGGTGGGCAATCGTACCTGCAAAGGGTAAGCAGGGTTTCGAGATAACCTTTAGATCAGCTGTTCAAACCCAGGTGTGAGGACTCTTCGGTCAATCAGTCCTCTAATTAGTAACCTGCGTTGCGGTGAAAACTTGCACACACAACGGCCCTTTCTGCCCACCCCTGGTCTGGCGTCTATCTCAGAAAACACATCCGGTGACACCTTGAATGGGATGGCAGTCTAGGGTATATAGTCGCACAGCCGTGCATTATGGGTAATTTAGAGACACCTCTTCATGTAACCACACATAGGTAGAGCATGCAAACTTAAAAATATTGAGCTAACCTGCAGCTCTGGAGGCGTGGGGCCACAGTGCTTCCCCCTGAGCTACCTTATGTAACCCTTGATAAATTTATTAAACCCTAAAAGGAGGCAGACTCAGACTTTAAAATTCATTTTCAAAGTTAACACATTCTGGGTCTCGGCTCAGAAGGGGAAAAAATGAACACAGACTCCACTGCAAACTGTTGAAGCAACTAACACCTTTTTTTTGAGTGTTAGTGTATATTTGTTTTTCTTTTTGCACTCTACAGAATATCTTCTTATTCTCATCTCTCAACTTTACCGGCACTTAACAAGCTGGCCATTTGGCTGACATTAAGCTAGCTTGTGTAATATTTTTACAGTGGTGCTAATAGGATGAATAATCCTTAGATGGATGTGTCAGGCATGTCTTACAAAGCTAACTGTGAAAAAAGGTGCCTTACAGATTGCAGGGGGCAGTACAAAGTATCGGTCACTGTGGACCAAGAATTCTGCTTACCTTGTTTTCGCAAAACACTCTCTTGTCTACTTGCTAAGAAAATAGAAGCAACCGCAAAATAAAACCCAGTAGATTTCCCTACCGTGCCGTTATGAAGCAAGCACAGACCAGAAAATACAAATGTGCAGGCATGCATTTTATTGGTGGGATTTCAGTCATTTGTTCTCGTTCATAACCTGTGTGCTGATAGCCAGGGACAAATACTGTAGATCTTTGCCTTTCCTTCCGGAGTGTTGAATGAAAGTCCTCGCATGTTCTCCCTCCTCTTGAGTGAGTCCCCAGTATTTCCAATCTAAAAATCTAAAAGTTGAGTCTTCATGTACTGGAAGAGAAGCATGAACTAAACGAGAGCTGTACGTATTGCATTTTTTTATTCTCTTTATAATTCGCTTTTTATATTTGGAGATTGAATTAAACGTTTGAATTTGAAAATTTCTGCCTGAATTTACAAACAATCCAGTCACCATTTCCACATTCCTACATGCAAATTTGGGTAAGTCTGGATCCAGTTTGAGTCATCGCCGATGAAATTCATTCAGGATAGCGTTATCCTTTTCCGTCTCCTCGTTTTAGGTGGCTCTCTGTCAGCCTTGGCTGTCTGCAGTGCCCATGTGTGCTTTCACAGATACCCCAAGCTGAGATACTGTACACAGTCCAAGCGATGTGCATATGCTTCCAAATGTATTATATAAATAATATGAAACAACTTCCAGTCTGCAAAGATGGCTGTGACATTTGGTCTGTTCTTTATTCCAATAAATGCTTGTCTCTGCTTAAAGCCAATGGCAATTCCACGGCAATTCTGTTTCCTGATTCCTGTTTGCAAGTGCCCTGATCTGACCCTGATTGAACTGTAACGGTATACATATGGTCAACTGACTAGCAAGGGGAGGAGTTTGTGGCATGCTACCAGGTGGTTACGCACTGGCTGTAAACTGGTTTGTTTGTGCTGATTCATTATGAGTTTCTTTTGTTTTTTATCATGTTGTTCTATTTAATGGGGTTATAGCCCAAAATATGTTTTTGTTTTGTTTGAACAAAAAAATTTTCGGTAAATTGTGTTGTCCTAAATCACACATTTGCACTGAAATTGCCATCCATGGAAGTGTGTGGCGTGAAGTGCAGTGCATCATGGGAAATATGAGGTCACCACAAGCTCCTCATGTGTACACAGTCACTGGCTCAGACTCTAAGGGCAATTTAGGCAATCGGTTAATCTGGAGTCCTTAAGGATGCTCAGGTGAGTTTGTAGAGCCGTGTGCGCTCTTGAATCTGATGAGAGTAACTTGTAACTTGCATGTGTAATTCTGTTTGAAGTGGTCTGATAACAATCTCACTATCCGTTGCTGGATGCCTCTTGTACCTACTGGTCCAGCCTCATAATAACTTTATTACTTCATTTATAACTTTATTATGATTATTATAATTTACAGTAGCTATATGTTTTCTTTATTTACTGCACACTGCAGATCCCGCAGTCGTTTTTGGCTTCCTTCCCATGAGAAAAGGTTCCACTGTGTGTGGGGAGCTTGCACGCTCTCTGTGTGGGGAGCTTGCACGCTCTCGCTGTGTCACACAAGATTCCAATGGCGAGACACACAAGATTCTTCCACAGGATTTCATGACTCCATCAATGGTCTCTGATTCCTGAGCAATCATGCTCATTAGTTTAAATTTAGCACTTGAAAAAAGAGGTTCATTCTCTCCCTGTGCAAATATCTCTATTGTTGCCAATTATGTGATATTATTAACATGAATATAATTTTTTTTGAGTGAATACATTCTATTAAGTTATATTTGGAGGCTCCTAAAGCGTGCTCTAGGAAAAATGATTCACATATGAATAGCTTGTCTCAGGTGCTTTCCCTCTGTCTGTCATGGATTATCTACAATTTACCCACGAAGTGCAGGTGCCCTGTTGTCCATTCCTAATGAGAGTGGATTAATTTGAAATGTAACAAATTGTATAATGCATATCATCTGTCTCCTCTGGCCTGGAGGTTATCACTTCTGTTATCCAATTTCTACGTGATCTTTGCACACAGCCCTCACACAGCATGATCCTGAGATGCTTTCCAAGGGAGAATTCCCATAATATATCTCAAAAATTGATTAATGTAGGGCTTCTCTGGCTTTCATGGTCTTTCTGTCATTTGAAAACACTGAGGCAGCCTGTTAATTGCTTCCATAAATCCAGTTACACGCCATGCTGGACAGTAGTGGTGAGCTAGTATTTATTTTGCAAGCATTTGTAAGTATGTTAGTATTGTTGTATATTTGGGATTGCATTGGGGCATGTGCAGCTACAGTATTCCTATAGTGATATTTCCCATCTGGAAAGGTCTGATAAAATAGCCATAGGGCATCTACCTGTTGGAAGGTATTGGATTGGGCTCTGTTGAATTGTGAGGGCTTCCATGCTCACTCGAGAGCACTTATCCTGGTGGCCTTATTGTACGGATTGCTCATTGGTCAGTTTCAACAGCTGCCCCGTTGTTATTGGCTGCTAAATTTGGGACTAATTCTGGAATTTATGTTTGCTTTATTTATGTCTTGAGAATTTGAGAGCAGATTTGGTCTGTTTTTGGTGATTTAATTGAGTTTCTCTGTGGCTTTCATTGGCTATCCGGTTGCCACTGGCCTGGTCTTTGCGGACAGCCTAATGCCGTGGTTCCACAGTCAAGTGGATGGTGCGGATCAGTGCCATTGAAGGAAATTCACAGAGGAAATTCAATCTCACCTGGCGGCTCTATCTCGCTTCTCTGCGGCCCTTTGCGGACTCGGCGTCTCGCTCCCTTTTCGGCCTGCTCAGTCACGTCGGCGGCGGCTTGTGGCTTTTAAAACTGTGGCACTTTATAATCTTTCCTCGAGAATCAATTATGTGAGTGCCAACTTGTTTGAAGGTCCCTGTCGTTCTGCCACATGGAGCTGATCCGGGGGCTGTTTTGTGTGTTGGCATCTCATTATTACCTGAAGCTTGTTGGGACGGGGGGGGGGGGAGGTGCTCTTCTGAAGGGTCCCCAGCTATTTCAGAACAATAACCTATCCCATCACCATTTAATCCATTAAAAACGTCGGATTTGAATTATGTTTGGAGCCTTTCTGCTGAAAGCCCAGGAGAGCGCCGGTACGAATGTTTGTTTAAAGACTGACAGCACAGTGTCCCTATGCTGCCGCTTCCGAGACGCTGCAGTGTCCTGACAATGACCTATGTCTAGTGAATCACGTTTATAGCCGCTGACTGGTCCACTTTTATGCGCTCATTTTAAAGCTTCCGCTGGACAGGAGTCGTCTTATTTGTGACCGCCGGTTACAGTCCTCGGTATCTCTTCGCGACTTTCACGGAATGGGTCGACTTGCGTGTGAGCATAAACACCCAGAAGGTTTGCGGATTTCAAGACCTCCACCTGTAACCGAGGGATGTAAGAGCACACAGAAAAACGTCTCTTATTCCACTTTTCCAGCCAATATTTTTCCGCTCTGCCTCTCATTTGGGACAGCTCTCAAATTGCTAGACTTGATGCAAGCTACTTAAGGGCCTAGTGGCATTGCCTTCCTCGCCTAATATAGAAATTTTAAAGCAGTGAAAAAAAAAAATCACCTGTGGCATCGGCAGGAACATATTTTATTTGCAAAGATGGTCAGCGGGGTTTCAGGTCACGTTATGCTTTTAGTAATCTAATTTAATGAGCCGGAACATAATGTATTCTCCACTGACTGGATATAAGTTCACAACCCGCACCTCCCACTGAGCTATCTTGGAACCATGTTTTTTTTTTTTTTACAATCTCCTGCGGTGTGTGAAACAGCCATTGAACGGGGGGAGTGCAAGCGAGCAGGTCCGCTGCTTTAGCTGTGAAAGCTCAGGGAACAGCCTTGCTCAAGACAGACCTGGCAGTAGATAATGGGCTGGAGTAATAGGAACACGTTGTACTAGTGTTCCAGGCATGGCTGTAGAACAGTTTGGTTCCCAAGTCATAACAAAAAAAAGATTCTCGTGTAGGGCCTGATCCCAACATCATTCCCTCATATGACAGCTGTCTGAGACTCTCCATCATGGCCTGTTCCTTTTAGTCCATAAAATCTTTTGTACTTTAAGAAAAAAAAAAAAATCGAGTTTCATTCTTGTCCTGCCCAGTTGAGAATGAAAAGGATAGAGAACAAATCAGTACTTATTTCCGCCAGGATCTCATACTGTAGATGTCCAGGCATGTAGCTCAGAGTTGACGTCTTGGAGTGGTAACCTGAAAAGCCTTTGAAAAATGTTATTCAAGTCAAGAAATCCAAAAAGGCTGTACTACATTAGAATCATTTTTAATTAGACTGGCTAACCTTAGCGGTTCCAATTTAGATAAGTTGCTCTGCACAAAAGGAACCCAGGCCTATCTGAAAGCAAAGAAAAATGATTTGCATGCCAAATATATTTTTTTGTGTTTACATTCTATACGTTCTGTAGATGTTGACAAGTCCAGCTTTGGCAGGAGGAAGAATTAGCATAGACTTTATTTCTGGTTTTGGTGTTAGTTTGCTTGTAAATATCCCCATGTTCAGGTAAAAGATGTTGGTGTTTGATCATCAGCATCCGGGGAAAATATATTCAAGCTTTGTACAGCAATCCGGATAATACCGGAAATACGTGGTCGGATTTCGCTAAAAGGCAAGGTGAAAGTAACATGTTCTTCATGTGTTCTTGTCAGTAGCAAACAAAGTGCACTTTTCGTGTATTCCCTGGATATACGTCTTTGGGTTGCTACGGACTATCATTGGCTGTTCAAGGGGTCATTTCAGGCCAGTATTAAACTTATTTGTGTGCTGGTTTACTGGTTGTGTTTTATGACAGGAAAATCATGAAGCTTGGAAGATGTATTATTATTGTGGGATGAATGTTTTATGGACAGCAAGTGTCTGCAAAAGTACAGTGTTTAACTGCCCAAAGGAAGTCTCAAATTCATTCCATGAAATTACAGTATTTACTGATATGAAATGCCATGTTACGAAAAAGCAAAGTCCACATTTTCTACCTGAAAAGTCATTTTCTGCTAATCTGAAAAGTCCATTAAATGTCCTAAAAGCAGGATTAAGGTGTTATCACAATGCATTCTAAGAAACTGACATTTGGAAACTTGGCAAAATATCACTTTGCTAAAATTACGTCTAGATTTTTCAGATTTGCTGGTTGATTACTGCAAAGAAATTACTACAAGGCTCATGTAATCCCGTTTACATAATACATGTGTATCTGTAGGTAATATGCTGCTCAAGTTGTATCTTCCAGTTCTAGAGATTACACAGTTCTTCATGACAGTAGAGAAGCCACTCCTATTAATCAGCAATGAATTATATAGTTCCCGGACTTTGTATGTCTAGAGCGGTTCTTTAAAAACTGAGGAATAGTCACAGGAGTCAAGGACTGATCATTTTCCCAGAAGACAGAGAAACCAAATTTTTCATCTGAAGTATAATTTGTATGTTGAGAATTTGTCCGTGGTCATTTCATGCTTAGTTTGATTTCAAAAGTCAAATATCACTCTTTCTGCAAGCTGTATCTGATAAATAGCTTTAGATGATTTTGAAAAATTCTTTCTGTTTATTTGGTCTAAAGATCCCAGACAGAGGAAACTAATAATTTTCATTTTTACAATGATGTCATGCAAGTGCTCATAAGAGTGTTCAGGTTATACATTTTACGTTTGACTACTAATGTACTTCTGCCTCTGCAGTTCTCAGTGCTATAAAGAGACAACTTAGTATTAATGGCCTCATAACATCGGAGGACCATTTACTCTCAGAGGATGAATGTGCTGAATGACAAGCCTATATCTGTGATTAGCCCTAGGCCTGCACTTTGATCGAATCTCAACTGCACTCCCTTTTATCTTAATATATTGTTGATTTAATCAAACTGCGGGACGGAGCACTGTGTTTATGACCCGGAAAACTGTGATGAGGCGGCACGATTTTGATTTCCCAGCTAGTTACATGTGGAGATGTGTTACCATGTGTTACATTACATCTATTTAGCATTTATATCTGCTGTAATATTTTCATATTGTTTTGTTTGTTTTAATGTAGAATCCCTTTGTGTTGCAACAAACTAGTAGGCTAAGTTCAAAATGTTCCTCACACATAAAATGTATGTTATATACATAACATATATAACATATATGTTAGACTTTTCCATCCAGGGCACAGATTCCATACATAAGTATACATCAGCCTACAGTGCAGAGTCTCTGCCACAGGTAGAGGTGTAACTACTGGCGTCAGGCCACGGCATAGGGTACACGGTTTTAAAATGTGTCTTTTGTGATCACAAGCATCACACGCAGACAGCCTATCGCGTGCCTCCAAGGTGTCCAGCTGACCACTTGTGTTCAGAGTTCGTTACTACCCCGGGCATAGTAACAAAATCACCTGCTAAATTTGTTACTAGACAAAATGAAGTGTGATTCAATCAGATGGCGAATATGAGGCGAGACTGATCTGAAATGTAACGTCAAATTTGACTTCAGGTGGGAAGGAATTTCACTGCACAGTGGTACTAGTGTATGATTGTGTATGTGAGAAATAAAACTTGAAACTTGAGTCTTGAGGTTGAACTTCAGCGTCTTCCTGAATAGATATGTACTGTACCTTACTGCCCCCTAACCTTCACTCACCCCTTTCTGTTTAATGGTCTCTTCTAAATTATGAAACCCATTCATGCCTACATTTTGAGTTTGCCCAGCCTCCTCTGGCTTCCCCACATCCCAGCAGCATGGCCCATGGGGACTCTTTTATTCCACATTAAAAAGATCCAATGCAGGCAGGTGTTTGCCTCATAAACCAGGTGGTCTAACTGAAAAAAAGTGGTAAAATCAAAAAGAACCACAGAACTTTCGTCCCCATTAAGGGGTCAGTATTGCGTTACTTAAAAAAAAATCAGTTTATAATTCCTGGTTTGAAGGACCAGTGCACACTTTTGTGCCCATGTCCCAGGATTTGGCCACAATGGTCATTGTGGTAAATGGGCACAATTTCTATTGAATATAATATATCACTCCGGTGAGCCTATTTCAGACTGACACACCCTTGATGTGTCCAGTAAACCAATGGCAATATATCCAATTTAGTATTTGCAAATGCCTTTGTATACCATTATGTGACACAAACTGACAGTAGCAGTTCAGTGTGTTGATTTGAGGGATTTTATTTCCACCCGACATCGTAAGCAGCTCTTTAAATGGCCTTGACTGTATTAATATGGGAGGTATTTTGTGGAAAAATGAAAATGTCAACGATAAAATGAATATGCAACAATCTCCACCATTTAGTTTTCAAAGTCTATGCACAAAAATCCTGCGAAATTGAAAATAGAACATGCAAATATATCTTAATTGAGGAGGGAAGTAGGCGGAGCTGTGGATCAGAGCATCTCAGGAGCTGCAGATAAATAGCGTACGCCATGTGTGACTTTCTTATTAGTTTGGGCAACCATGTGCAAGGAACACAATGACGACAGAACCTGCAACCACACTGAGAAAGCACAGCAGTGCCTGAGAGGCTCTGATCCATAACTCTGCCCAGATCCATAGCTCCGCCCACTTCTCCATTTCAATCAGCATGTATATGCGTATTGTGAACTTGAAAATGAATAGACACAGAGTTTTTTAATTTTATCACTTAATTTTTCAGAAATGACTCATGCATGAGTGGAAAATTAAAATGCAAATGGTGTTATTTTATATTTCATTTTGGCAGGATTTTTGCGCATAAACTTTGAAAACTAAATGGTAAAGTGGAGATTGTATTTTCATTTTATCATTATCATTTTCATTTTTGCAGAAAATAGCCTCCATATATTTAATCCGGTGCTAAGCCTTTTAGCAGGAGGTGTTCTTCTATGGAAAGAATGATTTCCACTTTCCTTCTCTTGCAGCTCGCTGTACCCTGTCGCTAGGAAACTGTGATTTAATAGCTTCTTCTTGGAGATCGCTACCAAGTAGCACATAACTTTCTCCAAACCTTTGTCCCCTGCTTATTGAAATGTGACAATGAGAAATCATTAAGTGGCCTGTTTCTGTAGTCTTTAAGAAACATGTCTTTTTAAAAAAGTATTGAATAATGGGCCCAATGGATAAGCCGCCTGACTATGGATCAGAAGATCAACTCCTGGCTGGCTCAAGCATCACCCTTTGAGGGGCTGTGTGTGGTTCAGTGAGTGCCTGTGATTGGAAGGTTGCCGGTTTGAATCCCGTCCTTGGTAGAACACTCATATCACCACTGGGCTCTTGAGCAAGGCCCTTAAGCCCTTGAAATGTTCCAGAGGCCACTGGATAAATGACTGTATATATGTCTCAAACTCGAGCAAGATGAGGTATGCAATAAAAAGGCACGCCAATGTACTTGCGCAAATGGCAAATCAAGCATCATTTAAATTTTAAAAATAGACCTATATATATTTTATGTGCTCCCGAATAATTCACAGGAATTGTATCCATACCGGTTAGGAAATGCAAATTTATACGTGATTAATGTGCTTTATAATCCACCGCGAACGTGCACCTCTGCAAAGCAGCAGAAGTCTTTAAATGGTGCTTCAGGATGCATGAGTGACTCCACCCCCTTGGGAGCCTTCCCCGACTGCCCATTAACATCCCATCCATCGTCACGGCGACAGCAGAGGCAGCCCTGCTAGGGAAGAAACGGCCCCATTTCCCCGTCGCCCAAACCTGACGTGCATCTTTTACTACTGAAAAGCACCACATGTCATAATACAGCAGTGCCGAAACCAAACTCTTAGCTGGGTGTAGGGCGACTTGTTTATTTAATTATTATTATTTTTCCCTGCTGTCAAAAACAACTAGCAAGAAAAATGCCTAAAGCAGAAGTGACATAGAAACAGGAAAATAAGCATCGGGACGTCCCGCCACAGCTTAGGCAAACAGCTGGCGTGTCAGAGAGTCCGTGTGTCGAAGGCGGACACCGGGGATGTGGCAGAGGAAGTCAGTCGAAGGCAAAAAATGAGATTTTTGAAAAATGGGCCCGATAAACTGCGTGGCATGTCGGCCGTAATGGTGAAGGAGAGCTGCCTTGATTTCAGCTGCCATAACGGCATTTACACTCTAACTGTAATGTTTTAACAAACATGTATGACAACTCTATGGATGCTCATTATGCTCAAATTATTACAGTATGAATATGCAGGTGCATATCTAGCAATACTGGGCCTGCTGACAAAATGTCACCCCCTGGTCAATTTTTTATATAATATTATATATTTAAGTGCTTTTTATATTCTGTTTACTTTTTTCAGATAATTTTTTGTTTATATTCTGTTTATTTTATATAATACTCTTTTTTCTGTACTCTACATCGTGCAATAATAAAGGTGTTCATTCATTCATTCACTGTTGTTCTAGTCTTTTTTTTCCCTTATATATTTTGCTAAGCTAGCTGGAATAGCTTCATAACTAGCTAGCTTAATATTTTCTTGCAACAATGACAACGACTAACTAGATCCTGGTTCCATGTGTGTGACGACAAATTGAGCCTTCTCAGCCTCACTTTCAGTGACATGGCGACACCTTAAATTAATCCCCCTGGGGGTGTTTAAGCCTTTCCGAAGTTTAATTCGGTTTAAAACTTTTACAACCAATTAAAGCGACACTTTCTTCCATAAGCTTGCTTAACGCGGGGAACGTGGTGTCCTGGCGAACCGAGCAGCCTTAATTAAAACCAAGGTAGCTCATCCTGTCATTGTGAAATAATCTGGGATGCCATGTAAGACATAACAGTAAATAAAATTAATATGCCGTAACCGATGTGTCAGCTAGCAGCCTGCTTGTTAGGAGTATTAGCAACAGTAATGAGAACAAGAAACAGAAACGGAATTAGAAATAGGGACTTGCAGAAACAAAGGTGTGCTGGTCGTTTGTTTGGAAAGAAATCTCAAATTTACAGTTAATATAACCAATACATAAGAATAATAGATACATGCAGTGTATGCAGAATCATGCAGGACCTGGCAGAGCTACGAAACAGGAAAAAATAATTATGGATGGTCCATATAATGTTCAAGTGTGACTGTACGTATAGTGGTCTGCAGGACCCAGGCGGAGCCCGGCTGCACTTGTCAAACTTCTGTTTGTATTACACATTGCATTTTTGAAAAACAAAAAAAACAAAAATAGAAACTACAATTCAACCTGAGTCCCATTCTGAGGCATTAACTTACATTAACTGCACATGTTCTAGAGCAGTCTATACTGACATGTACTGTATGATTTTGCTCTGTTCCTCAGTGTGTAGAGCAGTCTATACTGACATGTACTGTATGATTTTGCTCTGTTCCTCAGTGTGTGTCGTTGGGCAGTTCGACAACAGAGCTAATTCCATCACTGTTACTGTAGAACCAGCAAGTTCTGCGATTCATGCATAGATAAACTGCCGAGTCAGATGAATTGTGGAAAAATGGTGGGGGAGGCATTTTGTATTCAGCAGACGAAGACAAACTGTGTTCATAAATTGCCAGGAAAGTGTAGGGGGTATGTTCGGTATTTTAGGTGCCTAATGTCTTTCCTGTAAATAGTGCGGTTCATGCCCCCAGTGAATGGCTCTGGGCTTAAGAAATGGAAAAGGCGCCAGCTGCCAGGTTCAATCTTCGTCTGTGACACCTTCACACATCTCTATTGAACGTCTTAATTTATTAGAGGTGATAGCTAGTGCTTCCTCGAAATAAAGGCAGTAATTCTCTCATTTGGGAGTGCAGCCCAGGGTTCTTTTACATCCCTGAACTCCTATTTTGTGGGCAGCTGTATCGAGCAAATATATGCCTGCTGAATGCTCCCAGGCCTGCCCAATATTCCGGTCACAATGCAGCTCCATATCGCCCCCGGTGGAGTGATGATCATTAGCGTCAACTGTTGGGGAAATGGTATAACAGATGTACAAAATTCACAAGCAGGTGGTACAAGCTATGAATAACCTCTGGTCAGTTTGTAAAATTTGTGGTGATAGACTATGGTGCAAAACTTCCATAATATCCCCTAAAACTGAGTCTGGTCTATTTTACCCTAATTCCCATTCTTGCAGCACTTTTCCACGGCCACTGGGAACTGAGCCATACCTGAGCCATACTGCAAACTGACTATTTTCCATGGCAAAGCATGCAAGCTGTAGCTGAGCCATAACCGCGATAATATGGCCCTGGTCACTAGCAGGGCCGAAAACCTGACCAAACCAAGCTGGTTGGTTCATCACCATCCGGTCTAAATACCAGTGATCTGCATCGATATTCTGGGCTTATCTGAGAAAAAGACGGCATATTCTATATGTCAAATCCTAATTCTGCTAATGTTTGACGCTTGCATCATATGGCAATTCTATGCGCTAGCGGAAATTTGTGCACAATAAAAAAAAAAATCCAAGTAATAATAATTGCAGATAGTAAATCATGATGTACACTGTATAGCCAGTAAATAAGCATCTCCTAAGTTTTCTGTCACTATTGCTCTCCAAACTCGGCAATGCCTTTACTGAACCAACTCTTCTGCAATAGAAAAACCAATACGAGTTGGAATCACGCCGTAACTAGTCTCTCTTTGTAGTATGGCTCGGGTACGGGTCTGTTCCTGAATGCCAGTGGAAAAGTGCCATTAGCTAGTGTGAAGCAGGTACCATCCTATGGTAAAGTGTACAGGAAACCCTGATGAATGTAATTTGTACTGTTTACACTCCTACACAATGCCCCACTAGTGTTCAGGAGGTCTGGCATTAAAACCTCTCTTCCTCAATAGAGGAACTGCATAGTCATGGCTATAGCCTCGCGTAGCTTTCAAAAGCCTCCAAGGATTAGTCGTAACATATGGGCAAGTCATCTTTCATCTGCTCTCCACTGCAATTTCTGGTTCTTTCGTTTTTGGAGATGGTGTCAGCCCCTTTTCTCAAAATCATTCAATATATATTTTTCCAGTTTTTCCCAATTATTTCTCACTCCCATCTGGAAAACATTGTCTTTCTCCAATCCATGTGGCCGATGTCACATCTCACCTCAGAACTGTGCTTTAGGTGAGAATGAAAACTGAAGAGGAACTCAGTGACTCAAGTTGTCTTTCAGTCTTCCATTGTTTATATGCAGTGGTTTTATGGACTCCTTTAAAGATCTGTTCTTCAGTAAAGCTCTACTGCCATTCCTCAGCCAGAATTATTATGGTTGGTTCTCACTGTGAGAATTCACAGATTGCTCCTGCTCCCAAAACAACAGTAAACTTTATAAGTCACTCTCTCTGTTCTCTCTATATTTCTCCGCGAGACAAGGCCATGAACTCCTAGTCAGTTGACCTCACAAATCCCTTTATTTAAAAAATCTTTTCAAATGTAGTTTTTAACAGAAGACTCAGAAACAGATGAATTTTTCACACAGAGCCAGTGGCCTGCTTCAAAACTGTAGGAACTCCGCCAGAAATGGGGTTTTTGGGATTTTCCAGTCCAAGAGATTGCAGTATGACGTAGCACTGCTTTATTGGAGAGAGGACACAATGGTCACAGTGGTGTTGCAGTTCCGTTGAGTGCGGATAAAGAAATTGACAGAGATATTTTCATTTCACCATATTTTCTGCTGGTCTGCTGTGTTAATTCCTGCGTGAAAAATAACAGTGAGTGAGTAGTAGGATTTGCGTGCTTTGTGCGGCATGTAGATATGTAAATTTCAGCTCGCCCTCCCTCATCCACAGCGTTTGGATTTTAAGGCTCTTTCCGACAGAGGAAGCTCTACCTCGAACATCACGAAATCACGAGAATCTCTAAAGTTTAGGCGCTTGTCAGGAACTGAACGGGTTGGATATATCGTTATTTTTGGACCTGGGGAGTCTGCACTTTTGGCAGGTGCAGTTTTACAGCTACTCAGTTCCCAGGTAGCTCCATATCTAAGTAACCCTCTGTGGTACCATCCGGTTATCAAATCCAGCGGATGGCCACATGGAGATGCTTAGATAAATCTACTGCTGCTTTCTGTGGGTTGGGAAGAGGTGTGCCTTATCCAGAGCCCTATTCATTACATCAGGCATTCAGAAACGCCAGTTAACTTGGGCCTTCACATATATATGAATTTATCTATTACAGCACAGGCTGATGCCTATCCACACTCTGTCTCCAAACGGCCTTATAAACCAAACACTGTTTGACAGATGACAGTAATAAAAACATGCTGCAGACACATGTATGTTTTTGAAAACATTTAAGGATTTCTTTTGTGTGTGCGTGTGTGACAGGAGCATTGCAGAAACAGCAAGAAACATTTCTTCATCTTTTTTTGATCTTCAGACTGACAGTTCTTAAGGAATATCTGGAGATTTGGCTGTATTGCATCAGATGTGTGGATTCTATATAATAAAGTGTGCAAAATCTTTTACTTTCAGATTTGCTTGTGGTCATTTGTAAATTGTCCCCATAAATATACAAATATATATATACAGAGGTAATTAATCGTATTTAAACAGGAACATATTCCATGAAATATCCTACCACATTTATTACCCTATTGCAAGTAAAAAGTTATGCTGTGCTGTAAAGAAGTGGAAGATGCCGATGAGTCATGAAAGGTAGAAACAAAAGCCGCCATGGACTGCTTGCAGTCAGAGGTGTCAATTTCAGGTCCAGAAAGTAAAAATCCGAACCAGGATTTTGTTTCAACCAACTTGTTAAGCACTCT
>JAODKM010000001.1:45148916-45161411 GCA_026780845.1 Petrocephalus sullivani
CAGAGGACACATGCAAACCCACGCGTCACAGAGGACACATGCAAACCCATGCACCAGAGAGGACACATGCAAACCCACGCGCCAGAGAGGACACATGCAAACCCACGCGCCAGAGGACACATGCAAACCCACACGTCACAGAGGACACATGCAAACCCACGCGTCACAGAGGACACATGCAAACCCATGCACCAGAGAGGACACATGCAAACCCATGCACCAGAGAGGACACATGCAAACCCACGCACCACAGAGGACACATGCAAGCCAACGCGTCACAGAGGACACATGCAAATTCTACACGCGTCTGTAATTTATGCTACAATATTCTGGCTTGATGCCATATTACCATCTAGCTAAAAAATGTATAATGCATTTATAGGTAGGTCGTGGTTCTTTTGGGGGTCAGGTGCCTTGGAGATTTGTGCACCTTGAGATCTGACGTTCCTCATTCCCCTACACTATAAATAGCTGTTTTTCACTTTCACTAGCCCTCAGGTGCTGACGCTAGTTCAGGCCCTTGTGTTCACTGACAGGGGCTTTTGCTTTCACATTCACACTAAAATGCCTGTTTCCAAGTGCCTCATCCTACACAACATTCCCATTCCCTACCCAATCCCAGCGTCTGTTTGACCTCCTGTCTGCCGTCTTTCTCGTATTCGGGTTGTCATTAGCATTCTGAAAGCCCCGAGAGCTGGTGGTCAAGTCTGGTGTAGCTGCTCCCTCATAAATCCTGGAAAGGGCACACAGGTGGCTGTATCCATGTCCTGCACATCATATTACAGCATGCTTAGGGACTTAGGCAGGGACATCGCATGGGCTTGTCTACCCTTGAATACATAAAATTATACATTAAATTGACAGGGGGCAAGGTGACATTTTGTCTTAGGACCCATAATTCCTAGGTACGCCCCTGCCTGTAGGCATGTTTACTTACACTATAGGTGTGACCAGCTTGAGATTGTCAGGGCTGGACCCCCGCAAGTCATAACTTAATACAGATTTGTTATTTGAACCGTACTTGTAAGTTTATGGCTCTGTTTGGGAGCATGAAGCATAGCAATAATGCTTGAGATCTTCGCAACGTACACAGTGTGCATTTCGATCCGCTCCAGCGTGGTCAAGTCTTCATTTCACATAGCTGATCAGGTAAGAATTATTACTCTAATAAGACACCAGTACAACCAAAAAGTTAAACCAAAGCCAGCACACACAGCGTGGGCTCCAGGAGCCAAGGTTAGATACTATTGGTCTAAAACTGGGCTATTCAAATTACGGTCCTCTAGGGCTGCATGCTGCTGATTTTCCGGCCTTCCTTTACCTGTGAGCCAGGTGTAAAGCCTCTGTGGCCAATCAGAATCAGTGATTATTAAAGTAACTATCAGGGAGAACTGAAAACAAGATCTGGATTTGGTATCGAGGGCCAGGTTTAAAGAGCCCTGGTCCGAGACAATGTTTCTTAGTCCAGTCCTCGGGGACCCCCAGACGGTCCATGTTTTTGCTCCTTCCCACCTCCCTGCCAGAAGGTCCACATATTTTCTCAGGGAGCTGGGAGGGAGAAAAAACATGAAGTGTTTGGGGGGGGGGGGCCAAGGACCGGGGAAAGAAACCACTAGTCTGGGGTGTTTTTCAGTTCCGCACTGGTTGGATAATTTTATTTCCCAAAGATTGATTTGAGTATTTTCCATTCATAAGTGCGAGTGTAAGTCTGTGAGCTGTGAGTCGCATGACTCGAAGGAGCTGGACAATTTAATTCCTGCAAATTACTGTCCTCCAGGAATGAATAACTAGGAATAAATATGTAAATATAATCAATTCAGCTGTGAGACGATTTGAAAAGGTTATTAAGTTTGGGAGAATTTTGATTCTCTCTGATCTGACCATTATTTCTGATAAATGTATGAAATGTAGTTTTCTTAAAACATAATGTTTTTTAACCACAAGCTATAATTATATTTTAAAGGTTTCCCCACCTGTTTTTTAGAAACAAATTAACATGAACAAGCAGTTATTAATTGATATGCTTCTCTTATCTTGTGATTTGGACTAAACGTAATAAATCAGGTGGTTATTATCAGCTGCTAAGGAAACCGAAACTGCAACACGTCTGATTTCTACTCTTATGACACAGTAACACCATAGAATATTGAAAATAATTATCTATAATTAATATGATAAGCACTTTTTTCTAGTATTATGAGTTACTGTCATTGTTTTGATTACCTAATAAAATATTTCATTGACTCATCATTCACTGAGGTTAGAAGGTCGAACTATCAGCAATGCAGACGACGGCTAGGCGGGTGGACAAACAAACATTAATGAATAGCCAGCTTTACTGATCAGCCTAGCCCTAATGACTGTCACACCCTGCCCATCTGACCCTCCTGCGTCCTCCCTAGCATCACCCAAACAGGCCACACCTGTTACATGCTTGCCTTGCTGCTCATATATTAATCACCCCCAGCTGCCTCTTGCTGGTGCCCAAGTTAGTCATGTATTTAAGTGCTTCCCTGTGCTTTGTTTCCCAGTCCTTTCGTTGATTTCATCATGTTGTCAGTGCTTTCAGGTAATAGCATGGTATTTGTTTGCTATTTGATGTCAGCAAAAATAGAGCGACATTTTGATACGAAGTAGTTTGTTAACTTCTGTCAGAATCTGTTACCAGCCAGGATAGGAATGGTTTGTCCGATACTCCTGTTTATATAAAATAAGGTTCACTGCCCTTTATTAGGAAATCTGTTAAATAAGCTTGAAAATGTATCCTCTAGTGTTTTCGGGTCATTATTTGAAAGCATAAATATTTCTGTTCGCTATCATTAATTTCCCAATAACTCTGTGTCTGGGCTGTTTTCTAAACACACACTGCATGCTTCTGTAATTTTATTAGATTCTTTTTTAAGCAGTAGCTTTGCTACAGAAATCCCATTCAGTGTGTCTGGAAAGTGGTGTCAGCTCGTGACAGGGGATGATTTAAATTCCTAATCTCCCCTGGTCAGACCTCGTTCCTCCTTGTCATACTCTGAATTTTATAATACGCTAATACAGTATGTGCCATAGCAGCAAAATTACCTCGAAATTATCTGAGGTTCTTTGGAGTGGTGGTTTTTTTTTTTTTTGCAACGCTGTTTACCCAAATAGTGTCATGTGGGAAAAAATATGGCTTCCATACACGGCTAGTGATTGCCCAGGCCTGTAGTAATCTAGGAAAGGTGTGAAAAGAGAGCCATGTCTTTGAGAAGTGGTGTTTTGAAATTAATCTGAAATTGACCTTTGTAAGACTCCCTGTGAAGGGCCCGTTCTGGGGCATTCATAGGCGCCCCTTGTCTTTGCCCTCCGAGTCGAAGCTGCAGAACCTGCTCCAGGCTGAATATGGACTCAAGAACATTGGTTGTGTCGCAGCATTGATTACGCGTCCTCTTTCAATATCGACTTCATTCATCATCTCGGGCCCCATTTTCTTAGGGCCGAATTTGAACTTACTGTAGGGCATAGCCTTGTATATGTTGCTAGGTGTAGGAATATATATTTCAGCTGAATGCTTTCAGAACTGACATGGCTGGCTTTTCAAATTCCATACAATATTTCTAATCACCTGTTTTTCACTGGAAAAAAAAAAACGTATCTGTGTAACAGTGTGTGTTCCATTACAAGATCTTCACTTTATCACTCATACTGTACATAAAGCATAAGAGGTTTGATGGTTTGTGGGGCAGAAAATTTTAAGTCTGTAGTCTAATTTATTTAACCTATATTACTTAAGTCAATACATCACTGTGATTATGCCCCAGTAACTTTATCACATTGCTGGTAATTTCAATTCTTAACAACAGGCCATTTTCTGTCAGAATCTGTTAGCTGGCAGGACGGAAGCAGTTTGTCCGATACCGCTGTTTGCATAAAATAAAGTTCACTAGCCTTTATTAGGAATTTTGTTAAATAAATTTGAAAATGTATGCTGTAGTGTTTTCGGATCATTTTTTGAAGGCATAAATATTGCTGTACAAGGCCATTAATCTACAAATAACTGTGTCTGGGCTGTTTTTCTAAACACACCCTGCATGCTTCTGTAATTTTATTTGTTTTTTTTTTTTTTATAGCTGTAGCTGAAATCCCATTCAGTGTGTCGGGAAATGGGTGTCAGCTCGTGACGGGGATGATTTAATAATCCTAATTCCTAATTTTATTCAACCTATATTAATTAATACATCAGTGTGATAATACTCCTGAGGCATTGTCATTTCATTGGTAAATTCCAGTCTTAACATTTATTTAGCAGACTCTTTTTGCCCAAAGCACCAAAATGCTGGGTCTCCAGTCACTGGGGCCAGTGGGGTAAGGGGCCCCTAGTGAAATCCCCCTTCACGATCTTGGGGTTTGAACCAGTAACTTTCTGATCAGAGCCACCCATTTACAATACCTTACATGATTTATACAATTATCTATGGAATTAATCCCACTATCATCCATCCATCATTAATATATAATTTTTTTACAGTTATTCACCCATAGCACCTTACAGTGCATGGTGCAATGCACAATCTATCAGTCTATTTCACATGCCCATCAGTTCAGTACAGGATGCCCGGAAGGGTCTGGGGTCCATCCCAGACGGCAGATGGCACAAGGCTGAGCGACAACCGGAAGGAGATGCCTACACATTGCAGGGAAACTGATACATTTACATACGTGATATGTTCAAGGAGTCTGTCATTTTATAGAGAAAGGTCACCCCCTGGGAAGTTAGTAACATTATGGAAAGAAGCACAGCATAGTTTGGACCACGATGCCAAGTTAAAGACCCTTTAACTCCGTTCTGTAAAGAAGAAATGACAGCTATTTCCTCTGCTTATCTGCATGTGGCGTTGTTCAAAAAACGAAGATCAGCTGCCAGTGAAAGCAGATCGGTGTGTCTTTGTGACCTGCCCCTGTGGAATTCAAGGGAGAAAATGTCATGGGGGGAATAATCTGCATCGCAGGGGTGCTGTCGAGTTCCCCAAACTTCACTAAACTTCACTGTAAAAAAAAAAAAGGGGGAGGCTCTGTAATTGAGGGCAGAGGGTGCGTCCGCTTCTCACCTCAGCTCTGTTTCCGGACTGAAACCTGCAGTGAAGCAAGGCCGGCTGCCTTCCGCGTCTCACCTGGGTTAAGAAAAACCGAGCTTTGAAACGGATTTAATTTGCCTGTCCCGCGTCGGCAACATAATTGGATTCAGCTGGTGTCGAGAGCGCAGCCCCCCTGCTGGGTTGGATGAGGTCGTGCCCCCCGGAGCAGAACCGTTTTGGAAGGTATTGCCGAAGGCGCTTACTTTACGGGGCCTGGGTGGGAGTGTAGGGGGTGGGGAAGTCTGAGTCGTGTAAGTCCTCAGTCAGCACAGCGTGTCGTGATGTGGAGTCGACCTTGGCACAGCTGCAGCCTCATGCCGACGGCAGGAACCCACCTGCCTGAAGGTCACGGTAGCAGGTTACTGTGTAGCGGGGGATGGTATGCACAGTGGTTTCAGTGGTTAATCTACACTAAGGTCACCAAGTCCAGCACCAGAAACAACTGTAGCCTGGGACCCTAACCTAAAGCATTCCAGCCATAGAAACATAAATATCCAGAAAGGAAGTGCCTTGCACCTTAACCTGAAATTCTCCAGCCATAGAAACATAAATATCCACCAGTTCCTGAATGGCAATGTACCGGGCTGAGGCATGTGGAGAACTATGATCTCCTTGTGGAAATGCCCCAGCCATAGAAATATGAATGTCCACCAGTTCCAGAAGGGCAGTCCACTAGGTAAAGCATGAGGAGAAATGTGAGCTATTGGTACACTGACTAATGTCACCAGGTCAAGCACTAGAAAGACTCGTTGCCTTGTACCCTAACCTGAAACACTCCAGCCATAGAAATATAAATGTCTACCAGATCCAGAAGGGCAATGCACTAGCTGGGGCATGTAGAGGATTTTGTGGTATCAGCTTCAGTGCTGTGGCTTTTTTAATTCGGGGCAGGGCTGTCAGTAAAGGGTATTGTCTTTCAGGGACACCTGAACATCCGCACTGCGGAGGGGGCACTTGGTACTGGGGCAGCGGTGGCTTCAGCGGCGATGGCGGTGAACGGGAAATGAGAGCAGAAGCGATCCGAGGCCTCAGCAAAAGAGGAACGTTATCTGAAAAGTTTCTCCTGACAGGCAGATGGGAAATTGTCGCTCTAAATTCCATTCAGCAGATGGTGAGTCATGGCAGGATGCAGTATTTACACCAAACTTGTAGCTTTGCTTCGGATTATTATAATATAAAATGCCTATTAAGTTCAAACAGCTGTGGGAAAAGTGGTGGCGGACCCGTCAGCTGGGACGCCATTCCGGTTAGACTTTCGTGCCGGGCCTTAAAGTGACATGAGCCGTAAGCAGGGCCAAAAGCGACCTATCACAGATGCAGCGGCTCGATTCTCTAACGCATGCATCCATCTGTTGTCTCCGATGGTGTATCTGTTAAGGCTCGCTGTGACGCAGAGCCGAGCTTAGGAAGGATGGGGCATTAGGCTGGCTGGGACATCTGGGTGCAGAGAAATCAGACTGTAACTCTAAACGAAATTCGATCGGAGGAAACAGGGCTGTCCTGGGGAAACCCACACAACCAGTCACGTGGGAAGGGGCGAGATGCCGTATAGCGTGTGGCCCTGCGAGTTAGGGCCACGTGACAGTGATCAGAAGGTTGCTGGTTCGTATCCCGTGGCTGGAAAAGTCATGTCCTAGTGGGCCTCTTGAGCAAGGCCCTTAACTCCAGTTGCACATCTACATGGCGCTGGGCAGAAGTCTCCACTAAATGAATAAATATGCACACAGGGAGTGCAGTAGAAAAATGGAATAAGAACAAAAACCGTGACATTACTTCTGGGGCCGTTCAGGGCAGGTGTGTGTGGGTGGAAGGCTGCTGTGATTTTCGAAGGACCTGAGATCTTTTTATGTATAGGTTCATGTCAAAACATCCTCCGGTTAGGATTATGAGATCCGTGCCTGGATTTTTCTCCATCATTGCCGTGAGAACCACTATAGGGCCTTAATTTAAGAAAAACTTGAGTTGCCCAGTACATCATATGGGAAAATTACCAGTGCAGCAGTGTTTACTTGACGATAATAATAATTACTTCCTTTCACAAAGTCAGTATCTTCACCCGGCATAAATATTTACTCGAGAGCGAATTATAGCACAGCGGTACCTCATGAAGTCAGACAACAGGAATGTCTGCAAACAAAGACACATGGATCTTCCTGTGCTGTGAATACATGGCGGCAGCCGTAAAGCTTGTAATATATGTCGCCTCCTCATTTTGGGCAGGTGAACCCAGTGCCGATAGCGGTAAATATACGGTAGCATTTAAACCTAAACGAACATACGCTTATCTGCAACATTTATCACCTGTTGAATGGTGTCGGCGTCTCAATTAAAACACAAGAGGTTTTCCTTTATTTTCACTGACAGTAATACAACATAGCAGGATTGAGTTAACGTAACAACGCTCAAATCTACTTTGAGGAAAATGCAGTTTCAGAGGGAACAAGGGCCTTTCGGCATTTTTAGGCCCTTAGATTAGTAGCTGTCATTACTATATTTCAAATAAATGTGTCAGTATTGTGAGGTCTATACATTTGTTCGATGCATTATTTCCCCATTGACTTGAATTGCCTACAGTTCTATAGACTAATTTATCAAACCTCAAGAGTGAAGTACCATTTACTCTGGCAGTTTTTTTTGTTTCACAGACAATTTGGGTTGCAACCTTGAACAACTCTCTGTAAATGGATTGATGTTTATCAATCCAATTTAAGTCGTGCCCTGTCAGGGTTTAGACTAAACTTCAGGGATCTCACTAGGCATGGCTCCGGGGCCTTAAAGTGAATACAAATTAATTTGAGGCTGCATAATTTGTTCCTGTTAGATTTAATAAATTAAATGTTTAAGCACTTCAGAAGCATATATGTATATTTTGCCTGTTAATGACCTTGCAGTCGAAAATAGTGACAAATCGTGTATAGCAGACTTAAGTTACTCATCTCATATTCAAAATCTGGTCTGCCAGTTTCCTCTCTTCCACTTAGTGTCTTTCGTTTAGCCAGCTATTAAATGCAATGTTGTGCTTAAGTAATATCTTCCGTTTCTTATTTTGTTAAAATCAAGATTTCTGCACCGGTCCCAAGCAAAGAACCATCTGTTGTGGGATTTCCTGGAAAATCTGTTTGTCTTCCATGATGCTCTAACAGTATTAGTGTGTGCTTTATTAACATACTGTCTCTTTGAGAAGCAGGAGGGATTTGCAGTTATTAACCGCGACTAGATTCTTTACTGAGCAGTCAGATGTTATGTCCCCTATGTGTCTGCTCTCATGCGAATGAGTGATCTCTGCACAAATTAGTTAGTGATGATTCATACAGTATTTATCTTGTCTTTCATCTGCATTATTTTGTGTTTTACACTAGGTATGCAAGCTTTTATAGCACGTGGTCGTTAAGGGGTTTCTGTAGAGTAATGTCTTGCAAAGATTATAAATCTCCAATCCCCTGACCATTATGCACTGTCCCCCACTCAGTCTCTGGGGCACGGAATCGATAAATCAACCTATGACTCGCTTTCGCTCTCTGGACAAACGGGCAACGGATGCAGACAGGGCTGATTGGAGCTTGGGTGGTGCTGAGGTCACGTGAAGGCTGCCGCTTCCCATCCACAGAGGGTCTCCGGGGCTGACACGCCGGACCGTCAGCCCGGGGAGATAATGAGATGAAAACGGGGTAATGAGCCTTCATTAATTCTGAACTTACGGCCGCGGGGACAGGTGTAGCATGCAGAACAGGGCCTCACTTTGCTGGTTACCTTGACCGAGGGCATAAATTAAAAAACAAACGGGCGTTGTGAAAGGCCACTCTGGTCCAGGAAACTTTGGAACTCTGGGTAATGAACCCCTCGCAGTCCTACCTCCCATGCTTACTCATATGTCTCGGATTTATCGAGTTAGCATATAAATAGAGATACAGAACCTGTTTATGGGGAGTTTTTATTTTTAGAGTTTCTGGGTGTGCAAAGGCCTCTGCTGCTTTGGGTCACTCACAGCTGGATAATATAAGGAATATTCCTACCATTCATTAACTCCGTCCCAGGGAGCACACGGATAAAAGACAGGGGGGCACCATGGATGGGATCTCAGGCCATCTATGGACACAGTCGCCAATTATCAGCAACTGGGAGACGCCAGTTCACCTACCTGTGTATTTTTGGACTGTGTAGTGAAACTAGAGCACCCAGAGGAAACACTAGTAACAATGTGAGCTGAAGTGTGATTCAAACCCCCAGCCCTGCAGGTCTGAGACTACAGTGCAACCCACTGAATCTCCCTGGTGCTTAGCTTTTTGGGTTGTTTTTCTTATATGCCATGTTTCATAACTGTGTTATTTAGGGATTTAGGAATTGTGCAAAAATGACATGGTACTGTGCAATTTAAGCGAAGGAAGTTGAGCATTTTCAAAAGACTTGCCGACTAATAACCACTGTGTGTGGGGCGGCATTGCTGATTTGTGTGAAAGCCCGGTCCAGTCAGAATCCGGGCTCCCCTGCATCGATTTGCATAACATCCGGTGGCAGGCACTGAAAAGCTTTTTTCAAAAATGTTGACACATCAAAGATTTGTTTTATTCTTTTGAATATTTATTCAAGTTTGTCCTGATTCAAAGCAGATCAATCACACATCAACACATAGCTTCGGTATGTAGAAGATAAGAAGTATGACAACAGAAAAATGGAGGCGATAAGGAGACTTAACACTGATGTTCAGTATAGTGCTGCAGTGCTAGACACTGTTTGAACAGATTTTTTCTTATCTGAGAATAGAATTTAAATTAAGACTAAAATGCCCGTTTGGGAGTTCAAAAGGTTGACTTAAACTTTTTAGTCTTAAGCACTGCACTAAGGAGAACACCGCTGACTCGACAATTAAATGGTCACTTTTAAGGACATCGCGCGACACCCGTGCATTCCAACATAACGGGCTCCTTCTCGCATCCGACGTGAGATCAACGTCTCCTGCACGAGTCCTGAGAATCTCACGGCCGCAAAATGACGTTTTTGCAAATTATTATGAGTTAGCTAAAACATAGAAATCCTTGTCCCTAGCAACGTTTGTCAGGATTTTTAAAGGCGTCTCTTGAGAGATCTCACAGATGCCTTTGTGCTTGGCAGGTATGCGCTTTCCAGACTGTAGTCATTTATGGAGAGGGGAAATTCATAGAAGATGCCGGTGTGATCACAAAGCTCGCTGGTTTTAATTGAAATGGAAAAAAAAAATTATTTCATTAATAGCAACAATTCTGCCATACCTTTGCTTTTCTGTGCTGTGTGGAGGACTTTTTCCTACAGTGGGATAATTTAAATGCAAAAAATACTCCAAAGGCCCCTTGATTCAACTTCTCGAATCATATCCTCATAGCATTTCAAAAAAATTATTTCAAAAATAGTCAATGTGGCTGTTGATTTCATATGCAGCTATTTTTACAGCGCTCACATTACTGCTTAAGTACTTGGATTGACAGATCCTTGTTATGTCAATCAGGAGCAAAAAATTTGCCCATTTTGGATTTCCTGGGAAAAGGTAAGTGACCTTTTTTCTTCCTAAACCTGCACGCTTGCGACAGATTTTTAATTAATTTTTTTTTCTTTTTTAGTCAAGGTCCAAATCGTTTATAAGCCCTTCTTAGCAGCTCCGAAGAAAGTAATAAATCAACATAACATGTTTGACTTACATTCCATTTGTATAACTTGAACTAATTAGCTTGCCCGAAAACATTTCTTTTTATGATTAAATTTTCCTGAAAGGGTAATATATGGTGTACTGTATACTCTGCAGCAGCGTGCAGATGCATGCTTTTTATAGTACGATGATCTGTGTCGTGACTGAAAACCAAAGGACTTGAGGGGAGGTGTTGGGAGATCAAAAAGGGGCTTTATTTAACCAAAACGGAACAGGGACTGGAAAAGAAACAGGACCATGAGGGATCAAAACAAGAAGGCTAATATGGGGAAGGACATGGGCTGATAGGAGGAGTAATGGCAATGACTGGACTGGGACTGACGAGAGAGACAGGTACTTAAATACAAAGACTAACGAGGGGTAACTAGCAACAGGTGTGGCTCATTGGGAGCACATTAGGGAAGAGATGAGGGTCAGGGGGACATGAGAAGTGATGAAGATGGACAACAGCACCTGTGTTATTTGTGTTATTAGAGAAGCACCAATCGGCACTTTGGTGACAGTCACTTTTATGGGTGACATTACTGTCATTGACTGGTATAAAACTGCTTTTACTGTCAGGTCAGCCATAAAATAGAGATAAACAAGTGGCAGGTATTAGGAAGAGAAGCAGTAGGCTAGACATGTTATTTATGACGTATTACAATTTACGACACTTCAAGTTTATAAAATGTACCATAAATAAAGATATTGGATGGATTCTCTGTGTCAAAACTCAACAGCTCAAGCTGTTTTTATGAGTATTTTAAATTTTTTTTAAGGAAAAAAATCTTTGTTGAGAAATTAACCATATGCATGCACAGCTTCTGTAGAGAACCACACCTTTTTGCAACAAATTACCCATGATTTGACAGTTTTTATTAAACCGAACTTTGCAGATGCAATATGTGATCAACGTTCATGTTTGGCTATGATGTTAGTGATTATGATAATCCAGCCACATGGGGATGGAATAACATCTGGAAATCTTTAATGAAATTGGTTTTAAATCAGGGTGTTTTCTTTTACTGCTGTGTCGTGATGCATGCCCTCTTTAAGGAGATATGTCACCACTGGACTATCCACCTTCCTGTGTTTACTCATAGCCCTGATGACGTTGCTATGGTGAATGTCACATGATTAAACAAGCCGAACAGAGACCGGTTTGTGACCAAGCTCGTTCACACACTTCTCTTGCCACCTCATTCATATCCCCTCGTTCATTAAAAGTTTGTGTAGCTTGTGTAGTGTTGTGTAGTTGGCATGAGGATATTTCAGGTTTGTTTCTGTGTAATTGGACTTCTGGAAAATGTTTAATATCTGGAGGTTGTCTGTTGAAATTGATTTAGGTTTTGTTGATTTCATTGATTGTACTGATCGATGTGTTCAACCAATTCTTTTACCTGAGGTCACAAAGCATTCTGCGTTTGAATAGCTAAGTGGGGTCCTTAATTTCTAATGTATTTAATTTTGGCAAAAGAAATAAGATTTATAAAGGCTGTGTTTGTTCTGTAGTTATTATTCCAAAAATAACCAGAACTTAATTACTTTTCTTTATACTTTTATTGTATTATTGTGAAAATTAGTTACATAAAAATACCTTTTTGAGATGCAAATGTTGAGAAGTAATAAAAAAGATTTGCTTCGTTTTATCCGTTAGATTGTAGAAAAAAAAATCCTTATGCATCCTTAAATGTGCGTATGCGTGAATGTGGTGGTGGTGGGGGGGGGGGG
>JAODKM010000001.1:45161511-45180071 GCA_026780845.1 Petrocephalus sullivani
GGGGGAGGGGGGGGGGGAGGAGCGGGAGGGGCGAGGAGGCGGAGGTGATCTTGGGGGGGTGCGTAGTTATATATATTTTATATTTTGTGGACAAGAAAGACCCAAAATGCGATAAAATTTTATTTTGACATTTTGGAAAGGAGAAACTCAAAAAAAGGAAAAAAAATGCCAAAAGTGTTTGTTGGGGTACTTAAGGTTTAGGTTAGGGCTGGGTAAGGGTTAAGGTTGGCATTGTTGGGATTTGGGTTTTCCCATAAAAATGTAGTTATGTGTGTGTGTTTCTGTGTGTGGGGGTTTGCACTTACCACATGTGCAAATGTCCCTGTTACTTTGTAGCTTGTGGGGACACGTTTCAGGTCCCCACAAAAGTCTGTGAAAGCAATCAAAAAACGTCTTTTGTTTGCGTACTCATTTATGCTGGTGTGGAGGCTAATGTCTGACTCCACAAATGAAGGCGAAATGAGTCTGCTGTGGTGTTTCACATGAACCTCGTTTCATATTGGGAGAATCATGTATATTTTGCTAGTGTGTGAGTCCTCATGAAACCCCATAAATCAGTTTAGCACTCGGTTTGTGTTACGCCACTGTTTGCATTTGCACCACATCAAAGCTAATTTTCCATTCGCGATGCGCAGAGCGTTCAAAGAACTCTTCATTCTTAGCGAATTCTGAAGCAGGGTTTTTGTTACAGACAAGTCCAGGTGATTGCCTCTCAGAATCAGGTTCAGTGTATCATAAATCACATCGCTTGGAAAATAAATTAGAGCAATTATCATCCTGCAGGTAAAATATCTCGCCTTTGTGCCGCATGGAAATTAGAAATCTGTGCCATTCAGTGCCTCTGTTATTATAATGCATTTATCGGAGTCACGGCTGAAAAGCGACGTTTGCTTCCGCTCACTATGAATTAATGTGTCTGAAAATCTGTTTAGGATTACTGTCATTTCTGGAATATTTCCCTGTCATAAAAATGTTAATTGTTTATATCTGTTTACAGATTCATTCTACAATCCATTAGCAACTAGCGCTGCTGAAAATTGAAGGTAAATTTGCCTTATAATGATGATGAGTCAGTGAGGGTATATCTATATATGAGTACTCTATATGATTGCATTTTTTTTCCCATTTTAAATTTATTTAGCAGATGCCTTTATCCAAAACGACATACAGCAGGGAAAGCGGTGCCTGGAGACATTGGGGTTAAGGGCCTAGCCCTACCCTAACCCTAACCCTAACCCCAACTGGGAAATCTCAACAGGTGACCAGGAGCTTTGTGCAGAAACAATTCACCATTTCAAAACCGCACATGAGACACAAAACACAGAAACGCAGATATTTACTATTATACATTCAAACATGCCCACCTAACCTTGTTTACTGCCACTGAGAGGCGAGTCGCGAATGTCACAGCTTGACCGCTGATTGGTGAAGTGCAGAGTTATCGGCAGAAGACTGGGACAATAAGGGATGGGGGAGGGGATTACGAGATGCGATCTGACGGAGGAAGCGAGTTCATTGGTCAGATTACCTGTTTACCAGTTTACTGCAGGTTTAACACTGTTATTCACAGTCTCACAGTCAATGTAGGGATGCTATTGGTTGACTGATTAATTAATTTACATTTTTATGAAATATTGGGTAGGCATGTGCTGCCATAAACTTCAGAGCCCCCCCAAAAATTCCTATTAAAATATATCTTCTTAGATTGCGGAGGATAACTGTGTTGGTGCCCATTCTGTGTTGTAGTCAGTAGACATTGTGTTGCTTATAATGATGTCATTGGTGCTGTTAAGAATTGTATGATTATCCTCAATCCCAAGATCAACATTTTTCTTTATGACTTGCTGAGCAGCAGCTGTAGTGGGACCTTCATCCATGGCTGGTGATTGAGCACCGAAAACTGCTCTGTTTTGTAACATTAGCCTCAGGATTAGTGGTCCGAAACTCCAATTGCGATAAATCAAACCAGAATAACCCCCAAAGTCTAAAAGTACGCTCAAGCTTACAAAACTCAATTTTAATGATTAGTAAGTATATTCATTAAATCACAGCTTTCCCAACAAATTATAGCACATCCATTAAAAAGGAATTAATGAAAATTGCTTTAATTATGTCCTAATGATCATTCATAGGGTCTGCAGGCATGCTGTGTTTGTGGTGCACAATCCAGATGATACTTCCGCTATAAACAAACCTCATCTGTTTGTTTGCAGTTGAAACATACTGTATAGAATAAAAGCAAGCTATATTTGCAGGTAGCTTATTGGTAGCTAATAAATGTGGCGATCACCTGGCCAGTGGAGGGCAGAACTTTCATTTTCCAGGCATTCAGCTAGCATCCGTGTGACGCACTCCTTCAGCCAGTCTTGTCAGCGTTCTCAGACCTGACCTCTCTGACCCTTCAGACGGTCTCGCATCTGTAACTTACAGCCGAAATAAAACAACAAGCCCAAAGTAAGCGGCCTAGTGTCAGCACAGAGGGACCGTGACGTGGCCCTTCGTGTACTGTCTGTCATACCCAGTTGCCACTCCCTGGCCCACTGGTGTTCTATTTTTAAGCAAGATATTTGTTTGATGAATTGTTTAAATACAAATCCTGCTGTATAGACAGGTAATTTAACTATAAGCTGCCCTGCAAATGACTTTGACCTAAAGCATCTGGTAGCCAACTAAACATAAGGTAGAATAGCTTAAAATATTGCTCAGAAGGGGGCTTCAGCTTGCGTAATTACAAGTATTTGCTGATTACAAATAAAAAGGAAACTGATGAAGCACACAAGATTACAGCCAACACGGAGTGTGTAAAAGACTGTCATTGGAGTACTGGGTAGCTATGGGCTGCCATCTCCTTGCTGTCAGAATCTGATTGATCACTCTGGAAGTGGTGTGACTGTCTCACTACACGTGGTGCGAAGCCGCGTTATCAAACGCGAAGTGACATGGTATGTGAAGCAGGCCCCCATAACGTAATGAACCATCTCCTGTCTCATCCTTAAAGGTCTATTTGTCATTCTGAATCTTCACGCAGGCCCCCGCCGATGGTCTAAGAGGAAGGAAATGGTCTCCGAGGTCCTGCAGATTGCTCCCCTGGGGCGTTTTGGGTTTTGCCCTCTTTTTATATGCTGATTTTTCTTCTATAGGCCAACATAGAAGAATCTCTGGATACTGAGAAATGCACTGAAGTGGCCTGTTGGAAGTAATGGTTTCAGGGTTTCAGGACCAGGAGAGGTAATGTTCAATGAAAGATCCGAAAAGCGATGCTGTTGGTGGGTGGCATGATGCCTCCGGGATTGTGGGTGCGATTCCTACCCCCGATTGTGTGGGTGTATGTGTGGGTTTTGCCGTACTTCTCTCCATGAGGACATTCTTTGTTTACCCTCCTGCAGTCTAAAAAAAGTTGGATAGAAGTTGAATTTCTATTTCTAAATATTTTATGATGACTCCCCTGGCCTAATTTCTTGGATCGGCTACAGGCTCACTGCAGGCCTATCTAGGATAAGCAGTTTTGAAAGATGGAAGGATTATAGGTTTACTTGGCTATTGTAATGAGTCACCAAAGACTCTAGGGTACCTTCTCGCAAAAAGGTTGACAAGGTGGGAAGCGTCACTGCTCCAGTGGCAATGTGGAGAGTGACTTCCTGGCAAATGTGCAAGCCTCACACTATTCCCGTAGGATTCCGCATGAAACACGACATCATGTTGGCCAATACACTGTAATGACCTCAACCTTCTAAATGAGGCATCTAGACGGGAACATCTCCTAGTCAAACATCTTGTTATTGATTCTAGGCCATTTGCTGGTGCCTGACCTGTACGCTAAGCAAGTTTAGGATAAATGCACCGAGATGCCTGCTGTATTTATAACCCTTCATCCCGCTCCGACATAATTATTCTGATATATCCTTAAGCTCTTTGTCGTGATTATTTGTTTTTTTTATTTGCTGTCAAGCAGAGCACTGATTATTTAGCTCTTACATCAAAGGCTGTAGGGCTGGACTCTGAGCCTAATTCTGTGTACTCTCTGAATGATATCGTCACATCACTGTTGGAAATATTTATCCTAATTTATGTTCTTTGGCTGTATTGTTTGGAGATGTGAATCTCAAAACCTCTCCCTTCACCATTATTTCCATGTAAAGTCTTTGACAAGGATTTCAGACCCACTATTTGTGTGTTTTTATCCTGTTTACCCACTAGTGAGGCTCTGGGTGCAAAATGTAACGGTATGAAATATGTGAGAGCAGAAAAATAAAATCTTAGTGTCAGGAACACAGATTTCCTGATTTGAGCGCATTTTCCTCCTCAAATTGCCTGAAGTGGAATACTTCAGGATTTCCCGTTAGGAGTCTGCTTTTCACAGCTCCAAAGAATAAGTGGATTATGCCGATATATATTTGTAAAATCCGGCGTGTGCTATACTACATTTCCAAGCCGAAATCTGCCGAAGGACAGAATTTACCACACGCCTTAGTTTTGAGGAAACACGATTCAGAACGCTCATTCTTTCGGCTGTCAGGGATCGCTCCTGACGGCTTTATATAGTCCTCTTATTTACCTTCATGGAAAGTTTTACTGGCACATCAACAAGAGAACTTCATTCCAGGGCTCTGACACATCTCCACGTGTCAGGTTCGCCAGATGGAATTTTCTGTTTGAAGCTGAAAATGTCACTCTGGGGCAGTAGGTTTTCCAGAAGATGCTCATTAGCACAATGCATTATTTGTCAAGTGCTCCAGTAGTGACCTTGTTGTCTTGTTCCGTGTAATGTCGTACATCTTGATTTCCTGCGAGAGCGTTTCTCAGTTGATTTTCATTCTGAAACCATTTCTTAGCAGCTTAAATCCCTGTAACACCATCATGACATTCCACTACCCAGCGGTCCCACTAGAGATTTTGGGCCCCTTGAAAGCATGACATACTGGGCCCACAACCCAGACCAATTCAATAATGATCTATGAATGAACATACTAATATGTATAATAAAGTTTTATGTGATTATTTTAGGGACTGACAAGGAGGCTAAATGGGTAATGTAGTGGCCTTATACCCTCACAGGTTTGAGTTTTCTCCAGGTTTATGCACGTCACCATTGGTTTACACTTGCAGTCAACAAATCTGTGGTTTAGTGGAGTTGGCATCACTAAGTTGTTTGTGTGAGGTGGTGGATGGTGGATAGTTCAAGTAAATGTAGTGTAGAACCTGGTAAAATGCGACAGTTACTCTTCCATAATCTATTATATCAGGGATAAGCATCCCTGATCCTGGATTGCCAGTCTAGACTACCTGATGAGTTATTATCTGCCTGAGATCAGGTGAAGTTTATCAGAGACCAGGTGGGTTATAAATCCTGCTGGATACTGGCACTCCAGGATCGAGTTACCTACCATATATTATACATATTTTTCTATCACTGTTAAATTAATACTACTGTACTACTATTAATACTTATATAAATTTGATACAATGAAATGTAACTGGAGTTGGTCATTCAGCATTTTTTATTGTTTTATTATTTTTAGACCATTTGCTGCACAGATTAAGATTATATGAACCTGCTTAAAAAAAAAAGTGGTTAGTGGCCGTAGTTGAATTCAGCGTTGGTTGGTGCGGGCTGTTAACAGTCAGAGATAAGGAGGGCCTCGTATCCTCAGTTGAAAATGTCATAGTGAAATTATGTTCCCTTCCAATTAGACATTCTCAGTTAATCGCCCTAATTCACAAATTAGTGCACTGAGATGTCACTTTTTTCCCAGTTTTCACTGAGATATCTATTTTTAAAATTCAGTATGTTTCCTGTCGTTTTTGTGTGCATGTTTCTCCTTAGCAGCTACTTCTCACTAGATCGATTATTTTCTGGCTGCGTCTGCTCCCTCCCTGTGTTGGGGTGAGGGTCTTGAGAATGGGGGTAGTTGTTTGTGATTTTTCCATATTCTTGATGGCCTGCTCCGGTAAAAACCCTATATCTCAGGGTGCAGGGGCTTGCCAGGGCATGATGCACTAGCAAGGAGCACTGTGTGTTGTACTTCACCTTGGGGCTCTTTAGATAAAGGCTTGCTATCAATATTTAAAAACTCCTGAGTGCCTCGAGTGACAGAGGTGCTCTTCGTAATATAATCCCTATACGTGAGTTGGCGGATTGACTCTCATCTGTGTCATCGTGTCACTGGGATTTCAGTGATAGTAGAATATGATGTTTTATTCTCACTCGGCCATTCCACCATGGTAGGGGGGAAGGGGCTGGCTCGCCTTCTCATCAGCTGACCGGGGCAGACCAATCCGGCGACTGTAGTTCGCTGCTTCCTGGCAGCCAGAGACTCTCTGCCCTTGCAAGTTTTTCTGTCTTGAAACAGGCACGATACGAGTTTTGGTGGGGTGTTTTATGGTGATGTCACAATCACGCATTCATGCATAATGTGCAGTTACTCGCTACAAGCTATTAGTCAGTCCCAGAATGATGGCTTTTTGTTTACTGGAAAACAGTTTCCCACATTTGTGGTGATGCTAAGCCTACTTATTATTCTGGCAGAATTCCGTTATTCAGATATAGGAAAGAGAAATGGTTATGGGAGAGAGAGAGTGGTTATCTGCATATTCTGGTTTTCAGTCAAGTTGAGGTCTTTACTTAATAAATCCTTTTGAAGTGTTAACTGAATAAACTGTATGACTGAATTTGTGGCAGACTGAATGTATTTACATCTTCCAAGTGCTTGCACTTGAGTGCCTTCACCCCTGACCATCGGTCTTCGTCTTCCAGTTGGTGAGCCCACGGGTTTATTGGAGTTTCCCAGCCATCACCTACACAGCTGACACCAGGGCAGGTGCGGGAAATGCTGATCTGGACAGGGCCAACTGATTTCCTTCACACATACTCGCAAGGGTTGTTTTTGGACCTTTTCTCTGAGGGAAAGCCTACCTCTGGGTAGCAAACAAAATTACAAGGTCATGGATACATGAGTCTGAAATGAATGAGGTTTCGTTACAGGATTGCAGGGTTGACTGTCCCTGATAGGGTGATGAGTTCGGCAATCCACGAGAGCCTCGGGGCAGAGCTGCTACTGTTCTGGATCAAGAGGAGACAGCTGAGTTGGTTCAGACATGACTCTGGGCAAATGCTTTAGGCATTTCTCACTGGCCAGGGACGCCCAAGGCAGGCCCAGAACCCCCTGGAGAGAATACATCTCTCAACTGTCTGCTGGGATTTAGGACAAAGAAGTAAATTAAATTTAGTAAAGTAAATAATTGCAATGGAAAAAGCATAACTGTGCCTAGTATCGAAGTCTCTTTGGGTTGTAGAGGCCTGTAGCCCATCCCACGCAGGAGTGATTACTATGTATCCACTCCATAATTAAATTATATACAGTTTTGTTCAAAAATAATCAAGTAACATTTTTATTTGCATCTGAGTTTGTTCCTTGGTTTGCTTTAGCACAATAGGTAATTAAAAAGTCCTTGGCTGTTTCATGGTGTGATTTGAATTAATATTTTCGTCTAGCCCATAATTAAGGACTCAGCTGGACTGAAAATCAAAATAAACAAAATAGACAGTGGGTCACAGAGACAGAGATTGATAAACTCTGGTAAAGGATATCATAGGGAGAGTTATTTAAGCAATAAATGAAGTCCATAAAGCTATCTACCTAAACTGTTTGTTTGATTATATATTTATGAGGGAAACGGCAGGGTTGCTTGGTGAAATTGTGAAAACCTTATTCCGCATGCAGCCAATTAATTTTAGAGTTCGGTGTCCCAAAATGGTAAACAAACCCTATTCACTTTAAGTGAACATGGTCATCCTTTATGATTAATTGAAGCATATGTATTCATTTTGAAGGCTTTAATGTATTATCGTAGAAACATATAGGCAAGGGTAGAGTGTCTGCAGACAGCGTTGTGGCTAAATGCAAAGCACCTTAAGGTCAGCAGAGCAACTCGCAGGGGTATGCTAAGCTAGGCTAAACTAGAACCGCTTTATTCGAATATTGAGATGAAAGGAAAAACTGAATAAAATGGTCAGCTTAGTAACTGAATTCTTTTAATGTCGATATTCCTGTCTATATTACAATTTTTAATAGTAATTCAGCTAGCTTTTGGGGGAGGCATTAGTAATGTAGCCTGTTGCTTTAGAGGTTTGTGGGCAAAGTAAATTAACAAAGGCACTGAATTATAAAAATCCATTTGAGGCCGACGTGTCTCTCGGTTTGTGGAATGTTCATCTGTGTAAGGAACGTCTACAGTGGGAAAAAAAAATTGCCGTATTGAAATAGAAAATAGTAATTAAGATGATTGGTCTGGTGGATATTATGAAATATTGTGTGACCCTACCTCATGAAAAAAAGACAAAAATAAGAAAATGTGATTCTATATTTAGTAAAAAAAAATTTATACCGAATAATTTTGCTCTAAAGCCAGCACAATGCGCTGCACAACTGACTGCAGGTGTAATAGTGCCTACGAGCCGTGCCGACTTTTTATTTATTTATTTATTTGCAATTTTCTGTGGACAAATTTCCATTAAATGTGTCCCTGATAAGATTTGGACCACCTATGACAGGGAAATCGATCGCACGTCACATTCGTGGAATGGGCTGTAGGGGATTATTTGCGCATTTGCCGGTGCGTAAATAGAAAATGTGCGTCTAAATGCAATGTAGCACTATTTGAAGGGAATTGGCACGGCTGGATGTGAAGTGATGCAATTTAAAGGAATTCCAACTTATTAGATAAAAAAAATTGCAGTGGAAAAAGCAATATATTACTGGACTGTTATAAACACTGAACATCGCAGTAAGGGAATAAGGTAAATATTGAAAGTATGATACTAGACATACGTTAATAAATACCAATATCGAACAATTCTGCAACTTCGGCCTGGGTTAAGCGGCTGGAATATTAAAGGATTGATTACATAACAAGGTATGCAGTCTAAGACATAACAGACTTAGTATCCTACTCAACATTAAATGGCCTTCCGAATGATCGAATGATCCCCTATTGCGGAATCCAAGTCTGATACCGAAATGTAATTAATCTAGATCAGAGCCCGCCCAAGGCGTAAGTGAACGAAGCAGTCGATTGGGGCCCCGACGCCACCAGGGGGCCCCCAGGAGCCCTTGAAATGTCAAGATATCTTGATTTACAGTAGGTGGTGGGGGAGAAAATCAAATTCTGCTTAGGGCCCCATAAAGGCTCGCACCCGGCCCTGATCTAGATTTAGAAAATAATAAATAACTTAATAAGACTGGGTTCATGTCATATAAAGAAAATTATTACAGTACACAAATCCATTAATCAGGTAAATATTGAGTTAAAAAGTTAAAATGAATTTAATAATTAATTAGACAGACTTATTAAATTAATTGTACTTATTAAGTGCTGTGCTTCTTGTAGCCCTGAACAGAAGCCATATAGCAGTGCTGTGGTGTTTTTTTTTGGACATTAGCAGTGTACTTTAGCAGTGCATATCTGTAATGTGCTATTTTTTGGTGGTAGGCAGCATCTGAGCCCGAAGCAGCGCCTCTTTCTTTCAGGGATCCAGCGTCAGTACGAGCAGTGACACTTAAGGGGGCTGCCTTACAATGGCCCACAGCAGAGCCTGAGTGATGCCTGCCAAGCTCGTGAGAGGCAGCCTTCCTGCACAAAGAGCTGGAATGTCATTGGCGGTCCCTATCTGTCGCGGAGAAAGGGGCGGCCACAGCTTTCCTTAGGGGAGACTGATCAGAGGGACTCACACATGTTTCTTTGAAAATACTCAGAATTCTAGAATTCAAATGAAATTTAAAGACCTGCCTCTGCCCCCCAGGACTGTCTCAAGGTCAGACCAGTCGCACTTTCTGAGAATCCATTCCACTGCTGTGCTGAGCTGTTATTTTTGTACAGCCAGACTTCCTGTTAGCTTTAAGGCTGGCCATTTTTCTCTGACCTTCTCTCATTAATAAGGTGTTTTTGCCCACAGAACTGCCACTGACTGTGTGTTTTTTTACGATGTCAATGTCTGTAAACCTTTGTGAAAATCCCAGGAAGCTGGAAGCACCACATTTGGCACCAACAATCTCACCACACTGAGAAACACTCGGGTCACACATCTTAGCCAGTATAATGCTTCTCCAAACAGTAACTTATCCTTTTGACCCTGCCTGCATGCTGTATGTATTCAGTTGCAACCACATGACTTGCTATTTGGAGAGCAGTATATACAGCACTGTGCAAAAAACTTTTTGTCAAAGAAAATATTTAAAGCTATTTATTTGGGTTATAAGTGTATGTTTACTCAGGAAAAAAAAGTACGAATTTATTGTGCTTGCCAAAAAGTTGCTGATACCTTGTTGGTTGGCTAGAGCAACACTGCTTCAAATCTCAAACCTCCCCTTAGGAGCACCCCAGCAATTCCAAGTACTGCTCACTTAATTAATTAACGTGACTAGTCAAATCATCTGCTGAGTTATTGATTAGCCAAGCAAGGTATCCTAGTGGTTGAGTCAAACTCATCGGTGTATATTCTGGGGTGACTGGTGAGGAGCGGCGAGCGGGCCAGCCTTGCCCGCCCCACGCTTTTGTGGTTAGCTTTTTGAATGCACTAATGGCTCGGCCTAACAGTGAGCAGTGCCCTAGAAAACTTACACAAGCGTCAGAACTACGCAGGCCAGAGATGAGCACCAGGTGTCAGGCACAACACTTTAAACAACCACAGTTAAGGAGTAGGACACTGAATATCAGGCAGCTGTCTCGTACTCACCCCCGTCAGACGTGCGTGGTTGGACGTACATATAGCCTTATTGGTTTAACTTCTGCGACAGCCTCCCGCAGTACCTGGACCCCACAGTGTAAGGTTCCTTGAGACCTGGGGACCGCACAGGCTGCCCTCTTAAGAGCCCCTGCCTTTGTAATGACACAGACACCAATCCAAGAAGAAGAAGTTTATTTAGTAAAAATCTCACAGGATTTCCCTTACAATATAGGTGTGTATCCCTCCTACCTACTACGTAAAACTTAAGATATTACTTCCCCCTCTGGGAGGATCTTAAGTGTAAAATATAAAATATAATGTCCCTCTTTTGAGGCGTTAGGATAAATAAGCTACACTATCGGATCTCAGTGGATCCCTCTAAGCTTAATTACCAATACTTTTGTCTTATTCACCCTTTGCTTGCACGCACACATGCCCAGCCACCTAGAGGAGAGGTTTATATACTCTCTCTCTCTCGGTACCTAGAAGGTATGTGCTGCTTCTGCTTGCCCCCCTTTTTTCTGGGGGCTGAAGTTAGAAATTTGCAAGCATTGCTCAAGCTAATTATAGCTGGGTCTTTAACCACTGTTACCTGCAATTTCCTGTCAACACCTTGTCAAAGGTTAAAAAGTCATTGGTATACATTTAACATTTCAAAATACAGCATATGATCAGCTACAAGCATATTTCATTAAGTTCACTTGCTTGTTATGCAGATAAAAATGGCATATAATATGGGCATCTTAATCATTTGGATTTCAGTCAGAATTTAACAACCTTCAACACTGGTTTTGAAATGGCTTAGGTGACACAATTTGACAGACACACTATATGGACAATAGATTTGGGAAACCTGGCCATTACACCTACAGGAAATTTTATGACATGCCATTCTAAACGAAAATGCATCAGTATGGAGTTGATTCCCCTTTTGTAGCTATATAACAGCTGCATATCTTCTGGGAAGGCTTTCCACAAGTTGGAGTGGGAATTTTTGCCCATTCATCCAGAAAAACATTTGTGAGGTCAGGCACTGATGTGGTATGCGAAGGCCTGGCTTGCAATCTCTGTTCTAGTTGAATACAGGCCAGTAAAATTCTTTCACACCAAACTCGCCCAAATTTGTCTTTATGAATCTTGCTTTGTGCACCGGGGCACAGTCCCCAAACTGTTCGCACAAAGTTGGAAGCATAGAATTGGTCAAAATGTCTCTGTGCTGAAGCATAAAGAGTTACCTTCACTGGAACTAAGGGGCTTAGCCCAACCCCTGTAAACCAACCCCATACCAATATCCCTCCTCCACCAAACTTTACAGTTGGCGCAATGCAGTCGGCCAGGTAACATTCTCCTGGCGTCAACCAAACCCAGATTCATCCATCAGACTGCCAGACAGAGAAGCATGATTTGTCACTCCACAGAACACATTTCCACTGCTCCAGAGTCCAGGGGTGGTGTGCTTTACACCACTCCATCCTACACTTGGCATTGTGCTTGGTGATGTGAAGTTTTGCATGCAGCTACTCGGCCACGGAAGCCCACTCCATGAAGCTCCCAGCACACAGTTTTTGTGCTGAGGTTCATGCCAGAGGAAGTCTGGAACTCTGCAGTTACTGTGTCAACAAATTGTTGGTGAATTTTACACATTGTGCGCCTCAGCACTCAGCGACCCCCGCTCTGTTACCTTACGTGGTCTGCCACTTCCTGGCTGACTTGCTGTTGTTCCTAAACGCTTCCATTTTGCAATAACACCACTTACAGTTGACCATGGTGTATATAGCAAGGAAGACATTTCACAAACTGACTTGTTGCAAAAATGGCATCTATGACATTACTATGCTTAAATTTAATGAGCACTTTAAAGCAACCCGTTCTTTCACAAATGTTTGAAACTCTAACTGCATGGCTAAGTGCTTAATTTTATACACCTCTCTGGCAATGGGTCTGAATGAAACTTCAATGACTGAGAGGTACAGTACGTTCCAGTACTTTTGTCCATATAGTGTATTACACCAACATGAAGATCATTTAAACATAGTTCTCATTGACATGGAAATGTATGTTCTTGTATGCCTAGCTACATATGCACATAGACCAAACATGAAATATACGAGACTGATTAATTTACCGAAACCCGAGTGCGTTGTATAACCTCCCCACATTACAGATTCAGCCATCTGCCAAGCTGTAATAACAGAACTTGTGCAGTGTGGGTTATGACTCACCTTTCCATTTGTGTCTGCGGCTTGAGAAACAGAGGGCAGCTATATTCAAACAAAAACCTTAATGTTGCATTGATCCAGTCAGTCTTCTGATGATCAGATCCATATGATAGAGCCGTCCCCTGTCCTGACATTTAATGACTTCATAATTTAATCAGTGTTTTCTTATGTTTGTGCAGGAAAATAGTATTTCGAAAACTGTATATTGCTTATCTTATAATTTAAAGTAAGTAACAAAATGGGTGTTTTGTATTCTGTGTCCTGGCATGTGGATTATGGTATTTGGCAGACTAATCCAATTCCCAGCATGCATTTCACCATGGTCCAACAGTAACAGCAGCAAGGACTCATGGGATACAGAGGGTCAGAAACCAAACCAGATTTCTCTTTTATTTCCTTGTAATGCAGATTCCTTTGGAGCCATATGACCTTGGATGTCATTTGGAAAGAAAATACATATGAATATTGGACAGACTTTTGCTGTGAGGTTGGAAAAGACACCTGGGTACAGGAGACTGGAGGGGGTCATGTGCGATGCTTCCCCCCCCCCCCCCCCCCCCCCCCCCCCCCCCCCCGCGCCCCCCAAGCAGAGGGGGGGAATGGGGGGGGGGGGGGGGGGGGGGGGGGGGGGGGGGGGGGGGGGGGGGTCAGGCTGAAGGTTAGGGGAGCACTGGGACTTGTTTTTTTTGTAACCGTTCACTAATTACCGATTTTCTTGCTGCGGGGGGGCGTGACATTAGAGGGAATGAGGCTGGGAGCCCTAATAGGGTAAGAAGCCTACCTAGGAGGTTCTGTTCAGACCAAAGTATAAAACAATTAGCTGGCGAAGCTGCACCGCCACAGAGGGGCCCCGAGCCCCAGCATTCAGCGAGCAGGTGGGTGGGGTGAGCGACGCGGCACAATTAGCCGGTCTGACGCTGGACTAAGGAGGTACGCGGCAGGGCCGACCACTCAGGAACCCTCTGTCCACCATGGACGGCTGTCCCTCAAACCTCAGATCATCTGAGGATATCTGAAGGTGTTTTGGCACCAAACTGCTGGTCCAACTGATGTTCACCACTCTGTCTGAAAACTAGAGCTAAAGCCTACAACCACAGACAGCCCCTCCCACTGCTGTCCTCATTCTCAATCTCCCCCCACCCCACAATCTTGTCCTTCCTCAGACATTACATCCATTGTCCTAAGACAAATAAGTCAGATATAATTTAATTAAAACATTTCTCATGCATGCTAAACCACAAGTGTTGCCTACTTAGAGAGACACTGTGCAGTAAGCCTGGTCGCTCAGTCCCAGCAATCAAAACAAGACGATCGACTAATCTAATCTAAATCACCCACAATTATCGGACGACAGAGCCGGCGGTCCCTTTGACTGACGTGTCCTAATAAATCTGAAAGATGGGATCTTGTGCGGTGTTACTGGCCTCATTAGCAAGGCGTCCTTGACAGCAAAGTGCCCTGCTAGACAGCACAGCTCTGCTAAGGAATGGCAGACAGCCTGCGAGGCCCGGAGAACATCTACCGTAATCTCACTCAGCTTTTTCTGGGTTACACAAGAATCTGGTGTGATCTAAGATCTACTACTTTAGGAGAACCACAACTACCTGATGTTTTCAATGCAAATGACCTTTCAAATGGACAGTCTCAAAAGTGCCTTCTTCTCAAATTCCACAAAAAGGAACAAGTTACTTTTGAGGATGGAAACCAGTTAACATAACAAAAAGTGTAGTTCTCAAACAATCCGTAAAACTATCGATGTAGAAGTCGTCATCCGACACAGAAACCGAAAGCAGGCTTAAAGAGCAATGCTTTACTATAAGGAAGGGGTCTCCAATTCCGGTCCTGGAGAGCTACTACCCAGGAGGTTTTTTGTCCTTCCTGGCTTCTAATGAGCTACACCCGTTTCTGGGATTTACCTGAGAACAGGTGTGGCTCATTAGAAGGCAGGTAGGAGAGAAAACCTGCTGGACAGTAGCTCTCCAGGACCAGAGTTGAAGACCCCTGCCATAAGGTATGGAGACAGGCTGGGAGAAGAGGCCAGCATATCCTGGCACAGAGAATCTTAGCCAAATGTTCACTTGAAGCTGCAGAACAAACCTCTGCTTAAGTTAAAACAGGAAATTGGGGGGGCAGTCTCAATGTCACACTTGGAAGCCTCTCTCGCTCCATTTCCCACTCGCTCTCTCATACAGAGAGACCCCCAGCTCCACTACAGCCCAATGAGCCCCATCACCCCCCCGCACCCCGGCACCTTGTCCCGTTCCTCCCTTTCGGCACTGGCACAACGCGGTGCCTCCAGTCCGAGGGGCCCCACTACAGGAGACACGGTGCTTAATGGCACATTAGGCTAATCACTCTAATTGCTGCTGTCTGCAGAGCGGCGCACATTAAGGCTGACGATAGTGTACGCACAGGGGCTTTCTGCCCACCCCCACCCCCTGCCAGGAGCGGAAACACGGCCGACTCCCCCCAGTAACGACTGGGACTGGAGCACTGGTTGCCAGTAGGAGCAGGCAGGCCACAAAGCGACTCCCAGCGCAGACTGGTGTGTAGCGCAGGGGTCACGCACTCACATCGACAGCGTGTGTGGGCCGCGTGGGGGCGCAGGACAGCAGGGGCGCGCCGGGCTGCTTGCTGCTGGCCTTCATGGCTGCGTCACGTCGGGCCTGCTCCAGGAGAAGCCGGGCCCTTTCCTTCAGCTCCTCCTGCCGGGACTGCGCCTTCTGCGGGGGCAATGAGAGGAGGGGTGGCATGGCAGGACCACACCTGTCAGCACGAGTTGACCTGGAACTGGTAAAACCTGCAACAGAGCTCGAGCCAAACTCCTCCGGCAGACAAACACTGAAATTAATGAAATACCTGCTTTCCTACCATGCCTTCCACAACAGCCATTCTCACTGACCCACCTCCTTTCAAATCATTTCTCCAATTACAAAAACTTGAAATTTAACACCTCCAAGCCCCATTTTTTTGTAACTGAGAAATAAATTTTAAATATTTTATTAATTGGGGGGGTGGGAGGTCTGAACTACCCGAGTTATCATTCAAAAGCCCCCCTAACTACCTTCCATTTAGTTTTGTCCTCACACATCCCACTTGCTGGGGTTCTCTTCTTTTGAATTATTATTGTAAATATTTGCAGGGCAAATTTTATCTTAGATGGAGCTTCGCAGGCTTGAAAGTCTAAGAACCAATTGAGAGCTCCGAGGCTGGCAGCTACAGACTCACCTTCTCCTCGGAGACACTCGTCGTCACGGCGACGGGCGGCACCCCCTGAAACAGAAAGCCCCGGCGGGGCGGGGGGGAGGAAGTTCAGTCAGAGCCAGACATTTTCATTTCCCGAAGCGCCGCGGCCTGTATCTTGATGTTTTGGCACAGAAATTTGGAACGTTGCAATTTAGGAGGAAGGGAAAAAAAAAAAAAAAAGATCTCCATCCCCAGCTCCTGAAGCTGACTGCTGGGGTAAGTGACGGCAGGCGTGAGACACCCCACGGCCCCCCGCCTCTGGGGGCCGCTATCAGCAATCGCATCGGCAGTAATCCGCACACAGCCAAGGCTGCAGCAGGCCTGCGGAACACGGGGCCTACAGATGGAGCCGGCTCATTCGGTGGCCTTGCTCTGCGACTCGGGAACGACGCAGGAGAAATCCATCAAGGCTTTAAGCTTATCGCCGACGCGGCTCAGGGATCTAAACGCTCGGCTGAGGAGCAGCCTTCGATCGGGAGATGGGGAGCCGAGCTCCTACAGGTGATGGCGAAAACATTACTGGGTGCGAAGAAGTCAAATATCACCCAGTTTAGGTATTATTTTGGTTTCTGAGCAAGACTCTGGATACCAGGCAGACCTGAGAGGTCCCCTGCGGGATTCCCTGCATCTGGGAAAATAACCCACCCTATGACCTGCACCCACCAGCTGGCCTGCTGGGTTACCTGTATCGGGGAGATTACCTGCGCGCTGCGCTGCCCGTCGGCGTGCCGCTGTGCCAGGCCCTGCCCGTCACCCACAGGCTCCGTGCCCAGGCTCTGCAGACCCGTCCTCTTCAGCTTGATAAGGTCGGCATCCTTGTCGCTGGAGAGGCCCAGCTTTGGCGGCGACGCTGGTGCTGCCCTCTGCGTGGGCGAGCCGGGCTCCGCACCCTTGCCATTCGCCTCCCCCAGTGCCCCTCTCCCCCTCTCCGCCTGGCCCCCAGTAAAGGCCCCTTCCAGAACCGGCTTGTCCTCTTCTACCCTCATCTGCTTGTCTCCCTGGTCCGAGGTGTCCCCCTTCGGCATCCTCGGCACTGGATGCGGTTGCGGTATATCGCCGCCTTTGCTCCCTCCGGCACTAGCCGGGAGACTGAGAGCCGGCCTGGGCTCTGCACAGAGGTCAGAGGTCCTGGCCTGAGGGGCCGACGAGAGAGATTCGGTGGCAGGGGTGGAGCTTAGTGGGGGTACGGTGGCGGTCCGCTCGACAGCGGGCTCTCCCGCAGACGCAGTAGCCGGAGATGCCGGCGTGGCAGGGACGCACGGCGCCGACTCCTCGCCGACCCGGCCCGGACCGTCGATGGCGCTGCAGGCGGACTGCGCATCGCTGTCCCGCCTGAGGTCATTGAGCTCAGCGTAGAATTTGTCCTGGCCGATGGAGCTCTCCGTGTCAGTCTCGAAGTCGCCCACCTTGTACGTGCTGCGGCTGCTGTTGGCCTCGATCTGCACCACGTTGAGCTCCTCGCCGCTGAAGTGCGCCCGGATCTGGTACAGGTACGTCATGACGGTCAGCTTATCGGGGATGGCCAGCAGCACCATGTCCGAGGGCTCCAGCAGCCGCGAGATGCCCAGGCGGGCAAAGCCGTCATACGCCTAAGGGGGAAAGCAGATTGACCTTGTCAGGGAGCACAGTGCAGATATGGGAACCAAGTACAGTACCAGTGAAAGCCTGGGCACACCTGCTTATAATACATTACTCTATGTTAGCTGTTATTCACCTTACAGTAAAAGGAAATGAAGTAACGTCATATATCAAAAGCAGTGTTCAACATCTCAAAATTTTCTCAAATTTTAGACTCTTCAAAATAGCCCCTTTTGGTTCTATGACAGCGTTGCAGATTCTTGTCATTCCTTCAGCCAGCTCCCAGATGTAGCCACCTGGAATGCTTCTCCAACAGTCCTGAATGAGTTTCCACGAGTTCTGGCCACAAGTTGGCTACCTTGCTCTTTGATCCAGCCCATCCCAGACCTGCTCTATAGGGTTTAGGTCTGGGGATTGTGGGGGGGGGGCAGGTCACCTGTCATTACACTGCAACTCTTACCTTGTTCACCAGATAATACAGTACTTATATAACCCCGAGGTGTGTTTAGGGTCATTATCTTATTGAAAAAAAAATTACTTTCAGTAAAGGTACAGTACAGTACAGTAAAGGACCAAATGGTGAGAATCACACACACACACACACACACACACACACACAGTAACGCGGGAGGGTACCCTGCAGGACAATGGCAGGCAGCCGCAGATGGCGGCAGATAAGGCAGAAGATGCAAAGACACACTACTCTAAGCTGTCCTGGGGCTTATCGGCCTTGCGCGCCCCCCGCGCCCCGCCCGCCGCGCCCGCCGCGGCGCCGCGCGGCGGGCCGCCCGCCA
>JAODKM010000001.1:45207345-45227945 GCA_026780845.1 Petrocephalus sullivani
ACATTTGTTAGGCATGCAGATTATTTGTCCCTCTTTTAAATTGGAGCGAGCGTGGAGCGATTTGACTGGAGCGGGAGGAAATTTTAGGGGAGCGAGGAGCGGTGTTGAGCGGAGCGGCTTAGTGCGAATTAGAGCGGAGGAGCTGCGGAGCCAACAGCCTCGTGAGCGAGGAGCGGAAATTCTCACCGCTCCGCTCCGCTCACATGCTCTGACTTACACCGTCTTTTTTTGGGGGGGAAAGAGGGGGAGTGCAAAATGCATTTTGCAAACTTTTTTTTATACATAGAAAAACGATATTCTGGGCAAATGGCATTAATCTGTACATGCGCTGTTCCCCTCAGCGTAATTTAGTGGCAAACATTACTGTAAAGAGAAAAATACAGGAAGCTTTTCTAGTAACGAGGTTAATTTATGGGGACTTAAGATGTTCTTCCAGGTGCATCAGACTAACCGTGATAAGCGTTTAGATTGAATGCTGCGGTGTGGAGGTATGATTTGAATTTTAAAAGCTGGATAGGGTCACATAAGCAAACCACAGCTGGGACAGTTGCTGCCCTATTCCTAGAATCTCCTGTCAACCACGCATGACATTTTAAACAGCTATGCAGTAATTTCAGTCCGTTCTGCAGACTTCCACCTAGGATCTTGTGTCCTCCTGCATGGTACTCGAGTGTAACCGTGTAATATTAATATTTGTGTCTGTTAAGCTCAATTTAGCCGTGTATTAAGTGCCATATGGAAGTATGCATTATTCATGAATAAAGATCCAGCTAGTGCCCTAACCTTGGCAGCTTTAAGGACAAAGTTTTTCAATTTTGGTTGGGAGCTACACGTAATGCCCACAATTTATCACCATTTCTTTGAAGAACGGACACACTCAGGTGCAGTGAGAGGAGACTAAGAACCTTCTGTCGACACTGAATTATAGTTCTCCCGGCAACTGTTCGCATGTTAATTTAATATTTGCTATAATTGACCTGCGATGCAGGTGAAAATGTGTAAAATGCAGCTGAATCTGTATTTCGCTAGCAATACAGGAAGTGTGACACCAGGAAGCGAAAATGACTTCATTAGACAGCAGAGGTAACAATCCGCGTCTTTCATGCTCATCCCCACGTTGCATTTAATTATGTCATGACATTTTATTAGTTCAAAGGGAGAAAAGGCAACTCAGCAATGTGCAGATTAGTATTTGTGCCGATTAGCGCTAACCTTAGCTACAGTTCCCCTGACCTTCTCTTTCCAAAAAGATATCGACATTAAAGATTTGCAAGTCATGCTGTTTTTAAGGAACATAACCCCCGTGGATGGTGAGGCAGCACGAAACTGATTTCAGGACGGATACAGACCTGTATAGATTTATTTAAACTATCCATTATCAATGCAATAAATTCATATGCAGATATTTTAATGTTGCTGAGGTGTAAAATTGTTTTGATTCAGTTCTGCTCCAAAGGTCCTAAGTATTTCTGCTAGTGTGCATGTATACAGTATCATCTCCCATGGTTCTAGAACTGCTCTCTGCATTCTGCACCAGTGTTGCTGCGGCTGGCCTGTGCTTCAAAGGGTTTGTGTGCTAATTCAAGAGCAAATTTCCAAAACTCACTCAGGCCATGGAGTACATTTTTATGTAGGTAGTCATGTGACTTTTGAAAGTGCCTGATTGGACGAAGTCAGCGCGAGCGCGGTGGAATGCACGAAGGAAGCCCACTAACTCGCTAACTCTTTGAACAGGTTGTTTACTAAGTTATTATTCTTCCAGCACCCGTCTAGTTATTGAAAACCCAAGGTACATGTGCACATGAAGAATATAGCAGCGTAGCCTTGTGGAAAGTTCTTCATTGAATTACATGTGGACTGAGTGAGTTTTAGCTCCCAGTACCATAACATTTGGTCATTGGCAGTCTCATCTGAAAAACAACAAAAATGCACTAAGTAATGAAGATTTGCGCTTCAATTAGCAGCTGTGGAAAACCACATGCCCCTCCCCGTTAATCCCATCAAGTCCATCTGTACCAGTTTGGACTCCAAGGGAAAGAGTCGCTTTCTCCTTCAAGACTGTTCTCACACTACACTCATTGTAGTCATTAATCAATTGATCTCCGGCAGACACAGGGCATAAAACAGTGTGTCAGATGTTCTGTGAAGCCTGTTGAGGGAACAGGAACAAATGGTCCTCCAGGCTAAAGGAATTATTCTTCCTAATGTGACTGCGAATAGAGTGCTTTAGCCCTGAATTCAATACTGCAAGGTGATGAACACAAGTTTATATAAGCTGTGCGATGGCTATCAGGCGTCTGGTCAGCAGGGGTCAGAACTGAGGCGAGCCCGTGACACAAATGATCAGCACTAGCCCAGGCAAGAGTGAATTAATCCTATGGACAGTTACCAGCCTCACCTTGGCATGCATCTGTGGCAGCTGGTGAGTTTCTCACAAGAACACAGTTGTTCTTGAGCCTTTAAACCAAAGGTATTATGAAAAATATACCGAACTTTCTTCAACAATTCTTGGGTGTTTTCTGGGAGCTGAATCAACTTACAAAGAATGGTAGCCTTTAGATGTAGGCCTGAAGATTGGCTTGTCCGAATAGCAGGGTTGGATATCTCTCTGTGACTAATTAGCTTTTGTTGTTTTTATTTTTCCTGTCTTCCTGGGGGTCCATGAATTGGATGAGGAGAAGTCTGGTTGCTACCAGCTGTCCATTTGCATCCAGCCTGGCTCTTTGTTTCCACCTCTGCAGGACCATCACTTGATGTCCGTGTCACAGGGCCATAATCTTGCTTGGGTCCTAAAACTAGCTTGGGTCCTGGCATATGGTACACTGCCAAAAAATGTTCCTGCCAAAACAGGCCGCTTTCTAATCAATGCACACACAAATCTGTGTGTCTGTGGGTTTCATTTCCACTGCCAAGCAAAGTCAGCGACGAATGAAAACAACCATTGTTCAGCTCGATATACTTGGAAGATGGGCATTCCTATTTGTATTTGAAGGCCATTTCTTTCCAAAACCGCGTGAAGAGTAATGCCAGGCGATGGTGTCTCACAATGGCTGTCTTTCGACGCACTCAGCGTTATTTTTTTTTGGAAATCCTGGCAGCGTTGTTCTTTTCGCAATGCGGATGGCGAGCAAGGCAGTACCGATGTTTACTTCCAGCTGATAGGATTTACATGACAGAGAGGTCAGATTTTAATGTACTGGAATACACTTCACAAATGTCATTTCCCTCTGCCACTCTACTCGATACCAGTGATAAAACGTTGGCTGCATAATGTCAAGCCCGTTGGGGTTATCTTTGGCTCGCTCTTTTTTCCTATCCAGTTTTTTTTCCTTATGATCTGCCATGTTCCCCAGCAACGAGTCAGTAGATTTAAATCATTTATGGAAATAGACTACACAGTAACATATCTGGTTATATACATTTCCTTATATGCGTCTGCATATTACATAAAGGCACACAATCAGGGCGGTGATAAGCTTTCTGTGATTGCCTTCACAGGAGGTTTATATTGCTGGTAATTGGATCAGATGTTTTTTCTTACTTTCAGATCTGCCGCTATGAAATGAAAAAAAAAAAAACATAATTTGTTGTAACATTATGAGAGTCGTTTTGGCATTAAACAGGATGAGCTGTTACAGAGGAATACATTTTCTTAGACTGCAGAGCTTTTTCATATATGAAGTAAAATAAATGTTGACGTCTATTTACTCGCCTAGCTACCTGTCCCAATTGACTTGTATCTATCTGTAACGCAAAAGGCCATGAGATACCAGGAGAAATATGTTCCTAAAGCATTACCTTTTCTTCCTTTTCCCTGAAGGGAGCAATGAGATGTACTGTAGATGCAGAGATAGGAAAGTTTTGTTCTTCTATTTCAGAAACCATAGCAACCTCACAAAGTTGGGATGATATATTAAATGGAAGAGGGGCCTGATTCACAGCCAGTGACGTTTTGGTCGCTAAACCAAAACTGGGCACTCTCCAGTTCAAAAGTCCATATTTTACTGGTAATCGGATCTTCTGCAATATGCTAAATGTCGTAAGCAAATAAATTGTCACTTTGCATTTGCCCCTCTCGCCGACTGGTTTCCCAGTTGGGTTTAAAATATGAAAAATAAATCATCATTTTGGTGCAATGCAGTATAGCTGCATCTAATATTCAACTAAATTATTGTGTACAAAATAATCTGTAGTGTGGCTGTAAAGGATGATCTTGACATCCTCCATTGTGCCTAAGTAACCTTGAGCAAAAATGGTTGGTATATAACCCTGGAGCAGCATGCCCACACTTTTATGAATAATATTCTGTCACCAAATAAAAATGCTATTTAGACAGAGGACATAAATCGGACTGTGCCAAAAGGGTCCTGGAAACCTGTCAGGAGATGTACGGGGATGGAGAATGCTGAAATATCTTGGCATCACATGGTACTTTTGGTAAATGTCTGTAGCAGCCTTACGTGATATGGCTCAAAGTCCTTAACTTTTATCCTTGTATCCTAGCCTTCTGGCCTGCTAAACACCTAGTTGCAGCCCTAGGTTTTAACGTTCTCAGTGCACCTGGCTTCAAAATGACATGGACAATAGACAACAAAATCCTTTTTTGAAGATTCAAGGCCCATGTTGGAGACCCAGGGACTCTACACCACCTAGCTTTGTCAAGACTTTCCCTGATAGGGGCATGCTAGTGGAGGCAGTGTGTGGCCAAACGGGCTAACCCGCTGTGTCTCTGATTGGAAGGTCACCAGTTGGAGCCTGGCTTCGGCAGAACAGTCACTTATCTGTCAGCCCTGAGCCTGCCCCTCTACCCCAGCTCCATGGGGGCCGCAGGTGGCTGATCCTTCACTGTCACCCCCAGGCAACAGCAAGTGCGTCTCTTGGAGAGCAAGATGGCATAGGCAAAAAGAGAATTTCCCTTAGCAGGATCAATAAACTATCATCGTATTAAATACTGTCATGGAATGTTTGAAGAAACACAAGTATCACATGGGCTCACGATGTGTCAAATGATGCGATATAAACATTACATCCAAACTGTTTCTGCAGCTGGCAATCTGGATGCCTCTTCCTTTGCTCTTAGTCAGCCAATAAAGCAAACTGCAGACAGCAGCCAGGGCTCTGGCAGGATGTGAAGCTTTGCCTTGAAGGACTTATGGAATTCTGAACAGCTGTGGCATCATGGGATATTGGTGAGGTTTTGAAACTACATGAACATCTGTTGTTAGAAGAATATGATAATCCACTGAAGATCCTGACCAAGACAAGGTGTTGGAAGATAGATGGATGGATGGATGGATGGATTGAAAAAATTTGAAGGCTCCCACTCTTATAAATACTTACTAATACTTAATACCGACATAGTTTAAATGACTTCATAGCTTTAATGGTCTAAGTTTATTATTTATCACCCAAATTACTGTAATGGAATATTATATATAGAATGATGAAGTAATGTACTACATGCAGTGTTCATAGCAAAACGCAGTTTAATAATGTTCTATGTGTTATAGCCAGAAAGTAGTGGTATTAAAGTTAGTGGTAGGTTCCTGGCGACCATCTATCCATTTATTTGAAGTCAACCACTGAGTAATTCCCAGCTTGCTCATTTAAAAAAAATAGCAGAGATGCCACAGCAATAAGCAGCATTTTTGTTTTGTTTATGTTGTCTTAGAGGACTAAACTCACAGCTCTATCTGTAATAAAACCCACTTTTACTCCGCATTACAGTATTACCCTAAAGGGCTTTGAACATCAGAGCAATAGCTTGAGCCAGAGAAAATGTAATATAAATACTCTCCTAGAGCTAGTCCCATGCTAATGGTATTTACATATATTTTTATTCATGTATGATGGGGCAATTGGTAACATCATGCCTCCTGCAGGTCTGTGGGTACGATCTTGGCAGATATCTGTGTGCGTGGAGTTGCACGCTCTCTCTGTGTTGGCGTGGGTGCCCTCAGAGTACTGTACTTCAGTTTCCTCCTACGGGCTACGAATTTAAGTGTAAGCTGTTTGCACACCTGAAATAAGGACATTGACAAGATAATCAGGTCCAGACATCTTCTACATTTGCCCTTTCACACACGTGCCATACAACCAGAGATTATCCATGCCAGATGCTTTCACAGAACTAGAAATACTGGAGTTGGTTTAGCCAAGGGGCGGTGCTTGGGCAGACCACTGCAGGATGCAAAAAGCATGCCATGGAAACCAGTCTCTTACTTAAAGTGCTCCTTCACTTGCGATGAATTCTCTGGATTCCTCCCTGGTCCATTCACACGTGGGGGTCAATCAGAATCTTCCTGGACTTTGTACTAGGGAGGTATAATATCCAGTATATGACTGATCCAGGCATTTGCGTTCATACATACAGCCCCTCCGGGTGATATCTAGGGAAGTTCAAGGTGGCAGTGCATGTCTGAAAGTACACTGGTGCCTCTGAGTTGACCTTTCTGTGTGAAAATGCAGACCCTGGCATGGATGAACATGTACCATTTGTATCATGCTGTGCCTTGTGGGATAAGCTCAAAGCTTGGCACTACTACATTGCATAACTGATTCTATGAAAATGGAAATTCTTACTGGTTGATTCCTGAACATGCTGTTAAACCGAGCAACGGAGCCATGATGGTGTGCAAATGCAACATCAGACCACGTTCTCAAAAGCAATCACACATTGAAATTCTTAATGATGTTGAGGAATCCATGGAGCACAATGAACAAAGTTGTTCTTTAAGTCCATGTGTCGCAGTTCTGACATGGTCGCAGTGGGACAGTGAGCTTTTGGAGATTCCTGTAGGTCCCACTACAAGCTCCTCTCCTTAATTTCTTCTGACAATCTTGGAACCACTCAGTCAATCCTTATCCAGCTCAGTCGATAACACGTTGCTGTGACAGTCGGCAATTGCAACATGTGCCGGTCATTCTAGCATTTGCATGCAATACTAAGCATGCTGCAGGATGCGCTGGAGTTCCAAGCAGCAGCATGCGGTTTCCCAAGAACATGCTAAACAGACATTTTTGGACTGGATCATTGTTTCATTTTATCTGCTTGGTCTCTTACTTAAATTGATAAACATTTTTGTTAGGCTGTAAATGCAACTGCATCTTATGTTTCTAATAAAATATAGAAGGCAGATAAGTATTACAAAAAGCCTGGTAAATATTATAACAGGTAACATTTTTCTATAATTGGAATTGTGTAATATACGTTAAATTGCTCCATCTTCAATTCCAATTCCCTTATCTTACATATGACTGAAATGTCACTCATTGAATTTATATTTTATGGCATTTCATTGCATATTGCATTTTAGATACCATACCCCCCTTTAGCTTCATATCTGTGTATGTGTGAAACTCTCGAATAACAACTTGTGGCTTTTGGGTAGCAGAGAGGAACGGAAGAGAAAATTTTGACTCGCACGATTCACATGCTTTTCGAGGAGAGCGAGGCCAGCAGGATGGGTAGCTGCCCACCGGTGGACTCGCTCGCGCGGGGGAGTGATTAAGTTCTGCAAATCGCAGTCGTCCTCCATGCAGCTGTCTCCAGACATGCATCTCCCCAAGGAGCTGCGCATTTCCCTCTTTCTTAAAGAGTTTGTAAGCAGATGGCGGCCTGTAAGTGGGACGCAAAAGGTGAAGCCTGGTGAAAATTTGAGTTTGATCGCTGGTTGTCAAAGCTGGAGTAGCTAATCGAGAAAATCGCCAGAATTTCCAGGGGGTCCACCTCGATGGGAAAATAATTCTATTATTCCAGAGGCATAAATTAAATTTAATCAGGATCGATCACCCCCCGGTTGACTAATTTTATTGTTGAGGATCCTCCTCCCCAGTCAGCAATTTTTACCATTGGAGGCTCCCCCAAAAGGTGGGTCTAGGTTGTAACACTCCTCATCTGAAACCCATCCTGGACGTGCAAATTTACCAGAGCTCCCGCAGCCCTGCCTCAATAGCATGGAATGGTATCAATACTTCATGAATAGGATTTTGCTGTCAAAAAAAAAATCCTTTTTAACTAATACACTTAGGACTCAAAGGCACAGATTCAGGCTTGACAAGTTCCCGAGAGGATAAATGTGATCTCTCTCTGTAATATCTGCTGGGACTGAAGCTCATACCATTATCCCTCTCATAAGCACATCTGTGTACGATAGCCCAGTAATCTGTAACACGGTGCTGAGCCTTCAGTTACACCTGCCCCCATTTTTCCATATTATTCTGCTTCGTGGCCCTCATCTGGCCCAGAATCCCAGAAAGCCGCTGACAGATTTAGTGACTGGAAACAGACAGATTGCAAAAGATTGCATTAGACTGGTAATAAAGATCGAAAAAGCCAGACGCTGCCGTCTTCAGTCATCGCGTGGAAGTCAATGATCTTTTACGACGCTTAACCCTCTGAGTGCCAGCACCTCGCTTCTCCAAGGGTGAGGGGTGCTCCTTGTGTAAGTCCATCTAAGAGAGAGTAGGACTGGATGGAGTTGTCATTGTGGCTTTTGTTTCTCTCCACTAAAGAACTTCACCCACACATGGACTGGGAGGAAGTGGCATGCATTTTTTGACAGGTTTTGGAGGCTCCAGGATACCTCCCAACACATACCTCAGCTTCATACCTCAGCTCCACTCCAGCCTGGTAGACAGGAGCTTAAAACCAAGCATGACAACCTCAGAATATAGCAAAAGCACTGACCGGGGGATCAAACCAGTATCACTGCAGCCGGGATTGCTTCCCGGGCCAGAAGATGAATCATTGAAAGAGAGAACAAAGTTCCCCCAAGGGAACCCGCTTTTGGCCTCGGTTGTAGCTCCTCGCGGAACACCCATGCATGCCAAATGAGCTTGGCTATGCCATCTCCCGCTAGCTACCCACAGAAAACACCGACGGTCCTCTAGCCGTCAAGCCATTTCACCCTAATGGCTGCCATGCTAACTGGGCGACTTAAGCTGATTTTCCGCAACAAGCTAAAGTTTACTGGATGGGAGGATTAGCCTGGTGAGCTAAGGAGCCCATTCGAGGGCCCCGGGAAAGCAATCAGGCTCCTGCTTCCATCCCAGGGAGGGGACATATGGTATGCTTGGTGATCTCTGTACTAGCCAGAGATGCTACCATGCCTGGAGCAGAGCTGGGCTCTGCCAAGTGAAACACGTCAAAGTCACTGGTGGTCCACAGCACTTAGCTTCTCTCCTCCCCCAAAAGCCTAGGCACCTCCACAAGTGCTCTTAGTGAAGCATGAGGGTACTCTGGAGCCCCCTTCAAGACCCCAGCCCAGACGTCCCCTATGAACAACAACTCTCTACAGATCCAATTAGTCGCTAATCAAAAACCAGCCTGCAAATAGTTGAGCCTGATATAATTCATTTAAATTTCAGTATAAATAAGTGAATTCATTTGTGGAATTACTCACTATATTACTTAAAACAAACCATAACTGTAGTATTCCCTGGGTAAATATTGTTTATGATGAACATGACATCATCTCTTAACTGAAGATGCAGGGCTGGCTTGATAGCATTTTGTTACATCTGTTTGTTACTGCAGAAGTGATATGGAAATCATGTTTTGGAGACCCCAGGGAAGCCATTGGAAGTAACAAATTTGCATAAAGATATCCATAAAAAGGCACTCATTTCGAGATCAAGTAGTTTATCAGCTGTGATATATGAGGACAGTTTACAATTTACAAGTATAATCACCTGTAAGAACAACGTATAAAAGTACTTAGCAACAGTGCTCAGTATCCAAAGATTCATGTGGCCCCCATGCACCATAAGCAACTGTGCAAAGGTAATTAAATCGAGAAGAATTACACTGTCACATTTAAGCAGATTAATTCAACCTCCTTTAAGGCAAATGCATTTATCGGGATTGTTGCCTTTCAGACGATGACAGCATTTGATAAATCGTAATAAAATTAAAGGAATTAGTGCATCATTGAGAATAAGACACTGTTCCCCCCCAAAAGTTTTTGTCTAGCGTTGTTTATTTATGATTCCTCTCTCCTCTGTACGAGGGGAGGGCAGGTTGCCACCATGGGATGAGAGGAAGCCATGTGCCTTTCTGGTTTTTAATTGGATCATTGGTTGGTTGCTCTGATGACATGCTCTGCCAATCAGCAATGGCCCGGCCAAGCGCTTTCATGATATGTATGATGACGGCCCATCAGATCCAGCTTTAACTTGTACCTTTTGTTCTGGCCCTGCCGTTCATTGCATTTCACGCTCACTCATCTCAATGCCATGTACTTGTTTAATCTATTTACTGCACGTCTGAGCCTCAAATACACCATTTTTGCATAAATCACTAAACTGTTTACGTTTTCCACACAGGCGACCTAACAGATCCAATTACAGCCTAATAGGGGAAACATCAGTATTTTAATATCATTTTTTTTTATGGCCACTTGAGGTTATCCAAACAGAACAGAATGCTAATGGGAACTGCTATGCTATATGTACTTTGAACAATAGTTTTGTCAGTTGTGTGATGTACTGGCATCAAGGTACCCAATGCTATGATGAAAAATCTCTTAAATGAGCAGGCTGTGGTCTGACTGAGATCTAACGAGTACAGCGGAGTGTGCAGGGTGGGGGAATCCTCAGTGTATACCCTGTTTGTGAAACAAAAGGCCAGCTACATTTCCATTGTCTCTGTATCAATCACTGATTGAGGTCTTTATAGTGTATACACATAATTCAAAGCCAATCAATCCCGTACTGCAAAGGTCCAGAGCTATTTTAGCTGTATTAACTGTCGTATAAATCGTTTCAGTTCCAGAGACAGCTTTAACCTAATTAAGCCTGCCTATGAAATATTTTTATCTTAATCAATGTTTGTTATGGAATCTCTCTATGATGTTAATTAAATCCACCATAATTTATAAGAATGTTATTTATCTTGTTCTTCTGATGTTGTTCTTCTGAAGCTGCATTTATAAAATTATTCATCCATTCATCCATCATGCATCCATCTATCTATCCATCCATCCATCCATCTTCGAACCACTTGGTCCTGGTCGGAGTTATAGCGTAGGGTAGAAGCGGGAGGTACAACCTGGTTGGAATCCCCAAAATGATGACTAAATACAAAGATTGTCATCTTTTTATGAGAAGATATTGCATGCACTGGACATGTGTGGATTTTGACAATTAGAACATTGTAGCTCAGAACTGATGTAAAGTTTAATGGGAGAAATGAGCCTTCGAACCTGCGGCAAGAAGGATTATTGAGCATCATCAGTCCCATGCAGGTTTAACCCACTATCTTTTTGGAAATACCCTTGATTGCTAATAAAGCAGGCCAGGACTGACAGTAAATCCCCCCATCATGGAATTTGATGCTTTGTTTCTCCCAAAAGCATGTTTGAGAGGCAGGCTGTGATCGTGCCTTACAAAACAGGCCACAATTCTGTCACTGAAGGGAATTTAAACCATATGGGAACTAAACAGGTTTGTATGATTTCATGTTTAAAAATGGATTAGTGTATTACGATAGCATCCATACTGCCACAAAGGTGTTATAATAAGGCTCAAGTGGAGGCAGTTTATAGCCTCGGGTTGTGGGAAAAAAATCAATTGAAGTGAAGCTTAAGTCTCATTCTTTGGGTGTCCAGATACTAATGGTGTGAGAAAGAAGCAGAGCTCCAGAAACAGCTTCTTCTAAAGCATTTTTTCCATCTACACCTCTCCCTTGAGTTGACCATGTATTTTAGGAAAAAAATCTTACGATGTAATCATTTGTTTTCCTCAGGTATCAACCCCTTAGTGCCAGGCGTCAACCAGTGTAACACATAACGCCTAGGCCTCCCGCTCAGCCTCAAATGCTTCATCTATCTCCCGCCACACTCTACAAATATAGCAAAGAAATTAAACTTTATTTCCACAAGTACATCAGAATGTATTAATTTTGTGCATTTGTGCTTTTAAGTCATACACACTTCCAAAGACAAGAGAACACCTTGGGGCTAACCATCCATCCTGCACCTCAGGAGCATTTTTCAAGAGCCTAACAGAAATGCAGCTATTATGCTGAGCACAGGACTTGAACCGGCGACCTCCCGAGCACAAGTGGACAACCCCACTGAGCCACACTCCATCCCCAGGAGGAGGCCACGGGCGAATTGATCCAATTCCCGGCTAAATAACACAAGAAGGAGTCTGCCTTGTTCACAGTCCTGCTGTGTGTCTCAGGAGGGCTTTCTGCCATGGCCTTAAGAGGAGCGTTAGTATTCTGTGTGCTGCAGTCACAGTCAGATACCCTGTGTCACGTACGGACACACAGGAGTGACGATCCAAAGGACTTTTATTATAAAACTGAACAGAGATAACACAAGAAACAAACCGACCACAGGGGGTCAAAACAAAGGTGGGTAGGTGAGAGAAGAAGTAACAAGGGCTGGGACTAAACATTGGGAACCACTAGCAATATCTACAGCACTAGAACATTAGGGCATCACACAGGAGATTAACACACAGTGCAGACAATGATCAGCAAAGAACCAGGACAGGGGTAGGTACTTTTATGCACAAATAATGAGGTTTAAACAGGGTACAGGTATGAGTCATAAACAAATTAAGGCTGGGAATAGGGAGGAAGATAGGATGGCCAGCGATATCTGCTGACCAAATGGGAACATGACGGACATGACATAGTCAGGTCCTGAGTCCTGACCCACTGTTTCCCACTACTCTGTTCAGTCCAGGAAGTATGCGCCCCTTCTGTGAACAAGTCAATGGGGGAGAGGGGGGCTACGTCCATAGCCTCTTCAGCCAGTAATATCCAGCTGGCCCTAATGAGGCTGATTACACTGTGACAGAGAAACCGGGTCTGCTGGGCAGGAGTGGGCAGTTTGAGGCACACTGCTGGACACTGGATTAGTCTTGCCTGTGGTATTTGTGCTTTTAGTTTACTGTGGTTGGAGTGATGAGGGATTGTTCAGTTTGGTTTTTACAATGAAACCTTTTGCAACTAAATGGAACTGCCCATTATTCTATATTCAGTTTTTCACTGGTTATTTCCGCAAATTGCTTGTCCCCTTCTCATTCATCGGCATCCTCAAACACAGGGTAGATGGGCACTGAACACAGTTCATTAAGTACTATGGTCCTAATTTACGATATGTAATATATGATGTATGAAGTATAATAACCAGGATTAATAGCTTGGCAAATTTTGCCTGCTGTGATGGGCCCCTCTGTCCCCCTCTGTTGTGCCCTCTGCTTCCCAGTATAGAGTCCAGCCTTACCGTGACTCTGTACTGGAAAAGCAGCTTAAGATAACGGCTGGAACACTCGCCCTTAACCATCGCACATTTTTTTGTGATGTAACACACCAAGGTATCAGGCATGCAGTATCAAAAAAGCATTGTCCGGCGTACACAAAATAAGTATACATTTTACAAAGCCATCGTCTCCAAGGCAAAGGAGCAAATCGAGGAACATTATGCTAAATTTTCTCTGGAGTGGGGAAGAAAAACTCAGCCGCGCTCTGACATTTGGCAGTTAGATAAATCTTTCATGGCGAATATCCCATTTATTTACACTGCGAGGTAAGAATAATTACAGCCTCCACCAATCGATCCTCCAGCTGGGCGTATGGGGGGCACAGGGCTTTGGCTGGGGAAATGCCTGCAAGCTGCTGTTATCTCACCAAATCAGACCCCAGTGCCCACCTCAGGCACTCCGAGAAACAACAGCAAGCTGCCCTGAAATACATCATTTTCAATGTTGTTTGAGTGCTTGTGTGTGTGAGTGTGTGTGGACATTTGTATATTACGTTGTGGAGACCCAATGTCCTCACAGTGTGATAAAAAACAGTTATTTTCTACTTTTTGGAGACATTTTTTTGGTCCCCATAAGGATAACCTCAATGTCTGCAATAAAAAAAAAAACTAAAAATGCCAAAAGTCTCATATTCTGGTGGGTTACTTATGGTTATGGTTAGGGCTGGGTAGGGGTTAAGAGTGTCATAGTTGGGATCAGGGTTATGCCCATAGGAATGAATGGAGTGTCCCCATAAAGATAGGAATACATGGTATGTGCGTGTGTGTGTACGTGTGTGGCTTATGTTTATATTACTTTGCGGGGACCAAATGGTCCCCACAATGTGATTAAAGCCTGGTATTTTGACATTGTGGGGACTATTTTTCAGGCCCTCACAAAGATCTGTGACTGCAATCGAAAAACTAAAAATGCTAAAAGTCTCATAAATCGTCTGGTTACACATGGTTAAGGTTAGGGCTGGGTAGGGGTTAAGAATATCATGTTGGGATCAGAGTTTTTCCCATAGAAATGAATGGACAGTCCCCACAAAGTTAGAATTACAAACCTGTGTGTGTATAGATACAGGGGCTGTGTGTGACTTAGCAAGTTAAGATGCTGTGCCTGTGATCAGAAGGGGGTTGGTGTAAATCCCAGACTCAGCAGAGTGATTTCACCACTGGCCCCTGAACATGGCTTTTAGCCCCAACTGGCTCCAGGGATCGTTTGACCCAGCTTTCTCAAAAATGTACGTTGCTTTTAATAAAAGCTTCTGTGAAATGTAAATATGTGTCTGTATGTGTTACCAGTCGGAATTAAAACCAAAGCAGCCTGAAAACCTAACGAGATAAGGGTTACATAAAATCACTTCTCGTAGAGAACTTGTTGAGGCCCGTGCTCTGGCATTAATTTCGTGCAACCTTAAATCGCCTATCATAACTAATGGTGAAGAGAAATGCAGTGTGCGGTGAGGGCGGATGACTCTTCTCCATTTGTTAAGAGGTGTTTGGTAGAATGGGAGTGGTTGAGAGTAATGGCTTTCCTACCGTCATAAATAATACAATCAAAACCGGGCTGAGCTGGTATCGATGAGGCATGGATCGATATATATCCCATGCCTCTCATTTTGTGCTCGTCGTTTCTGGCAGATGCCTTTATCACTGTATTTATGGCTTATCTCACAAGGCATGGAATACCACAGCACAGGACAGAGATGTCGCCCCTAAGGTTGCTATGTTTTCCTGATGCAGTGTTAAGGGTGGGGGTACTAATGGAGAGTCCTCTGTTATTAATAATGTGCAGTGTCATTACCGCAAGAAGACCTTTCTCTGCAGTACAGATCAATTATGGTCACCTAGGACCACGTGTCCCGTGGCAGCTTTACTGCTTCCCATTGGCTGCTGATGGCCATAAATTGGAGATAATGAGGATAAATGCATTTTGCCTTTTGATGCGGAAGATGTGCCGTAAAGCCCCCCCGGGATCCCATTTTGTGGGGGAAGGGGGGTTATGGGGCAGATTTTAATGCCCACTAGAAATAAAAAAGCAGCTCTATCCTCTACACAAAGAGCTGGGGGGCAGGGCCAGAACCAGAATCCAGAGTGCATTGGCCCCACATCGCACAGGTCGCAATCCGTGACTTTCTGCAAAAGACACACTTTTCGATCCCGTAGCCCAGAAACAGATTCAGACATGGGATAAAAGGCGTTTGCAGCAAGCCTTCACACCCCGTCCTTCTACTGTGATGCCACATGCCAGCAGCAAGGGGTTAGAGGTCCTGGGAAATCCTACCAGAATCACAAGGAAGTAATGTCATTGCATTCTGAGCACAAGTGAATTAAGTCATGAAACACATTGAATTAAATCAATGGGCTTCATGGAAATGGCAGTGTGTTTTTTTCCCTTGCGTTATTCCCCCTGTTTGCTTTTAGAACATTGTGAACAGTTTCTTAGTGATCTTCCAAGTTTTGTTTTTTTTTTTAGTTTTATATGTTGTCATGGAGTTTCGTTTCTGTGTCTAGAATACACCTTCTGAAGTTACTTGGACATGTCATAACTGAAGACGTCAAAAAAAACCCTGCGCTTTTTTCTAGTTTTACCTGCTCTTGTGGAGTTTCTGTCTTTGAGTAAAGAGAACTGCTCTCGCTCACCTAACTTCATGACTGCAATGTGTCATCAACTTACTTAGATAGCTTAATTGTGGTGCACAGAAGTTTTACTCATCGTAGTTGTAGGACAACCTCCGGACCTCTTGGCTCAGAATTGTCTGCACCTGCAAAAGGTGAGAGAACATGCTCATAATCGTATGAGGTCATGTCTACCCCATCAGTGACTGAAAATCTGATCTACATAATGTGGTCATATATTTTCATAATCAGCATCAAACTCACTGAAAATATCCATTTGGTGATTTCCAGATTTGTTTATACTGTAGCCATACTTGATGCTTGTACTGGTTTGTAGTGTTATCGAATTAAAGTCATTAATTTGCATCATGAATTAATACGTTGCATATTTTAGAATCGCTTTTGAAAAGTTTAACTGTCCTAAACAAGTAGAAAAGCTATGAGTCGAAGAAGTAATCTGACTAGCTGGTGAATGCATATGCAATTTTCCTCATAATGTGAACAGTAATGTGAGATTCACTGACACTAGGGGGCGATCGGCTGGCTGGCTCTGAGATGGGAAATGCTAACAGCCCCTGGGAGAATGTGACAGAGCCCTTTTTAAAAACGAAAAAAAAGGAAAGTCACTGGCTTCTACGCTAGGCAGCAGGAAGAGTCTCTTTGGAAGATTCCGGGGTGCTAAGAGATGGAGCCAGCAGGGAAGCATGATGCCTTTAATCATTAAACGGATTAAAGCTATCATGGGTAAGTGCTGAGCTAACAGCCTCTTGGTGCAGACATGGTCATTGGTTACTCTTACCTGTAAAAAAAAAAACACCCACGTGTCCCTGTCCTATTTTCACCTTTTCAGCAGCCTTGATATTCAGGAGTTTGTGGTCTGAGGCAGATTCTGGAAAGGGCAAGATGGGCTGTTGCCCAGGGTAGCATTTTTGTGGGGGCACCTACCACCATTTCCACCCATGCCCTCTGTAGTCAACACCCCCTCCGCCTCACCCCAACCCCCCCACCCATGACAACCTCTACCATCAGTACCACCCTAGTCAGTTGACATGTATTCATCTAAGACTATGTGAAATTTGGTAGTGAAGCTTACTGGGGTGGAGGGGTTGAGGAAGAGAAAGCGGCCTTGGGCACCACAGGAAATGAAATGATTCTTTATTCAGCTTCCATATGTGCATCGACCGGCACCTCTAGTGGTCACCCTGCAGTATGACGCTTATTTATATAGGACCAGCAACGGGTGTAACGCAGACAAGTGACCATTACTAGCATAATTATTAATCAAGGAACCCGAAACGGACTGTGTCGATGATACATACGGCTTGTGCGATGATCGTTCTGGGCACCCAGGATTACGCTATGAGCTGGTGTTACTATCCTGCAGCAAAAGCTGGATTTTACTTCATGCTGCATAATAAAGGGCAGCGCAGTGGCCTCACACCCCCAGGGACGCCATTTTGTATCTGCCCCCGGCTCAGTATGCAATCAGAATCAGAAAGGTGACATTTACATGGAATATGACTTGCGTTTCACTCCCATACAGACAAGACAACAATCATTAAACAACTAAATCAAGAAAACGTTAAGTTTTAAAGGTAATAATAAAAACCCTACTGCAAAACTGAAAATAGTAAATAGTAATAGATGTCAATACAAACTAGTTGTCGCCAAAGTTAGACAATGCATTAAATAATGAGATCTCTCTTGTGCAACATTCAACATGATACAAACAACTGGAAGACAGTACATGACATACCTAGCTATAAGTTTGCATTGTCACCGATAGTCCACGACAAGTTCATTGAGGAACATTAAAGATCAATGTGTCAGTCAAGACCATAAAGACAAAGCATGGCAGGAAGACAAGATATTGTTGAAAGACCAACAACAAGAGTGGTTGCTGGTCTCCCAACAATGCAGGCTCAACTGTTAACCCCTCAGGGTTCTCTAGTTTCCACCTGCAGTCTAAAATCATGAAGTTATTTGAACTGGCATCTTTAAAACTCACATTGTGTGTGTGTGATTGTGTGCCCATGCTGTTCCTTGCCTTGCGCCCTGTACTTCCCAGTATAGACTCCAGCCTTACCACCACACTGTACTGGAAATGCAACTTAAGATAACGGATGGCTCATTCACCGTTAGCCGTCAAGCCCACGGCTTTTTTTTTGTGAAGCCCAGCCCCCAACGCATAATGCACCAAACCATCATCGCAACAAGTGTTATTTCCCTCGTATGTGCTGATTCAGAATTCATTGATGTGCATCTTTAGCCTGTTCCTGATTGAAAGACAACACAAGATTGATGTGAGTGACCTTTTCATCCTCAAGAAGCTGTCCCCGAATAGACAAGCAAGACGTTCTAACATGTGCTTCAGAATGGAATGGGTGTAGGAGAACGGGGGAACTTAAAGGAGTATAATGAATTAGAAGGCTTTATCTTTAGCTTAAATAGGTTTGACCCGTCACACTTAATAGCATGTCTCTTCTCTTTGTTATGAGGGACACGTTCCATATATCAAACACATCCCATCTCTCTCTCTCTTTCTCTCTCTCCCACACATTCTCTTACCATATATTTCTAGTGCTCAGACCAGCATCCAGGCACAAATTAACTCTGTCCCAAACCCCGTGCCATCGGGAGCCCCCTCACTTCGCCCCCTTTCCCCGCCGCCCGCTACCCATCCTCCATCCTGCCTGCAGAGGAGTGATGCAGACTGCCCCACCCCATCTCATTACCACACATTTCATTGCATTCATTACAGTAATCGCTTATCTAAATACAAAACAATTACAAATGCATGTGTTAAATTCCACATGCTTGTGGTGATCTCCCATTTTAAAGCAGACTATTGCTATGTAACACAGCATGTACTCCGCAAATATATAAACATATAACTATATCAGAGCATTAAAAAATATGCTACATCTTTTAAATGGGCATGAATGTTTTTTTTCCCTTATTAGTAAAATATATACTCTGTAACTGAGAAACAGAACTATCTGTTTTTTTTTTACCGAATCAATTGGGCAGCTTCTTTCACTGGACAGAGCATTGATAGATGTTCCTAGTTTCTCCCAATATCCAACTTTCAATTACATACCATTAAATTACTATTGCAGCCCATGTTCTGTGATATTGGGCTCTTGAAATATGATTATCTTTGATCATTCAATCCATCAAAAAAAAAAAGCAGTTGCTGTAACAAAGGAACTCTTCTGCCACCTGCTGGTCAGTCAACCCAAAGTCAGTGTTGAGTACAATTCTGTGTGACTTTTAAATAGGCCAAGTCACTGACGTGGGCGAGCATTCTACAATGGTAGTGAATATCGATTGCCTTAATGGCATTTTAAAGCTCATTCCTTTGAGACAAGCAATGATTTTCTTTATGCGTTCCATATCGCTTTATTGTTATTATGTCTCCTGGACAGAAAATTAAATTCCATAACTCAGCGTTATTTGAATTTCTGCTGTCTCCAACACGCGGAGAATTACACAACTACATGTACTACTCTAAATGCCCCACTCCGGCACCATCTGCTTAATTATAGATTCCATCGCACAGTTAAACGCCAGCTCTCTTTCTTGTAAAGTGTTTGTGCGAAGCTGCTTTGCTCATAACTGTCTTGTTGCAAATGAGTTCCCATTATATATGCAGGCCATTGCTACCTTTTAGCCCATTGATCGCTGTCCCAACAGGACTTTGGGTTCATGATTTCCACCTCTAGTTGTCATTCTCAGAGGCACTGGGGTCTCAGCACTAAACTTTAGCTGTGGGTATATTTCACCATGACCTGAGGGCCCCTATCTAAGGATAGGGATGAATAGCTTGATATTGCTTGAAAAAAGTTTTTTGAAATGCCTGACACGGATGCATTTGCTACGTGGATAACAGATTTGATTCCCTAGCTAAAATGGTATAAAACTAAAGTAATAGTACAACGAATGATTTAAGAAATATTATGGGCAGCACATTACCACCTATATTGAGAGTGGTGCACTGATGCATGATTTAGGAAAATCCGAGGTCGATGCCTCAGTCAATACCACACAGACAAGACATGACGGGAAATCAAAATGTGTCACCTGGGTGCCTGAACTATCAGTAGATAGGTCCCAGCTGAAATCTCTCCAGAATGAAAGATCAGCACCGACAGGCCCACAGCACTGTGATTAAGACCCATCCCTGGGTCCTAATTAGGTCAACAGTACGTTGCACGAAGAAGATGGTGGCATCTTACAGACATTTCTTCAACAGTTTGCTTAGCTAGATGGATATTATTCATAAAAAACAGCCTCATAAATCCTTATTATTGTGGTATTGTGGCCCTAAATATAAACTTCATCAATCATGTGTTTTATACACTTATACACTCCAAGTTAATGGAGTTTGTCATTTATTCAGTTTAGCATTCTCGCAACTTCCTACCACATCTCCTAGTGTAGATCACAGTATTAGCATGCCGAGAATACCAGACCAGAACACCTTTCCTATGTTCTGGGGTTATTCTGAGGGGTTTACAGATATTCCCAAGCAAGCTGGGGTGATACAGAACCTCCACCACTCAGTGGGACGTGCTGGGGACTGCCCCAGTGACAGCTGCCCAGGTGGCATCTTCACGAGCTACCTGAACCACGTCAGCTGGTCATAGGGAGCGACTCCAGCACCCTGCAGTGAGATCTCGTCTCTTGTCATTTCAGCTTCATTTGGCTGGAGTGCTG
>JAODKM010000001.1:45317334-45341757 GCA_026780845.1 Petrocephalus sullivani
CCGATAACCGATAGTTCCGGGAATCAACTATCGGTGCCGATTAATCGGCAAAACCGATACATCGGTCGACCTCTAATGCAAACTGTAGATTTCTTACAGTACAGCTAATCCTAAATCTTAATGAACTGGCATCTCTGTCTTGTAGATAGAATGAATATGGATTTTTTAAGGTGTAATGGGATTCTTTTTTTCTTCTAGAAATGTTTCTGTATATCGTTTGCCTGGCGGCCATATTTTTCCTGTACCGGTGGTACAGAGAGAGTAAGACAGTTCCTAATAAATCGGACAAATATGTCTATATCACCGGCTGCGATTCGGGGTTTGGAAACCTTCTGGCGAGGCATCTGGACAAGCGAGGCTTCTGCGTGATTGCCGCTTGCTTCACGGAGAAGGCAGAGGAGGACTTGAAGAAGGTCTCATCCGAAAGGCTGCTCACCATCCACCTTGATGTCACCAAATCCGCAAGCATCAGCAAAGCAGCAGATTTCATCAAGAGTAAGGTTGGGCCAAAAGGTGAGGTGTCATTCTGTCAAAAGATGGTTCAGATGATTAGGTGCACTGCTTAAGACCATCAGGGGCCCTGCTTAATGTACGGAATTGCTTCAGTAAAATATCTAGATATCCTCCTATTGAAAGGGTCAGGTGAGCAACACAGTGACCAAATAATCAAGAGGCTTTCATATCTGATGTTCACAGCAGAGAAGTCGAAAGAGCGCTGTCCGAAAAATGTTATGATCACGGTGCTCGATAAATCCCATGTTATTTCCATAGCATTCTTCACATTTTTCACCATTTTATTGTCCTGTTTTTTTTTGTGAGTGTGGTTAAGGCCACCCAATCTCTCTAAGGACCAATAGACAGAAACGTACCCGTTGTTGTCCGTCATTGACCTGTCATGATACATTATTTGGAAACAGTTAGTGTTTTAAACTACTGTTTGAATCATTCCTGTAATTATCCAGTAAGTTAAATCCCAGGTTATTTCAGTAGATTCTAGTCAGCTTTCAGTCGCACATCTTATTGACTGATCTCCTCGAGCATAGGGTATTGAGGATGTCTGTGCTCTTCACAGGCCTGTGGGGTGTGGTGAACAATGCTGGTGTCTCCATACCATCGGGGCCCTGCGACTGGCTCACCATCGAGGATTACAAGTCCATGCTGGATGTGAATCTCAACGGCGTCATCGCCGTGACCCTCAGTGTGCTACCGCTCATCAAGAAGGCCAGAGGCCGCGTGGTGAACGTGGCCAGTATCTTCGGTAGGATAAGCCCCTTCGGTGGACCATACTGCGTTTCCAAGTATGGAGTGGAGGGCTTTAACGACAGCCTACGGTAGGAATCCCGTGTGATGGATGACCGCAAGAAAACTGCACATGAATCTGAAGCAGCCAAAATTCTGATTTATTCTTTTCAAGGTTCTTTTGTTTGTCTGTTTCTGTATTTATGTATTTATTTATTTTTTTTCAGGAGAAACATGATACCATTTGGAGTTAAAGTTCTATGCATCGAGCCAGGTTTTTTCAAAACCAGTGTGACTGACATTGACATTCTAGGAGACTGCGCCAGGAAATTGTGGGCAAAATTACCCCAGGAAATCAGAGATGAATATGGGAGCAATTATTTGGAGCAAGGTACTTCACATAAGTATTCAGTCACATACGTTCGGTCGTCAGTTGGAAATGACCATGCTCCTGAAATGTAACGCCAATGACAGTGGTTGGTTTCCAACTACAATGTTACAAAGACAGTAACTTATTTTTTTTTTTTTTGCACACATGGATAAACCAAGGACCTCAGTAAGGCCAGCTCTTCTCACACATGACTGAAATACTGCATTATACTCATATACTAGTTTTTATTGCAGTATAACTAACACCTGAATATATAGCAGTGCCATAAATCAGGTTTTGAGTAAATGTGGCTTTTGAACATTACATATTAAAGTCCAATACTGTGCTTACTGAATTTGTGTTGATCCATCCAAGTTGGCACACCGAAAACTTTATTCGATCTTTAACCTGGATCCGAAATATCCAAGGTTTCAAAGTTTAACTCGAGTATTCCAGAGTCGACAGAGAGGCAGCTGAAAATGGTTGCAGTGGTTTTAACAGCCTGTACTTTCCTTTGTCCTGCAGTGGAGAAGATGTTGAAGGAGAAGTTTATGAAGATGCCGGATGGAGACCTGATGAAGGTGGTGAGCTGCATGGAGCACGCCCTTTCTGCTGTGCACCCTCGCACACGCTACTCGCCTGGTTGGGATGCTAAGTTCTTCTGGATCCCACTCTCCTACATGCCGACCTGCATATCTGATTACTTATTACTTAAAGACACAATCTTCCCAGAGAAGTCCGTAATCTAGTAATTTCCATTTTTCAGGTATAGTTAAGGCTTATTAACTAGAATTGTTACTCATATTGTTGTCTAATGACTAAAAATGCCATGTAACAGGTGCTTTTATATAATAAACTTTAGGATCTGTTGCAGTACTCTCTAATATGGTCATAAACACAAGCTGATTAGATGCTCCTGTGAATGAACTGAGATCAATTTATATGGATCAGGCTTAATAAATCACAAAGTACAATTACTATTTACCGTGGCATCATGTAATAAAGTACAAATGGAAAATCAGCAATTGGTTCCATCATCACAACTTAGGAACTGCAAAGTTGGATCTATTTAAGTTGTTTTTGTTTTTTTCTTTTAAAACAATGTCAGTTTCACAATTTCTAACCGAAAGACTAAAATAGGCTCCGAAGTGTAGTTTAGGCAGTTAAGTAAAGTTGATGTTGTAATGGAGTGTGACCTACTAAACGTGCTGCTTTAGGAAACCGTAAGGGCAGTTTCACAACAGGGAAAGTCGCGGCAGCTGACATTCATATAAACTGTGATGGTATGGACAAGATTAAATACACGCAGAAATGTGACTGCAGGAAAGCCATACAGAACACTCAGTGCTGGGGGTTGGAATAAAATCCATAACCCTGGAAATCACAGCAGTCTGTATGGTCAGGAAGTTCATTGTGTGAAACGGCTAAACCAGCAGAAATGATTGTGTAATCTGGATATAGGGACCAGGAAATAGCACAGAGCACTTCAGGCCCTTCTGTAGACCCATGCTTTAGATCAGAAAGGAGAAGCAGTGTGCACCATGGTAAATTTCTCATGCAGATTAAATTTATTTGGATCGAGGTGCTTCAAATAATGCAGATTAGATATGGTTCTTATAAGGTTTATATGTTTTATACATGATATCACTTTATTTTATATATTATATATTAATAATCTAATATAATTGCTTTTCATAATTTGTTTTTTGAGGTACATTTTGGGGTCTGTATTAAGGATGTTTTTAATAGTATGAAATACTTAATGAATAGGAGTTTGATCTCATAGTCCCAGGGCCTGTGTGTTTTATTGCTGATGCTGCCTGTTTGGGTGAATTGGTGCTTCTAAATAGCCTACCCTGTGTGATTTTGTCTGCTGTGATAGACTGTGATACACCCCTACACTGTGCTTCTTATGTGAGGCTCCCTGTAACGTCACACTGGATATGTTCTTAAGGAAAATGGATATTTACTGCGAGTGCTTATGAGTGCTGTATCCTGAAGATCGTGACGTAACATGCATGTTGGCCACGTAGTGGTCACTTCTAATTGCAGCTGTTGTAAATGTTAAACATTATAAGTAATCCCAAATTCTTTTGTGGGTGTGTAGCGCTATGGATGTATTTTAGTAAAAGGTTAGAGTCCCAACCTTGTCTTGTGTTTCACTTTTTAGGTATATAAGTTAGTCCTGCTACAACGCGGTTAATGCATCCTTTAAAACCTCTCATTCGCTAAAATCGCCCAGTAAACTACACAGATCCAATGTGAATAATGAGGTTAGCAGAATGTGACTCCAAAACTTACTTACCCCAAATGAAATGAATTCAATAATAAAAACAGTGATACCAATGGCAAGTAATGTAATCATATGTGTTTTAAATAAGAAATAATACATTAATAAATGATATCATAACTCAAAAGAACATCACTATCATTCTCTTGGATAGCTATTTTTGTGTGTAAGTACTTTTTCTCACTAAGGCCCTAGTGCCTTTCTCTCCTGCTGAAAATCTAGCAAATGTCAGTCCAGGCTGTATTGGACTTGGGCACTAATACAGCGGATATATAAAGTGTACACACCCCTGTTAAAATGATGGGTTTTTGTGATGTAAAAAAGGGGAAGGGTACAAAACATTTTCCATGGCATTGGATATACCATGGAACCTAGTGAAGACACGAAGGTCAGGGATGCTGCCAAGAGGCCTACAGCAACACTGAAGGAGCTGCAGGAATATCTGCTGGTACCGGTTGTGTACTACATGGGACATGTATCTCTGGTACTGGTTGTGTACTACATGGGACATGTATCTCTGGTACTGGTTGTGTACTACATGGGACATGTATCTCTGGTACCCTCCATGATGACGTTTGAACTGCATGGTAGTATTGCAAACCGGAAGCCTTTTCTTACAAAGAAAAACATCCAAGCCCAGCAAAATTTTGCAAAGAAATACATGAAGACACATTGACATTCACTCTTACACTCACACTTAAGGGCCATTTAGTATGTGCAACTGACATTACCTGAATGCTTGAACTGTGCTAGAAAACCAGAATACCCAGAGGAAACCCACGAACATCGCGGCAAGGTACAAACTGCACTGCTCAAAGTGCAGACACACCTCGACCTCGAAAGCTCCATACCCCACTGCACTATCCACTGCATATATGTTAAGCTTAGACATATGCAGTGCCGTAAAATACAGTGTGCTTTCCTGCGGCAATAAGAAGTACCAACACCGCAATTTTGGGGTATTTGAGCAAATCCGAAATCGTGGGGAAAATGGCAGAAAACGTTCCATATTAGTTGAATATAACAATATGTCATTGGTTAGAAATGGACCCCCCCCCCCACATCTCTCAAGAGATTTTTTTGGTAAAGATTTTTTGGAGAATTTAACATAAATTTTATAAAACACACTAAATTAAATATGCTGGCATATTTTCTGCATCTTTTAAGTGCTAGAAGCTGAGTGTATCGTCACATGTATGCGATTATACTATGTGGTCATTCCCCAGCTAAGATCTGACCAAGGCTGGTATTGCGGACGAATACTGCAACAAAAACAACAACAAAAGCATTTCCTTAATCAAAATTACAGTTTTAGACTAAAGTTTAAATTAACACATAGTGAGTCCTGGCACTCAAGGAGCAAAACCTCCTGGCCCTGATCTACACAACTAAAAGTACACACTCAGCCTTGTACACTGTAAAACACCGAACACACTTCTCTACATCAGGCGCATAAATCTAACATGATGTCACTTCTTTGCCATTTCAAATACCACACCTAAGAACCAAGTGATCAAACAGAGCTGTCAGGTGATACAGGCACTTAGGTGCTTAATTGTAAACTCACAGATCAGGCATAAGCACTATAAAAAGCCAACAGCTGAGGTTACCTGTCTTCAACTAAAATAGAAGACATCATTGCCGTAAGAGGACAAGGAAGAGGGAGAGTGAGGATGAGGGGAGCCTGCGGAGGAAGAGGGTATGAAGAGGTAGAGATAGAGCTGGAGGAGGATGCAGTCAAAGAAGACGAGGACCAAATGTATGCAATCAGATTTGAGCAACATTGGTTGACCGTGTTTTAAACCGCGAGTTGATATCAGTGTTGCAACGTGAGACATGCTTAACCAACATGCAGAAGGGCAAACGATAGTTTAACACATTTATTTAGTTAAATCGCCTGCGAGTGTACCGGCAGTGGCACTGATAGAGGAAGTCACCAGTACACACATCAAACGCCATCGGGGGTAGTTACAAAAACACCACAACGCGCTTACAGTCACCGGCAAATCTATTAAGTACATATCACGTACAAGTATTTACAGTGTGTACAATCCAGCACAGTGCGACTGATTATAAGCTCAGCAGCATCTTAATATTATGCTCAGTGTGCAGCACTGGTCTTGTGTGTTGCATTTGGTCAATATATCCATGTACTCTCTGGGGAAAAAAATCGAACCCAGACTTTATCATTACAGTGATTATAATGTTAATAGTGTCTTAGATTGAGCACAAAAGTGTGTAACTGGTTCAAGCAGGGTCAGGTTGTATAAACCATGCGTGACATACGCTGACAAAATTGTGTTTTTATAAAATATTGCATAGTTTTAAATGACGTGTTTCATTTTGCAGAAGATCTGAGCTGTTTTGTTACTTGTGTGGGTGGTTGTGTGAATTGTGCGTGGTGTCTTCGCAAGATGGGCACTCTTTTCAAAATCGTGCTAAAATTGTGAAAAACTGTAACAGAAACTAAAGAGGCTAATGAGACGTGAAACCTAAACTGAAGTTAAAACAACAAATTTACTAACTAAAATGAAAATGAGCAGAAACCAAAATTTTTAACCGACAACAGGGCAAGCAGTCTGACTGCATCTAGTCTGATCCAGACTCATCTAGTCTGACTGAATATCTGAGCTGGTTCCCCTTTTGTGTTCTGTTTGTTAATAAACCCCTTTTTGAGAGTCACTACATGGATCATCCCTCCATTGTGGGCAATTTAGTAACTCCAATCAGCCACAGCATGTTTTTGGACTGTGGGGAGAAACTCCACGCACACGGAACCCTGGCCCCAGAGGTGTGAGGCAACAGTGCTAACCACTGCACCACCATGCTGCTATAAGCTACTCTTGTTTTTCATACTGTTGTCTAATGAATAAAGATGCCATGTAACAGGCGCTTTTATATAATAAACTTTAGGATCTGTTCCAGTACTCTGTAATGTGGTCATAAACACAAGCTGAGTAGATGCTCCTGTGAATGAACCAAGATCAAACAGTCCTGTTTCTATAGTATTTGTTTAATTATATATATATATATATATATATAGATATAGAACCAAGATGGTGCCGCGGATGGCCGTGTCAGCACAGTGCCCTCTAGTGCGAAGAGTAAGGACAGCAGAAAAAAAATCACTGACGCTCCGCCTGCCACCCCCCAGGGGCTCCTCACACCCTGGGCACAACTACGTCCCTCTGGCAGACTCTACAAAACCCTGAATACCAAAACTAGACATCTTTCCTCATAACATCACCCTCATAAACAGCTGACCATTATCATCTGCTATGCCGCAACTACTCTTGCATTTCTGGCGGTTTTTAAACCCTGCCTCACAGCTATAAATACTTTATTCGACATGCACCACAATGTCATTCCCGCACATGAAGCTCATTATTCTTGTTCGCACTTTATGTATATTTCTTTTCTTGTATATAATCTGCATTTTGATCATTTGATCATCGTGTATATTATCTGTATAGCTTCAAAGATACCATTGGTCGCAACCTATTTCCTTGTGTGAGTTAACACACTTTGCCATTAAATATGATTCTGAAACTGGGTTGATTGTTATGCATGTCTGCATATATGTATGTTATTTTATTTATGTCATTACGAAGGCAGGCACTAAATTTCATTGTACTTGTGTAATCCACTTGCACGATGACAAATAAGAATCCTTGATCAGTTGATCTGGACCAAATTTAAGAAATTACAATTACTATATATGTACAGAGCACATTGAAACAGTTGTGATGACTTCATGTCATGATGTACAAACGGAAAATGGCAGTTGGCTTCATCATCAGAATTTAGGAAACACAAGGTTGAATCTATTTAAGTGGAAGTTTTTTTTATTTTCAAACACACAAAAGACTAAAATAGGCTCTGAATTATAGCTTTGAGAAGCTTAAACTGTGGACATTAAGTAATGCTGGTGTTGTAATACAGTGTGTCCTATTGTAAACTTGCAGTGTTAGGGAAAACGTAACGGTAGTTTCACAACATTGGACAACATTATCATGTTTTTGGGCGACCGAGTAACACGAGTAAAGGCCATGCAGACGACGCAGGGATGGGCTGGAAATCCATGATTGATTTTTATGGTCAGAAAGTTTATTGTGTATTAAACCAGCAGAAATTATGGTGCAATTTATATATAGGAACCAGGAAATAGCACAGAGCACTTCAGGCCATTCAGTAGACCCCTGCTTTAGATCAGAAAGGAGAAGCAGTGTGCACCATGGTAAGTTTTTCATGCAGATTATATAATACAAACCTTGTACATTATACTATTAAGTATGCTTTTTAATATATTTTTATATATATTAGCATAATATTATAATAATCTAATACAAATGCTTTTCATAATTTATGTTACACTTTTTGAGGTGTTTTTTGGGGTCTGGGGGGTGTAATTTAAAGAGGAGGAGTTTTATCTCATAGTCCCAGGGCCTGTGTGTTTTATTCCTCTCCCTGATGCTACCTGTTTGGGTGAATTGGTGCCTCGAAATAGCCCACCCTCTATGATTACCCTGTGATAGACTGTGATACACCCCTACACTGTACTGTCATTGTGGTCCCCACAATGTGTTACAAACTTTTTTTTTTTTTTGCTTTTTTTACAGTCCTTACAAGTGGAAGCTCAATTTTAGAACAAAATTGTTAATCAAAGAACTGGTCTGGTCTTTCGTTTGGTTACTTATGGTTTAGGTTGTCATAGTTGGCATTATGGGATTATGCTCATAAAATTTTTTTGGTCCCCAAAAGGATCACCTCAATTTTATAAAAATCTGTGTCTGCAATCAAAAAACTAAAAATGCCAAAAGTCTCATACTTTGTTTGGTTACTTATGGTTAAGGTTAGAGCTGGGTAGGGGTTAATGGTGTCATAGTTAGGATCAGGGTTATGCCCATATGAATGAATGGAGTGTCCCCATAAAGATAGGTATACATGGTATGTGTGTTTGTGTGTGTGTGTGTGTGTGTGTGTGTGTGAAAGAGAGAGAGAGAGAGAGCGAGAGAGAGAGAGAGAGAGCGAGAGAGAGAGAGAGAGAGATTAAATATCCGAGCCTAGCTAGACTAAGCATATTTTACATATTTCACATTTTTCATACAATCGCCTTTACTCCAGATGCTGTACCAGGTAATTATTCTTAAAGTTTTTTTTACAGACAACGACATAACAATCCGTGCTTTGTCTGATCGACTTGTGTGCCGCCTGCCAATTCACACGCATCCCTGCTACAGCGCAGCTGCCAACGTGCGTAAATTCCACGGGCTGTCAGTGGAAGTGCTCGCGGGCGCCCCCTACCATAACGGACACTAAATAACAAGTCAGAACTGAAAGCACTTATCTCGACGAAGTTCTCAGACACTTTTTTATCCATTTGTAGTCAGCTTGGATTTTTTTTCCATCTCTAAAAAAAATTGCGGACGTCAGCTGGTGATGGACATGTTTAAGCACAGTTCTTATGAGTACTATACCCTGAAATTTACGATTCAATATGCACACGGCCCACCTAGTACTCACTTGTAACTGCAGCCATTGTAAATTTAGTCCATAGCCATATTACAAATAATCCATACATGTTTTTGCTTCCATGTAGCAACGTGCGTCTTTTATTAAACGGTTACAGTACCAGGTTAAAGGTGACCTTGCATTGCATTTCACTTTCTAGATATAATTATTTAGGTGAGCATTCCTTGAAGAATGTTAATCTCACTGCATACACAGGTATGCATAAATCCAGAAACTTAATCTGAACTGAACTGGTTTGCAGAAGGAATTCAAAACAGCACATGTATGTGCATTTGTAGAATGCTTCATCTGTGGGAGGGAAACTTAAAAGCTACGGTTGGCCAGGGGATGGAGGCATTGTGGGATTGTTGTTTTGGAATTGTACTGTTATCTTGCCTCACAGTAGCCTGCTCATGTAGCCTGCAGGCCAGAGACCTTGGAGAGGCAGGCAGGAGTGAACATTTGCGAACGGTCTGGGTGTCGCCTATTCAAAGCATTGTAATAACCTATCCCAAAGGCAAATATTTTCCCTCCCCAAATTACGAGAACAGCTATAAACAATAACACTACACATCTCCAACCAGTATACCAAACAACAGTCTCAAACAACGTATTCCTTTACAACACCTCTATGAGCCTTGCCAATGCTTCATTGTTTATTGTAATGCATAACTATGAATGAATACAGTGATTATTGTCTTGGGTAAACTGACCGATAAATTTTCTGTCTGACCTGGCATGGTCAGTACTGTCTGTTTACCACTGGGTTGTGCTCTGTCACCTACACATTGGGTTCAGTAGCATTTTCTCCTGCCAGACAAAAATCATTAAAAATAACAGCACCCTTGGGTCCATTATGGCATGTATCAAAGCCCGTATTAAAGGAAAATGCAGTCTAGCAGCATGACACAGTCCTGAGAGCAGGCAGACGCACCCTAACTGAGTAAACCCGCAGTGCCGTGTCTTCCGCCCATCAAGGTGCTCACGGCTGGCATGACTGCGAGTGAGGCATGCAGACAAGACGGTTAGGCAGGCCTCTAGTGCTTAAGGTGAACTTGCGTAAATCAGAACAGGCTTAGGAGATCTACAAAAAGAATGTAAAACACAAAGCTTGTTCAAAAAGTATACCAAACCACAAAAACCCAAACTAGGAATTCAGGCCAGCTAGATGAATGCATCAACCAGAGGGACCTTCAACTGTTTGATTGGTCGTTTAATTAGCTGCAGTTGAAAATGATTACTGAGTGAAACCACTTGAAGACTTGTTTCTTGGACATCATACATCTACAAGTATATTGTACATATTTCTATATTTCATACTTTTTGCATCTATAGTTTATGTGTAGGTTATATTTGTTTATGTAATGATGCGAGTTTTTTTACAACCTGCAATTCATCAAAAATGGCAGAGCCAGCAAAATATCAATAAAACTAAGAAACAAACAAAAAAAATACTCAGAAAATACCAAAAGCAAGGCGTTTGTTCTTATATTGATCATGTAAATCAGTGCTCATTCTGTAAAACAGAAATGACTTCGCCTTGAAGACAGAAAATTAAAGAAAAAGTCTTTCTGTGTCTTACAGCAGTTTTGTCAGTTATATATGATTTTAATGCTATAAGACTATTAATGACTTTTATTTGATGTTCAGATAATTCCAGAAAAGCCAAACCATTATCAGCTTACCTATAATGTGCTGTAAAATGCACTCACACTATTATATTATAAAAGAAAATGTATTTGTTTTTTTATCTTTTACTGCTTGAAACACCTGCAATGTTTACAACTTAATTTCTCATGTTTTAGATTCTTGAAGCAAAAACCATCCACCATGCAATTATCCTGGTAAGAAATAACAGCACACACACAGCTAATACAATTATTAATTATAATTATTAGGTGTCATGGAGTTTATGTCAGTTCCCAGTAACTAGGTCTATATTTACTCCAATTCTTCAGAATATCTGTTGCCTGGGTCTTCAAGCTTAGCAATCATATGTTCCTATGAAATTAATTAATATTATATTCCAATCAAAACACATTTAATGCCCATTAGGGGACCAGACTATGAGAGCAATGTAGTACCTAATGGCATGCAATAGTTATGTTATAAAAAGTTATGATAATGCATAAAATAATATATATTTTTTATATTATATTATACATATAATATATAATAACATATGAAACGTTATTAAAAGGTGTTCTTCCATCCACACAGGCCGTCTCATCAAATGCTCTGCTATGTCTGTTGGCTATTGCAGCCTTGGTTGCAATAGCTTGGAACCTGAGGGACTCTCTGAAAATCGACAATATTGAGCGTAAGTATGTCTTTGTGACCGGCTGCGACAGCGGCTTCGGAAAGCTACTTGCCCAGCAGCTCGACCGGAAAGGTTACAACGTGGTCGCCGCATGCCTGACGGATAAGGGCTCGTCGGACCTGCGGAGCTCAGCTAGCTCCAGACTGAAGACGCTTCTGCTCAATGTTACGGACAGCGCCTCCATTGACAGGGCCATGGAGTTTGTGCGTGCCGAGGTCGGGGAGAGAGGTGAGGCGGGCAGAAGTGAGAGATAGGGGTACCAGCCGGAGGCAAGCACTGCCAGAGATAAGATAGATTTAACTCTACCTTGTTTCCAAATGATTGCAGTTATTTTTCACCTTTTGGGAGCAGTTCTTAAATAATACTTACATTTGTAAGACACAGGTATTTTTTAGCTGCTGCCTGGGAGAGATACAAAGTCCGAAAAACATTACTTTGATTGTGCTAATTAGATACTGAAAGTAATTAATGTAGGTTGTCTGATTAACCCAGGTCTTTGGGGTTTGGTGAACAATGCCGGGCGGGCCATACCCATCGGTACATCAGACTGGATGCAGATGGAAGACTTTAAAACGGTTCTTGACGTGAACCTCATGGGATTGATCGAGGTCACCCTCAAATTCCTTCCCCTGGTGAAGAAGGCCCAAGGGAGAGTGGTTAACATGTCTAGTGTCCTTGGGAGACTGGCTTTAGCTGGGGGAGGCTACAGTGTGTCCAAATGGGGTGTGGAAGCCTTCTCGGACAGCCTCAGGTAGCTTAGTCGCCTAATTGACCTTGCTTATACAGCATAAAGAAACATATAAACCATACATATACCTAGCTATTTTGTTTATTCAAACAGTATTGTGGTGGGTTTAGCAGCTCATACCTGCAGGTGATTCCGGTTTCTGGGTGCCTGGATTTCGTATATTCCTTTCCTGTTTTCCTGGGATAGGCTCCAGGCTCACAGCAACCCCAAACTGGATAAAGTGTTATGGAAACCCCATCCATTAACTGCTTATCCAGTACATGGCCACCAGGGGGACTTGGAGCCTACCCCAGGCAGCACTGGGCACACGGCTGGGGTATGCCCTGGAAGGGAATATGGGAACTACGAAAGGAAATTGTATAGTCAATTTAATATTCACATTCTTAATTATTAAATCATTAGGCCTACAGCTAATGAATACAATGCAATATGCATTTCTTAGAAATTTCCTTTGGAAGTTTTAGCTTTTGTATACACATATAGTGGAACTAGTTTACATACTGTTATATTGAATGCCCATTTTGATATTTCTACTGAATTTAATACAATATTTGAATGTATGTATCACTCATACCCAGGAGGGACATGCGGTTTTTCGGGGTGAAAGTCAGCATCATTGAACCAGGTTATTTTAAAACCCAAGCGACCAGCATGGATGCGGTTGAGGAAGATCTTTGGAGATTGTGGAACAAGCTACCAGCAGAGGTCAAGTCTTCGTATGGTGACCACTTTATGGAGAAATGTGAGATAACTTCTATCACAAGGAAAGTGTGTTATCTTAAGAATTTTTTCGGTTAAAATTTAAATAATTCGGGTAGTTAGGAACAATGAATTTTGCGTGATGCAATACTGCCCTTTACTACTAAGCCAAGCGTGCGACTTTTGCATCACTCCAGATTTGCAAATGCAGCGGTATCGCATGGCCATGCTGTGCAGCGCAGATCTCTCCAAGGTGACCTGGTGCATGGAACATGCCCTGACAGCTCGACACCCCAGGACACGCTATGCGGCTGGCTGGGATGCTAAGTTCATCTGGATCCCTCTCTCCTACCTCCCTGCATCCTTAACCAACTTCATCCTGTACATTCTCCTCTCACCCCATTTCCGGAAATGAACGTCATTCCCATTGGCTTTGCTGATCAGTATCCTTCACATGCGATTTGGTCTCTATGTGCTCTAGCTTAATGGATGTATTTCCTCCACGAATTTCATTCATGAAAGTGAAAATGTATGGAGGCTGAAATGTGACTTAAAAACAAACAAACAAATATATAAATAAATATTTGGCATAAACAAACACACAAATAAATAAAGTACATAGTAATAATTAAATCCTTCCCATAGATAAATAAATCTGTAGCATAAATGAATGAATAAATTGATTTACTTTCGCCAATCTTATTAGTATTTATTAATTAATAGTGTTTGTTGTATTTTTTCATTTATTTATTTTATTTTATTCCAGATTTGCTTAAGTCTGTAGCCCCCTGGTGTTCAATATGCTCAACTACTCCCCTAGGCACCATAGACAGTGGTTTCCATGCGGACGCCATTGCGTAACTAGAGACAAGTTAAGACAACAAGTCCATCAGTTACTGTTGCTTCTGCTTGGTTTGCCTGTTTGACAAATAGTGATTTAGAATAACGTTAGTGTTGCCAACCTCATTAACACACAGATGAAGAAATTCGTAAACAATCATAAAATCCGTAAATCTGAAAAACAAAATCAATAAATAAATAACCCAGGCCATTAATTAACCAATAAATATATCTGAAAATAAATACATCTTTGGTGAGAATGAATAAATAAATCTCATTCATTCATTTATTCTATAAATGATTTATTGCCACCAACTATTTATTTATTTTTAAGTCACGTTTAAAAAATGAAATGATAGCAGTTGTATTCTGAGTGACCATTTCTCTTGCTTAGATTCATTGTTCATATTCATTATTATGTAGATCTTATACTCAGTTTAACATTATTCACAATAACATGTAGCGTATCATAATGGTTACTGTGCATTTTTCGTTTTTCTAATACAAATTGTACAGTATTATATGTTGGAAAATAAATCCATTATTGTCCCTGCCTCCCCCTACTGGCTAGGCATTGCCCAGCCCAGGGACTCGGGCAACATTCAGGAGAGTCTATGATAAAATAACAAATTTATTAGATTTTTCTCAGCAGCATAATTTTTACCACCAGTTCCTGGTCTCTACCTACAAAGACATTCTATGTTTTCATACAAATTCTTTCCATTAATATACAAAAAAGATCATTGCAACATGGTAGACTGAAATATCCAGTGTGTACATACATAGTCTGTGTCTGTATGTGGGCTAAAGTAAAGTATGTAAATTGCTCACTTTGAACAACATAGCAACTACAAGGATACAACTCTTGCTTAGTTTAACAGCAGGAGAAAAGAAATGTTCAAGTATTGTACTAAGTAGCATTTGAATGGAATCAAAAACCATGTGCTCATTCTGCATGATAAAAGTTATCTGTTCAGCTTTCTAAAATTGTTTTATTACTCATTTATCAAAGCTCTCCAGCTATACTTTTGGCAGATCCAAAGAGGATGATTAATGTTCTGTTCATTGTGTTTCTATTCAGCTGAGCCTCACACTTCGATAATATTCTTTAACTTGAAATATTGTGTGAAGACAATTACTTTAAACAGTTTCAGAGTACTGCCCCAAACACTGGAATCTAAAATGGATATGATTGTATTTTAAAGTATTGCATATAAGAGGAAATAAATGAATTTTAAAATATTTGGCTGTGCGTGGTCAATAGGAAATGACAGGAAGACCATAAATCTATCCTTGGAAAACTTCTATGATAAGAATCAAGAGCCTAACAATGAAAAATATCTTTGTTTCGCTTCATTTCATTTACAGCCCAGTAATGAGGTATATAAACATGCAAGACGAAATGCACGCGTTCGTCTGCTTGTCTGAAGTACGACCTTTGTTAAATAATTCCATGTTTATATATGCAATGCACTTCAGTCAAAAGTGATACCCTCGTCATGTGTAACTATGAATAAGATCATCTATTCCAAAATAGGCTATTTCCAGAGAATATTTTTGACATAATCTTTCACAAATTTACAAATATACAGCATATTTATAACTGCTATCAGCCAGTTCAGTGCAAAGATATACATATAGTACATTGTAATAAAAAAAAATCATCAACAGGAGAATTGGCATAAGAAACATAAGGCATAGTCAGCTTAGACCTCTGCAGTGTAGGCTATAAGAACTTTCATCGATTTCTTTTTTTTCTTCCAAACAATCGTAGTTTCGTTCACAGGCTGCATATAAAAATAGATTCTGTGCAAAGGAGATTGTGTCTTTAGTTCCCCATTCGTGGGCAGAACGCGTTACACATTGCTGTCCTCTTTCACCAGGGTGGCTGTGTCTCTGAAGGTGTCTTCCGTAGGCGCGTATGCATTGGTTCGCTCCTTCTTCAGAGCTTTGGCCGGCGGGGCGAAGGGCGAGGCCGGCTCGGAGCTGCCGTCCTCTCCGCTTTCTGCCACACGCTCCTCCTGCATCTAAAAAAAACGAGACGAGCGTATGGCCAGGTCAAGATCAAGCGAGTAATTATCCAAAATAATCTTTGGAAAAAATTGTGCTTTTACAAGCAAAGGGATAAGGCGGTAAACAAGGGCCTCAAAGCCATGGCGCCAAAAGGATGAGACAGAACCAGAACCAGAAAGGCTTTTCAGAACTTCGTTTAGCCCTGGAAATGAGCTCATAGCATAAAAGGAAACACAGCTGTCAGTTAGGAACATAAAAGGTTACGGGGTCGTCTTGCCTCTGAGTATGTAGGATTTTCGAAAGTGGTGCCAGGTTTCAGCTTCCTCTTAAATAAACTCCACCTGGATTCCTGCAGCAGAGATAAAGTCTTACTGAACACAAACAAAGCAGCCAATTGTCAAATCAATTCAGTTTTATTTGCCACATGCACAGTTAAAGTCAGGTGGCCACCTAATCCTTGTCAGGAGGGACACTGTGATCTACGTCAGTTTTTTGGTATGAATGCTTTGCTCTGACTGGTTTGTTCCTTTGATTGAAGGACTCATCCAGCTGTTTCACATTAACATTAGTGACACGTGCATGATTATAGGAGACTGACTAATCAGCACACAACAAGAACTCAGTGCTCAAGTGAAATCCAGGTCTTTTTAATTGAAGTGGTCATAGCTCAAACCGTCCCCCCTGACATGGATTAGGTGGTCACCCTAATCGAGTACGATGTATAGCGAAATGATTCTTTGCCTAACTCCAAGACATTTAAAAAGTAGCACAAGCATATAAGAGACAAATCATAGACAATAATCATAAAGAATCTTATTTAATGTGCAATTAGCAGTAAATTAGTGGTTGTGCACGTGCCAAAAGAATAAATAAGTCAATATTTACAAATGTAAACTGCACAGTGAGAGTACTTATGGAAGCTGGGCATTTATATTTACTTAGAGCAGGCTGTAGCAGGAGTTAATGTACTGTAATGCTACTGTAGTTAATGCTACAGGCTGGGTGAGGTAGGGTTAGGGTTTGGTCGACTGCACCTACAGGAATACGGTCTGTGTTGGCAGATGGAGTCTCCACCGCGGCGGCAGGTTGCTCCAAGCAGTAGGTCGGGTTCTCGTAATTGTTGTCTGCCGGGTCCCCACTGACGTTAACGGTGACCTGCGCAAGCCACAGAAGGTGTCCGTTCCGGTCAGAAGCCCTGCGATGGACGTGTGACAGCTGCAGGCGGAGTGCCGCGGCTGCGCTCCGTACCTGCGTGGCCACGATGACGGCGGCGGCGCTGGCGGCGTCAGCCGCTGTGGAGTAAAGCGGGTTCTCGAACGTGACAGGCTGCTTGCCCCCCCCCACTGCGAAGTTCTCGTCCTGTAGGAGGCCAGAGCGGGTCAGCAAGGTGCTTCACCTCAGAAGGGGCCAGAGAAGAGGTGCCGCCCATCCCACACACATCATCCCGCATTAAAAATCAAATTTGGTAACACTTTCTATGGAACCCATATTCATAAAGCCAAATAATTGTTCTTATAATTCATTGTAACACATTCCTGAAGTATTATAAACATACCTTATAAATACCTTACAGCCATGTTTCATCACGAAGGTCTATAATGCACTATAAATACCTTCATAATACATTACAATGGTCAGCATAGGAATTAAAGATGCTTTGTGCTGCATTATGAAGGTGTTTATAGTGTATTATAGATGAGACCTTCATAAAGCATTCATAATGCATGACTATGATGTGTTATGCCTTTTTATAAATAGTTATAGCTGGGTTTATAATACTTTAGGAAGGCATTATAATGCATTATGAAAGTATGTGTAATGACTGCTTTAAGTAAAGTGTTACCTAAAATTCTGTGTTTTGTACACATGTCCCATGTTTTATATACATTGTTAAATACAACAGCAGAAATACACTTTAATCGGCACAGGGCAGGTCAATCTCGACGTGACTCACAACTCACTCTCATTATTCACCCAACATTCACTCACTCACTCATTCATTCAATTGGTGAATGAATTCATTCAAACAAAGCATATGCAAGTAGAAAAACCAAAACTACTCTTTTTTAAACATTAAACAGCATTTTGCATTGTCTGTCCTCCCGAAGGATGAAAGTTTGAAGGATCAAAAGCTTGTCCTTCTGAAGAATGGTCATATGGCTTCTGCTAGGCCAGTGACAGGCAAGAAGCCACGTGCAAAACCTGTGCCCTCTCACCCCTGTGTCACAGTCTGCCAGACTGTGCAGCACTGCAGGTTGTGGGATTAATGATTGTGAGAAAACCTGGAATTTGAGTTTGGACTGTTTGCCCTTTGGAATGAAGCTATCGTGGCAGGAATTACCATTTATACATTACTCCTGTTAATGCTAAAACATGTTTTGAAGTCAGCTAGGGGCAAGCGGGTAATTTACTGTAGGCTGTTATCAAAGTGCTGATGCTGCAGGGAGGAGGAGACGGGGCCACCCCAGGCTGATCATGCGCAGACAGACACCGAACGTCTGCTTACCAGCTGCATGGCTCTGTCAATGACCGAGACACCCATGGCAGGGGAGTCCAGGTCCATGGTGACGTCGTCGCCGGAGCGGAACGTCACTCCGTTTCCGGCATCGCTGGACTTGACCAAGCTGCTCAGACTGCCATAGAGAATAATGTGAAACTGGCTCTATGGAGTCCCAAGCCCCACAGCAAGAAGCACGGGATCTAAGCAGCACTGGAGAGACATCTCCGGCGGGCATAGTATTTCTGCCTCACAATGATCTTGCTCTTGTTTCTGGTCAATCATTGGAAGCTCAGTCTAAGCACTTGCAACTAAGTTAGCTTATGGTGACAGATGTATGTTTGTTTTACGGAGGTGTAAATTTCAGGTCCAGAAAGCAAAAATCTAGGCCAGGATTTAGTTTCAACCAACTAGTTGAGCACTCTGTGACTGTGACAATTTATGCTCAACTGATTGGTTGAAGCAAAATCCTGGTCTGGATTTTTACTTTCTGGACCTGAAATTGACACCTCTGTTGTGTTATATGACTTGCTTCACTTGTATGTTGGATATCTCATTGGATATTATTGATATTGATGTTATTGGATAAATAAATGTAAATGTGAATGTGCATGCCATACAGCTGTGTGACTGTTAAAAGTGGTGAAGTCTGAAGCACAATGATAAACCACAGTATGCATGGTATTTCTTTAAATAAGACCGTGGTTTACCAGGGTGCCATAATCCTTTAATGGAAGCATTTAAAATCTTTCTTTTCACTGAGTAAACATGGGAACAGGCAGGGACAGGGATCTTTGGTAAGATGAGCTGTAGCATCATTAGAGCAGGATTGAACTCATTGGAAGGATGGGGGGGGGGGGCAGATTACCTGGGGAGTTTGGGCAAGGAGGGTATGAAGGAACCGGTGCGCCTGTAGTTGAAGAAGATCCCAATAGCAAGGCCTCCAGTGATCAAGATGATGATTATCACCAGGAGCACAGCGACTAGCAAAGGGACGAACGTTGATGTTAAACCCAGGCATTCTGACCCAGGTTACAGACCTCCGCACAACCCTGACTTGAATAACCGGTTAAAAGAAGGATGAAAGGATGGCTGGAGTGATGGAGGGATGGATGGATGGAAAATTGATTTGTACATGTAAATTCAGGACCAACAGTTACATACTTACTTGACCATACTTTGTTGAACATACTTCATTGACCCATGCTAGCTTATTACTTTTTAGCAGATATGATCACACAGAGTAATGTGACCAATGTAAAACACAAAGTTACGCTTTACACTCCTACCTATTCCTGGAGGTGCTCCACTGGACTTCCCCATCTCACAGTGGCCGCCCGCATAGCCATACGGACACCTGTTGTTGAAAAAGGAAAACATTTTTTTGCAGTTATGGGTGTTTTCCTGTCTGCGACATATGGATATTCTTGGGACCGACTGTTGGACTCACTTGCACTTGGGGGGCCCATCCTCTTCTGTGTAGCATGTCCCACCGTTCATGCATCGGCACGGAGTGGGCATCAAAACCGGGACCTCTTTAGCTGTAGGGTTTGGAGAAGAGTTACACCAAAGTTACCCCCAACACAGTGAAAGAACCGGCCCCACAAGTGGTGATTTCTGCTGGTGGATGCTGAGGAAGCAAGGCTAAGGGAGCCGTTTACCTGCATCACACTCGTTGGGGTTGAAGCTGACGGGCAGGGAGCCCTGGGGACATGCACAGGTGTAGCCTCTTGGCCGTAGCAGGCACAGGTGACTGCAGACATCCTTGCATGGGTTAGGCACTGACAGAGGGCAGAGAGTTCTTGTCATGGTCATGGAAATATAGGGCAAGTCCACAAATTGCTATTCTGATCATCAGGTGATCAAGTATCTGCCCACTGCTATGTCACAATGTCACATGGGTTTTGTCGTTGTACACCCCTTATTCGAGTGATAATGCTACATTATCGCTGATCTCAGCTGTGGTGCCATCGTTCCCCCAAGCATTTGGTACCTGAGAGGTTGTGCCTGTGCTCCTGGTAGATGCGCACTTGCGTCAGCCAGGGGTTGACCGTCAACACTTTCACTTTGTCCCCATACCCAAATTTATGTGTCTTCCACACCTCTCCCCGCTCTTTCGTCGTCCAGTAGATGTGTCCCTCAAAGACATCTAGGCTGTAGGGGTGACCGATGTCTGAGGAGAGATGGGATCACGGTGGAAACCTCTTACATCAATGCCTGCTATATTCTGAGCAAATCATTCTAGAAGTACACTGACGGTATCATTAAGCGTTACCTCCTGATATGATAATCTTCCGGTCTGTGCCGTCTGCCTTTACGGATTCGATGGTATTCTCTTTGGAGTCGCACCAATATATCCGATCCCCATTGACGTAGTCCAGGGCGAGCCCAGTGGGCCAGCCCAAGTCCCCCTCCACCAGAACCTGCCGGTGCTGCCCATCCATCCAGGCCGACTCAATCTTGGGCTTTGTTCCCCAGTCTGTCCAGTACATCATACTGTCCCAAACACAACAGTTCTTGATACTTATCACCAATACCAATAACTTATAGTAACAGCATCTAATAACAGTAAACAGGACCTACAGTACCACAACTCCATTAATGTTGGGTTGCTAGCATAAACCACGGAACGCGCCTGAACAAGGGGGTGTGGGAGCGTAAAGTCATTTGTCTGCTCTTGAAAAACTCCAATATGACCTTCTGCCACTTCAGTTTATTCCACACATTTTTGTTTGCACTAAATAATTTATGAGTAACATTTGCACGATCGCTCATCACTGCATTCTTAATGATTCTCCAAAAGTTATCAAGTTTTCAGTAACCACGGTTTCAGTTACCTATGGTTTACCGTGGTCCAAAAACAGATTGTAAATAGTGTAACAATTTGTTTTTTAATTGGTTCCAAAATTGCATGATTTTCATTGCTCCGTTATCCACTGATACATGATAGTTTTTCATTGCTCAATAGTCTCTTACGAATTAGGCTAAAATGTCAGATTCCATTTCATTCAAGAGAGTACAGTGCTGTACAATATGGTATAATACTGTATAATGTACTTTATTATTACTGTATCGAATGTTGGTAATCTTACTGTGCGTAATTTATCAATTGCCATATGTAAGTAAATGGAGTCCATGGATATTTCGTTGCTTCGGCTGTCGTAGGAACATACCACCCGAGGATAAGGGGGGACTGTATTTTATGTTAATCCTAGCTATTTCCTAGACTTTGCACTCACCCAAGCGCGGGATTGACCACGATTGCGGCTGGCTGGTCGAGATCTGTATGGATCAGCCACTTCCTGTACCGGCCGTCCAGCTTTGCCACCTCAATCCTGTTGGTTCCCGAATCCGTCCAGTAAATGTGTCTGTAACATGAACAGAGGCAGTGGCGTGAGTGCAGAATGACAAACGCGACGGCCAATCGGGAAGACTCCGCGCCGCACGGCATTAGGGGTACCTGCCGATCCAGTCGACCGCGATGCCGTCAGGCTTGGAAATGTATCGCAGGTTGAGGTCGACCTCCTTCACGGGATTGTTGCCATTATCATTGAAGGTGGGCATGTAGGCACGTTTGATGGCCCCAAACTGGGAACCTCCGCCCAGCACTGTCCAGTAAACGAGACCTGAGGAAATAATTCTCAGCTCAGCAACCACACCCAGGAAGAAGTTTCCTGTACTAATGCACAAACAGGCAATTTTGGTAATATTTCTGCAACCTGCTATTGTACAAAGTAACTAAAACTGCAGCTGATAACATTTATCTATAAATTGGCACTCTGGAGTTTACCTAATTGACTGATTATTGATGACTGGGTATGATAAAGAATTTGTGTTCCTTTTATAGTATTATAGCGCCACCTTGGACGTAACACGAATGTTTCAGCACTAGGCCTTCAATTCAGACCTGCCCTTAAATATAGTGAGGGTAGACTTCCCTGTAAATCTGTTCATCACTCATTTTTACCCCGTGTAGAACTTTCTGATATGTAACGCGAGTTTATTTGGATGGAGGGTGTTCATAGTGGCTGGGGACGGCTGAGGCCCTCCCAAGCAGGCTGTCTTACTGAGGTCGATGCCCTCAGGGTCCCACAGGTAGTCCAGGGCCTGGATGTGTTCGCCGTTTTCCACGTAGTCGGACAGCTGCTCCGAGGAGAGGTTGAAGCGGCGAATCCGCACGTTGTCCGGCAGCAGGAGCACCGGGGGGTTGCCTTGGGGAGGGAGCAGGAAAGCAGGAGATTATCATCCTGAATTGCATGGAAAACACAGATACATCGGTGGTTCTGGCAGACATGACGATCTGAGTGAAATCTGAGCTAACTACTCAGATGTGCAGTCGTGTGGATGCCCAGTGGTGCCCCTCAAACAATGCCACCCACCCATTTTCAATCAAGAAACCCAAGGCAGAGCACACACACCATTCACAATTCAATTTAAGCAACTCCAATTTACCTATAGTTTTGACTGTATTGTCGAGGGAGGGAACTGGAGAACTCAGAGAAATCATGGGGAGAACACGGAACATACACGCCCCCAGGCCCCCGAGGTGGGAAGCAACACTGCCAGCCACTGCTCACCCATGCCTCCCCGTGCCTGGATCCACCCATGATTATTTAGAAACTTCACCTTCCCAAACACCAACCCCATCAGACACACCCTAAACAAACACTAATCCTGCATTCATTTATCTCTTTCCGAGTCACAACACAAAAATGTCACGTCCCGTCGGAAACACGCCCCTTTTCCGAGTTTGAAGTAAGACAGAAATTTGTTGTACGAGATTCCCCTGTGACATCATTTCAACAGCTTACACAGTCAATAAGTGTTTCACTGTGTTTCTATATTTTTATGAATATTTCAAAATGTTTATTTTATTAACTGTATTACTAGTTATGAATGTAATCTTTTATGTGAAGTAATAAATGTCTTTCCATTAACTTTTGTGCCCCGATCAGGACAATAGCAGCGTGTTCGTGGAGGCAGCCATGTTTGTTCCGAGTGTAACTCGAACGGGAAACTGGTCGGCTGTGACGTCTCGCACCTCGGGATTTCCGACTTTGTCGCGATAAACGAACGCACTATACAACCAAGCATGTTCCCACAGCACAGTGCCCCCCCCGCCCCCTCCCCTTTGAGTGCTCACCCTCGGCGGCACACTCCGCCCCCTGCTCCGCCCCGACGGAGCGGAAGCCCCGAGAGCACAGGCACTCGTATCCTCCCTTGGAGTTCCTGCAGTCCTGCGGGCAGCTGCCGAACACCTCGCACTCGTCCACATCTAGGAGCACAGCGGACAGGTCACAGGGGGTTAGAACGCCACAGTCAGTGGCCAGATGGGGTCAGCGAGAACAAGGGCTCACCCTCGCAGCTGTTCCTGTCTGCCTCGCTGGGCCTGTAGCCGGGCCTGCAGGAGCAGATGAAGCCGCCTTCCGTCAAGTTGGTGCAGTTGTGCTCACAGATGTTTTCGCTACAGGAGCGGCTGCTGCCCCTGTCTGGGAAAGAAGCACATGTGCACAACTGCGGCTATAACCTGTGACAATACTGCCCCACAAAGGCCAAACATAGTAACTGCAGAATTCAACAAAATTGAGTTATTACTTAACAAACAAACAGAACCAATGGAATCAATGTAATTTTAGCAATACTACATCATATGATAAGTGATAACCATTTTGGCACATTTTTTCATTTGTTCAGATCCCACCCGCTGTTGGCTGACATATTGTGACAGTCCGGTTTGGTCAGTAGGACTAATTATGTAGCTACTGGCATGCTTTGTACCATACTGCCCAAATCTATAAATGGAATATGTGTATTTGTGTAAAGTAATTGTCCTAACCGTGTAATATTTTTCGTGGAATGCATGTCTTTCGTTAGTGTTGTATAAATTCCTGGCTTC
>JAODKM010000001.1:45354812-45387791 GCA_026780845.1 Petrocephalus sullivani
CATGCCGCTAAGTGCGTATGCTGGGGTCGTGGGCATGTCAGCACCATGCCGCTAAGCGCGTATGCTGGGGTCGTGGGCATGTCAGCACCATGCCACTAAGTGCGTATGCTGGGGTCGTGGGGAAGTCAGCACCATGCCGCTAAGTGCATATGCTGGGGTCGTGGGCATGTCAGCACCATGCCGCTAAGTGCGCATGCCGGGGTCGTGGCTGTGTCAGTGCCGCGCCACTAATCGCTCATTGCGGGGTCATGGGCGAGCTGCCGCCACTCACCGCAATGTGTGGGGCTCTCGTCGCTCAGGTCCCCGCAGTCGTTGTCACCGTCACAAAGGTATGAGCGCGGGATGCAGATGTTGGTGGTCTGACACTTGGTGTGTTCTGGCTGGCAGGTACGATCCGCTAACCATCAGGGGAGCCATTGGTGGAGGTTAGATAAACTAACAAATGTCACCACAACAAAACTATTCCATCCATTAATTAAACTGTTCAACTATCCATCCATCCATCCATCCATTCATCTCTTTATCTATCCATCCATTCATCCATCATCTGTTCATCTATCCATCTGTCCATCAATCCGTCCATCCATCCATGATCTGACTTTTACATGAGGCCCCACCCTCTTTATATAAGAAAAAGAAAAACACAAAATGCACAAAACAACAGCAGTGCACTCAATTTATAAATCCGGAGTTATGCTGTTATGCTGTTAAGCTTGGTGATCGAAGTCCATAAGGAGACTAAGTTAGACTTCAGGAATCTTCAGAAGTCGACCTCCTGAGGATAAGGGAGCCTTTCTGGTGTAGTTATCAGGAACCTGAGTTTGCAGCACCCAGCAGAAGGTCTCATAGCAGCAGACATAAACCGGGGAAGCGAGAGGGGCGGACTGTGAGCTTACCGCATCCTCTTTCGTCAGACGTGCCATTGTCAAAGCAGTTGTTGATGCCATTGCAGACGTACTCCTTGGCGATGCAGCGCCCGTTGTTGCAGGTGAACTCGCTGCTGGGGTCGCAGGGCCGGAAGAGGCAGCCGACCTCGTCGCTCCCGTCTCCGCAGTCGTTGTAGTGGTCGCAGCGGTAGTGGTAGGGCACGCAGCGGCCGTTACCACAGGTGAACACCGTCGCTTCACAGGTGTGGAAGGCTGTATTGTGAGAGGAGACATGCCTCAGGAGGAGGATGCGCATTTTTACTGCGACGAGACTAAGTACGGTCTGCCGTGGCACAGAAACAGAGGGATGCACCGCGTTACCTGACAAGGCAATAAAAACGGCCACTTGCGGGACTGCATGCAAGAAATAAGCGCATTTTTCATGATTTAGTATTTATTTAATGAGGAACAATTAAAAAAGTGCTGGTGTTAGATTATTAGTTTAGGGAGACACAATAATACACACCAAAAGGAGTCAAATCACTCGTGGGTCCTGAAAAAGATTGGGTGCAGAGAAAAAAAAAATCTGGTATTAGCAGGCATATGTTAGCAGCGTATCAGTCAGCGTCAGCACAGCAAGAGGAAGCCACTATGCTGGTCACTCGGAGGATAACCACAGGGGGGCGCTACAGCACAGGGAGGCAGGCACTCGCTCCCGGGGCCCCATACCACAGACTCTCTCCAGCTCGTCGCTGCCGTCGCCACAGTCGTCGTCATTGTCGCATTTCCATTGCGCGCGGATGCATCGGCTGTTCATGCAGGTGAACTGGCCCGGCTGGCAGCGGGTGCCGTTGTCATGGATGCAGTACTTGTTGTCGGCCAAGTACCAGCGGCCCTCAGAGGGGCAGCCACACTCGGCGCCCTGGGGACCTACACAGCAGACGTGGGGCAGAACCATAGCAGTCATTGGCGAGCTATAGCGCTCTTACACACCAGATACAAGGTCCTCATAAGACACGTATCTATCAGTGTGCAGCAAAACGCACACACGCGTGCATATGCTTACAAAGGGCCAGTTCAGAGCCGTATAACTTGGGGGAATTCAGAGGAACCAAGGTGAACATGACAGAGAACATGTCTACAGAGCTAGCAGCTATGTTGATTTCCACGTATCTAACAAGGCAAGGTGGCAACCCTGCCCAATACGTCGCCATATCGGCGATCAAAATGGGATCATCTATCTCCGAAAAATTGCATATGGATCATGAGGACAGAGGATATGAGGACATATAGGAAGTTAGTTTATACATTTCCCATCATGCTTTCCTAGGAGACACTTACATATACATGTGAGAGCAAAGACTGGGATCATAGCATGGGTCAGCCATTTATCTGGTGGCCCTGGGGCAGCTTTTGGGGGTTTTTTTTGCACCACAATATATATTTTGATTTAATTTTATTTGGAATCATAACTTTGGCCCGTGGCTTCCGGGATAGGGTCCGGACCCCCTGTGACCCTGTTAGGATAAGCGGGTTGGACAATGGATGGATGGATGGATCATAACTCAAGGGCCAACAGTGGTTATTCTACCAGCTAAGAGATTCAAACCAGCAACTATCTGGACACCAGCATAAACTGCTAACCTATAGAGCCACACACCACCCCAAACCCAACAAGAAAGGCATGGGGCAGAAGACACAACAGTAAGCTACCAGACTGGAACTGCTTAGAGTCACCAGTGCACCTGAAGTGTCTTTGGAGGAACCTGGACTCTTGCCAGCCATTGATGCTCTCAGCTGACACTCCAATCAAGAATCAATAAAAAAACAATGAAAGCAGGGCATTATGGGACATTGGGTGGCAGTACCAGGGGTGCAGATATGGCTGCAGCCGCCGTTGAACTGCTCGCAGGGGCTGCCGCACTGCTGCTGCTTGCTACTGGCCAGTACGTGGAGGTCCATAGGGCGAGACGGAAGATTCTGCACCATCACACGCTGGTCAGAGCCGTCGTGTTTGTTGGCACGGTAGATACTGCGCGTGTTCCAGTCCGTCCAGTAGATGTGCTGGCCGTACAGAGTCATGGCGAAGGGGTAGACAGCCGTGCCCACAATCACTTCGCGGTTGGCGCCCGTCAGCGTGGATCTCTCGATCTTCTGCCTGAGGCAGAAGGCAAAGGCATTTCATGACCATCTACTGACCACATGCTCTGCTCAAGGCATTATGGGATACCAAGGAGTCTTACAAGCTGGCATCTGCCCAGTACAGCCTCTGCTCCTCGTAGTCCAAAGTGAGCCCATTGGGCCACACCAGGCTGGTGTTCACTATATCGGTCCTGAAGTTTCCCCCTAGAGTGGCCCTTTCGATCTTTGCATTGGTCCCCCAGTCCGTCCAGTACATGTACCTGGTTACAATAAAAGATGTGATGGAATTCCATAGAAAAAAACAGCACTGGTGAAGTTATAGCCTCGAATCATAACTGACATGAAGAATTCCATCTAATCATATAAATCATAGATATAAAATAGCTTATGTGGCTATGTAGTAGTGTATCGTCGACCCAGACTCACCCCCGACAGGGGTCCAACATTATGGCCCGCGGTCTTGGAACACGAGCAATTATAGTACGCTGGGACCCATCAATAGCCATGGAGCTGATGGTCTGGTTGACGTAGTCGCTGTAGTAAATCCTCTTATGGATCCAGTCGTAGGCCAAACCATCTGGAGAGCCCAGATCTTCAACAAAAACAAAAAAACAACGGAGCTAATTATCACTGACCTTCACACTGACGTTAGCAATGACATAAGCTCTTTCAGAAAAAAAACGCAGTATAATCTTCCTTGAAAATGTTTTAGCTTGGCACTGGTTTAGACAACAAGTTTACAGTTCTAGGAGCAGTATATTAGTTTGATAAGCGGACCTGTGATCTCATCTTACTGAAAACACTGAAAAGAGTGTTGCTTAATTTCGTGCTGCCTGATGCAAGGCCTCCTACCAGAGGCCACTATCGTGGGGGAGGTGGTTGGAGATGAAAGGCTGATGTAGCTAATCTTGCTGTTTCCCGCCCCAGAGCTCTGTGAGAAGTAGATCCGATTGTCCGTGCGGTCAAAGTCCAGGGCCACCAATGTGCGGAGCACGTTGACCACGGGGAAAGGCAGGGAGTGGTCGTCGGGGTCCAGGCGCAGACTGCGCACCGTGCTCTCTGTGGTGTAAATGAGGTAGTCATCCCTGGACACCACGCAGGTGGCATTGTCACGCGCCAGGCTCCCAAATGCACAGGCGCACCTTCTGGTCTGGCTTCCCGGGATGGCGAAGCAGAGGTGGGCACAGCCGCCGTTGGCCACCAGACACGGGTTGTTGTTGAGCTCCTGGGCCGTGTTGGGCTGGGTGCGCTGGTCAAAAATGGTCACATCCCTCAGCATGTTAATATTATCCCTGATGACAACCGGAAGCTCATTGTTACCAGGCTCTTTGCTGGCCTGGAAGACTTTCTTGAGGTTCCTGTCCACCCAGATGATGCTATTCTCAAAGACGGTGATGCCGTAAGGGGTTGGGTACCGGCTCCCGTACCGTACCATCTCCGGTTCTCCACCCTCAGGACGCACCCTGGTGATCATGTCCAGGGAGTCATCCACCCAGTAGATGTATCCATTCTGGTAGTCCAGCGCAAGGCCACGTGGAGTGATGATGCCAGAGGAGACCAGGACGGTCCTGTTTGTCCCGTCCAAGTAGGCCCGCTCGATCTTGGGGTTCTGTCCATAGTCTGCCCAGAAGAGGTATCTTCTCTTGGGGTCTACCACGATGTGGCGAGGCATGTCAACAGTGGTCTTCAGGAGGACGCGCCGGAAGGTGGTGTTAAGACGAATGACCTCCACATAGGTCTCCGTTAAGAAGGCATTTGTGAAATAGAGGTTACCTGTGAAATACAGTGAATTAATCCTGAGTAATTTAATAAATTAATATAGCTGTATAACAATCTAATAAAATAAGAACATATTTTGCAATTAACAAGGCTCCCTGTACTTTAGATAAGCTATCAGGGAGAATCCAAAACAGTGTTAAGCTGACATGACTCAGTCATAATCTTACATCATCCATTTAAAGAGGAGCAGAAGTCTTTACTCTTGCTGTTTTTCACCCATGATTCCAAATAAAATTAAATCAAAATACATATTGTGGTGCAAGACACAAATCACACAGAATTACGGAGTATGGCTCAAGGTTTCTGTTGCTGTATGACAGCCTCCAATGTGGATTGCTGATTAATCAGACTATATGGCCGGCATTGTGACGGCTGCTCTCACTTCATCAGTGTTGTAGGGTGGTTTACAGTGGTGGTAAGTTCAGGTCCAGAAAGTAAAATGCCACAGCAAGATTTAGTTTCAACCAACTAGTTTCAACCAACAGTCACAGACTACTCAACAGGTTGGTGAGAACAAAATCTTGGTCTGGAGTTTTACTTTCTGGACCTGGACTTTCCACCTCCGGTGGTTTCTCAACACCTACAGCAGGGGTCTCCAACTCCGGTCCTGGTGAGCTACTGTCCAGTAGGTTTTCTATTCCACCTGGCTTCTGATGAGCCACACCTGTTCCTGGGATTTCCACCAGAAGGGAGGTAGGACAGAAAACCTCCTGGGTAGTAGCCCTCCAGGACCGGAGTTGGTGACCCCTGACCTACAGTAATGAATCTGCACAACAACCAAAGGTAAGAATGAAATTGCTCCAGTTACCTCATTTTTACTAGATGAAGAGCATCACCACAAAGCTGACATTTTAAACTGTTTCTTTTGTTACTTTGTCAGAAATTGAGTCATGAAATGCCAAAGAGTCTCAGGTTATTGTATATTTTTTATATTACTTTTAAAGTGCTACATGTCCGTGTCTAAAGTGTGATTAATATTTAGAGTTAAATTATGATTGTCTGTGTATATTGTTAATATTAATTAAACATTTCAATTTCAGCAGTTGTGTTGCTCATTTGATTTTCTTTATTTGATTTTCTACATAAAAAAAATCAGCCTAACACCAGCCATCGGGCAACCCCCCCCCCAGAAGAAAATGGCGTCGGCCACTGAATAACCCATATCGGTCAGCCTCTAATCGTACATTCTTTCATTTCTTTAAGTGTAACGGTAATTTCTAATCCCCTTTGTCTAAAAAGGACCTTTAAATGTTAATCACTATTGCTGAGAGACTAAACAATTTCCATTGACCAAAGAGTAATGATCCAGTGACATACTGTGAACAAACACTTTACAATCACCGGGTCCCAAAGTGGTCCAGTTCCTCACCTGCAGCCCAGTCGACTGCAATGCCTCGGATGCCATTCCGGCCAATGCCGGAGGTGACGATGCTGCGGAACCCCCCGCCGTCAGGCTTGATCCTGCGGATCGCGTTCTGTGACGCCACGGTGCTGCTGAAGTCGCACCAGTAGAGGAAGCCCGAGGCCATGTGGACGTCCACGTGCAGGGCGTTGCGACCTGGGGGGCGAGATGCAGAATTCCGAGTCAATATGGAGGAGCAGGTGGACAGAAGGTGTTTCCAATGAGGTAGACGCACCTCTCCCTGCTACTGGCACCATGGCCTCGGAGTGGTCGGCCCCCTCCAGGCTGAAGCCCTTGAGAGCGGAGAGCATGGAGATGACCACATAGGACTGGTAGGGCGAGCAGGTCCTGCTATCAGGGTTGAGCTTGAAGCCAGTGGCACAGGCACAGGTGTACAGATTGGCTGGACGTGGCAGGCATAGGTGCTGGCAAGCCCCCATGTTGTTACTGCAGCCATTGGAGGTGCCTGTGGAGGCTGGGGAACACAGACAGGGCAAAGGCTCAGATGCTTCCTCCTAGTGATTTCAACAATCAAGCCTTTGGGTCTTCCAGCCTTAGATACCATAGTCATCGATTCTGAACATCTCATAGCTAAGGATTCATATGGCTCAAGTTCTAATTGCTGTTGATCAGCTAGGACTGCCCATTCAAGTTCCTCAAAGTATATATATTTTTTGCTTAACAGTCCAGTGTACCACATATGACCCAAAAACAAGAGTAAAATCTTTACTCTGATGAGTGAGTGGCATGTAAGGCAGAAGTAAATGTAGGGTTATATATGACCCTTTGGGTTCCCCAGGGTTAAGGTCGGAGCAGGAAAATCCCCATTAGTCACCTAAGCGCCCCCTGGGTCCTGGTGTTATGCATGCTATCTGTACTGACAACCCTCACTTTCAGATCCAGAATGAATGAATCGCAAGCCTCGTTCATTAGCTGGGGGAGATGTCATTCTTCTGCTAAAAGGTCGTGACACGAACATCCCTTTGCACATCCCACCAAGAAAAAAGTAATCTAACCGCAGATAAATACTGAAGGTCTCAAAGACACCAATCACCAATGACATGGCTTCATCATGGCATATACTATTTAGGGCAATATGTAAATCCAAACCTGAATTAACAAAGACAAACAGAGCTGTATCATGCAATTATAAAGGGTGGCTCTGTGGATCGGACTGGCACCTCACAGCTGTAAGGTTAGGGGTCCAAATCCTGCCTCCACTCTGTGAGTGCAGAGTGCTTGCTCTCCCAGTGTGGGATTCCTCTCTCAGTCCAAAGGCATGCGGTTAGGTGAAGTGGTGTCTCTAAACTGCCCGTTGTGTATGTGTGTGCATGTTTACGCCCGGCAACAGTCAGGCATCATGTCCAGGGTCTTCTCCAGCCCTGTGCCCTATGCTGTATGGGGTAGGCTCCCAGACAGCCATGACTCTAAGTGGGATACGTGTTTAACTGAATAAGTGCATTCCTGCTTGGATACATACTATCTCTGTAGTGCACCTTGAGGACCCTGAGTCCGGACACGTTGTCCCGAAGCACCACCCGGTTGGCGCCAGTCGCTTTGTCCACGCGCTCGATCACCTCGTAGTCCCTGTCGGTGAAGTACAGGAAGCTCCCGTGCACTGCCACCCCCCACGGGTGGGACTGGCCAGTCACGATGGCGACGCGGTTCGTACCATCCAGGTCTCCTTGCTCGATCTGAAGGGTTTCATCTCAGTTAATATGTGGGGGTCACACGGATTCAGGCTGGAGTCACACATAGCCACGGTGTGCGCGCAGTGCTTCGAAATATGTTCCACACAGACTCTTAATCACACATATCTGTCTAATCGCGGGGCGAGGCCCACCATTCCGGATCCCGTGACGGCCCAGTACAGCTTGCTTTCCCGCATGTCGATGGTTATGAACTCAATGTGGTCCATGTTGTTGGTGAAGAGGATGACGGCATTGGAGCCGTCCATGTCCGCGGCCGCCACCTTGGCCGGGACCCCACTTTCAGTCCCCTGATCGGTCCAGTACATCCTCCTGAAACACAGGGCCAGGCGTGACGGAACAGCAAAGACTCCTTTTTGCCAGGTGTTTTGGGACCCTCCCTGAATACGGCCTGCCGTACTCAGCCTGGCCTGTTCTGCTCCCCTGAAACCCCAGGACACAGACAACAAAACCAGGGCTGAGCCCTATGGGCCTTACCCACGTGCCGGGTCCACCACAATGCCGACAGGGGTACCAGCCCCCGTGGGGGAGCCGTTGTTGGTGATCAGAGTCTTCCTATACTGCACTTCCCTATTCAGCTTCAGAACCTGTAAGAAAAAACACAACACATCAAAGTCATGAAGGCAGCATGGTCAGCATCACCTCCAGGGGTTTGTATTCAACATATCTGTCATTCTCCAGGCTCTCTGCTGGCCTAGAAGACTTTCTCGAGGTTCATATTTGGCTTAGAACAGTAATGTCCACATCGCACCTTGCTGGAGCACAGCTCTGACTCCTTCAGCACTAACCTTCTGTTCTTAATGTCCCGAAATGACTCAAAGAGAGCGATTTCATAGAAGGTCAGTATTACACTAGAAATAAGGCTTTTCGTCAGCTTTACCGTACTGCTGCCAAAACCTCACTCACTAACTAGATTCCGCTAGAGGTAAGACGGATGTAAGAAGCAGTCTGTGAATGAGCTGATATTTTATTGCATTTTAAGAATGAATAAGCAAAAATATTACTTGTAGAGACATTTTTTAAGTTTCATTAATCTTATGTTTTTAAAAATTAAACTACAATACAACAGCACTCCCCCCCTCTCTGATTCTAATTTAAACCCTGATTGTAAGTGAACATTATCAAGTGATACATAACACTTTACTAATAGTAAAGATTCAGATCCTAGAATAAAGTGTTACCCGTTCTTCTAGCTAAGAAGCAGAAGTATTTAGAAGGTATGGACTTCCTACCTCAATGGACTGTGAGGCTGGGTTGGTATAATACAGGTTCTGTGACATCCAGTCCAGTGCGAGGCCCACTGGGGCTCCCAGGATGGCGGCCGGGGCAAACTCCGTCCTGTTGGTCCCATCTGCCTTCACACGGTGGATTTCCCCCTGTGGGGAAGTAGGACAGCGGTCGATGTACAGTATCTGCTATGGACTGGGTGGGATTGTAGGGTCAGAGATTGAGACCCGACCCAAGAACATACCGGGTGCTCCACCCAGTAGATCATCTGCTCGGAGTCGTCGAAGTCCACATCGTAGCCGTTCTGCAGCCCGGCGACAGGGACCATTGCGTCGTTACTTTTGTCATTCTCGTTCAGGGAAATGCCATAGATGATGCTGTCTCTGACCACCACCAGGAAAGGGTCTGTATCTGCAGAAACAGAAAACACAACAATATTTAGAACATAATACAGTAACTGGGTGTCAAAAAACTAAAAGCTATATGTTGAATACTAAATGCTTACATGATTTTATAGTTTATTTATTGTATATTATTTATTTGCTACAGTAACACTTGCAGTTTTCTTCTGCTGTCTATCTGTAGGCCATTGTGCAATTCCCACACCACCCACTAGGGGCACATCTTTAACTATACAGCGGAATCTCGGGCTTAATCCGTTCCAGAAGGCTGGTCAAGAACTGACTTGGTCAAAAACTGAATCAGTTTTTCCCAAAAGAAATCATGTAAATTGGGTTAATCCTTAAACCTGTATAAATACATAACTAATGCTAAAACCATAGACAAAAATGTAAAACTAATAAACACAAATTTAACTGCACTTCACCTGTACTGTGAAGAGCTAATGGCATACAGTAGGAGGAGATGCTATCACCAGCTAACCCAAATCAACAACAGTGTTTTTTACTTCATATATTGCCTGTAAATTCTGTTTCATAAGCACTTTAGCAACATCAGTTCTTTCGCTGGCCTCTTTGTGTGTGATTAAGGTCAAATCGTTGATTTCGCCATTCCGTACTCTGTAGCGAGATCAGACGGCGAACACCTCAAACCAAAAGTATGCACGCCAACCAAGACAATTTTTTTACCGAACAATATGGACGAGAACCGAATTGTACAAGATGTGAGACATTCGAGAGCTGAGGTTCAACTGGACAGTTTTATTTTTTAATAAAGGTGTTCGCCCTAAAACAAGTATGCTAAACTGCCATTCTCGGGTCACGGATCATCTACCTACCCAACGCTTCGCCAACCCACCATCAACAACTTTTACCCTCGTCTAGGGCTGGGAAGTATATTGAATTTTTATGGCATATTGAAATATTTACAAAACAACACATAGGATAATACAACATTATCTTGGGCCCGCCGGTCCGATCTGCTCCGGCACCAGCACTGTCTGTCTGTCTGTCTGTCTGTCATATAAATATTTTACGTTGAGGTAGATAATAGCATTTCTGTCACTCTGTCATCATACTCTGAAGTCGGTTTCCCCCACATCTCTAAACCCATTACGCCGCAATGCAGCTTGAAAAGACACAGTCCAGCCACACTCGATCTGCCGCAGGTGCGTTTCACATTTCCACTGGTAGAATCTCGTGTCTGATCTGCTTTGTCATCGTAGATTAAAATCGTTTTGGTGCCTCCAGGCAAGGACAGGGCTTCCATTCCAGGTAATCATTCATCTTTCAGTGGAAAATACGTTTCTGCGTTGTTCCCAAAAGCTGCAACGTGAGATGCGTTGAGCTTCTGACCTAAAGAGGACCCTTTGGACTGTGGATTAATGCTTCTTTTGTCTCTTCTTAATGAAACACCAGACGGGGCGGGTGGAGGGAGTGGCTGTGTTTTATTATTCTCAATATTTACCTTCCAAAAAGGAAGTTAAAACAGAATTCTAAATGGAATCCTGTTGACATGTTCCGTCTGCTCTTTCCATGCATGTCCAGGAATTTTCTATCATTTGCACAATAATTTTCTAGAAAATATCTAATGCTGTACCTCAACGTTTTTTTTTCACTTCTACACTACCATGCATATGGTACATCTGAACCATGACAATTTAGGCCTGAAAGGTGACAGCTATCTGTGGAGCCTCCTGGCACCTGGCCTACCTCTCACACAGGAGATCTGATCCGTTGCCAGGTTCCAGCCGGAGGGGCAGGCACAGGAGTAAAACCTGGGGCCGATGGCTGACAGCAAGCAGATGTGGGTACAGGGGCTATAGGCGCAGCGGTTAACACCTGCAAAGCCACAAGAGGCCATTAGTAGACCCGACACTCTGCAGGACATTGAAAGGCCAATATATGTAAACATATAAAGTCAATTTAATTATACACAGAGCTAAGCTTGGAAGGAACTTTTCACACTATGAGCATTCAAGCGTAATCAATAAATAAATATAAACAAAACAAACAAACAAACAAACAAATAAAAGGGAATTTTGTACAATGCAACGTTTAAATAATAATGTTTTAGATTAAAACGTACATGTCCTCTTCACATTGTTGTGTGAAAGTAAAATCATGAAAAAAGTTTGGTTAATTGCTGTTGGAAAACAGAATTATTAATTGGCGCGATGGAAAGTTCCAGAAACAAGGATGAGCAGCATAGCCACGGTGCTTGGTTAGGGGTACCTGGCGGCTGGCGAGCAGGGTGAACAGCCACCAGACCCATGGGCTGCGGCAGGTTGTACATCAGCACCGTCTGGTTCTCCCCGTGCCACTTGTTGGCCCGGATCACACGGTTGATGTAGCGGTCAGTCCAGTAGACAAAATCCTCAAAAATGGTAATTGCATGGGGATGCTGCAGTACCTTTACGTTGAGAGACAAAGAAGTTTCCATTTAAATCACAGGTAACCGCAGGTACCGTAGTTTTGGAAGACTTGGAGAAGTCTGGGGTAAATTTATACTGAAGAAGTATATATAAGAAATGGAATTCTTACCAGATCACTGGCTAAGACCTGCTTCCTGTTGCTCCCATCATAATCACAGTAATCGATGAAGTCCAGGTACGCATCAGCAAAGTAGAGAAGCTTGGTAGGATAGTCTATTGTCAAGCCGTTGGGCCAGTAGAGTTTGTCACCGATGATGACAGTCCTGTGTTGGCCATCCATACTGGCCCGTTCGATCCGTGGGTTCCTCCCCCAGTCGGTCCAGAACATGAGGTGTGCGCTGATTCAGGGAAAACAACCGAAGACCAAACTAAACACAATCTTTGGCAGGTACCATTGTGGTCAAAAGCATAAACCTGTGGCCTGATGCAACAAAGTTCTTGTTGTTTTGTACAGGCGATTATGAATAAAGAGTCAGTAACAAGGGTCAATTATAGGGAACAATAATTAATGAATTTTTATGAACGAGTTCATTGATCGACATAACATTCCCCAGTGCTTCACTAGGGTGCCAGTGAGCCTACAAATGGTTAAAGAAAACTAAGGAAACCAAAGAAGACAGGGCTCACTCATCCCGTGGGTCCAGTACAAGGCCTCTGGGGTTGGTAACATTGTTACTGATCAGGACCGTTCTGTGGCTGCCATCTAGCTTGGACACCTCGATCGTCTCCAGGACATAGTCGGTCCAGTAGAGGTTCCGTCCAACCCAGTCCACAGCAAGGCTCTCGGTCACCGTCACACCGCTGTCAAATATCTGCGAATCATATCAGGTCTCCACATTAAGCACCCATGCCGTTGCTATGGAGTCGTGGGGAGGGATTTATCAGGAGGATCAAGTGTGAGGAAAAAACTCTCCCCCAACTTACAATGGTCCTGTCTGAGCCGTTTTTGTGCATGCTCCAGATGCGGTCCTGTGTGGTGTCGGACCAGTACACGCGGTCCGTGACTGAGTCGAAGTCCAGGGCCACGATGTTGCGCCCGTCGCGAACCAGCGACCGCACCACGTTGGGCTGTACCGTGATGTCGTCTGACACAATCTGATTGCGGCTGGCCACCAGCAGCAGGGCCTCTCTGGGACCTGCGAGAGCGTCCGGTCCGTTAGCGACACGTCCTTCACATACTCCCCGTCAACCCCTTCTAAGCCCGTCTGCCCATCTGCACCATCCCCTCCGAGAAAAATGAAGCTGCGCGCAATTAATGACAGAGCCCTCAGGCGTTCTGCCACAGGGCACAAATGCAGCGCTTGTTCGAGATCACACCACCTTAAAGTAAGATTTTAGGCGGGTAATCTGTCTGCCCAGTGGGCTCGAATCAGTCGCTTTGCTCATAAACAATCCTTTGTTGGGCCTCATGTCCTAATTACCCCTGGTGAGAGTTTCTGAGTGACATATATGTTATTTGACTTATCTGCGGTAATCAGATGAGAGCGAAGAATGAATGCCGTACTCACAGACAGTCAGCCTACTCAGCCCAAACAGGGCTGCACTTGGATGGCATCCCTGTGTGGCATAGCAATGTCATATTCTCTGACAAAATCAACCTCTGGGACTAACCATCAAGCCACGCAGGAATTACACGCTTCATTCAAGAATAAAAGGCGATCAGCTGGTTGGAATTTAATACTCTTGAACAAAAAAAAAAAATGATGCTGCAGATACCCTTGAATGATGGGTAATGAAAAACAATCTAATGGATTTTCTTCCTTTACTGCACTGTTCTAACTTTTGTTAAAAACCAGTTTTGATCTTTTGAATGGAACGCGGTTGGAACGAACTTCTCTGTGTTTCTCAAAGGTCTACGAGAATGAACTGAAACGTAGCCGAATCTAGCAAAAAGCCTCCGAAACTTCAGTGGTCACATAAATTTATAAGCATTTATAAAACTCCAAACTAATATTTTATTTAACATTTTTTTTATTATTAGGTAAGCACCATAAAAAACAGTCAAAATAGATATAGCTAAGTAAGGCTGAACTTGGACAATAAGTTAGCTACACATAACAATAAGCTCAAAAGAATGGTTCCCCAATCGGTGATGGAATTTGGCTCTCAGTTCTAAAGGGACTTGTGTAATTGTTTCTCTATATTTTTATGAAATATACTGTATATGAAGTGCAGATTTTAGTTGTTTTGCTTGCAGTGTGGAATAAAACTCAAGTTTACAGCCTGCAAGCCATGTCAACACACCCAACGGTGCGATGGCACACCTGAGACCTTGCACGTGCGCGAATCCGCTTCCAGCGTGTAGCCTTCGGTGCAGTGGCAGCGGAAGGAGCCTCGCTCGTTGTAGCAATGCTGGCTGCAGAGCCCCGGTGGATTGCATTCGTCGACATCCTCGCAGGTCTTAGAATCGTTGGTCAGTAGGTAGCCCAAAGGGCACGTGCACTGTGCTCCAAAAGGACCCTGGATGCAACCATGGGTACACCCAGCATTGTTGTCCGAGCAGCTCTCTTGGTCTGGGGAAACATGTAGGTGGAGGTCAACACTAAGCACCTGCATGTAATGGTGCATTTTCAGCACAGTGAAGCAACTATAGAGAAACTAGTTACAATCATGCACAAGAAAGTCTACTCATCTATATGGAAAATCCCCATGAAACAACAACAGACTCGACGTGGTACGTGAGCTACTTCTATTTCTACACAACTACAATAATTTCCAGCTTTGATCATGCATCTCTAAGCATTTCCCTGGGGTTAGTGGACAAGGTGGGTTAAGGCCAATGGAGACGACGCGCAGAGGGCGGAACTGCGATTAAGGATGTGGCCTACCTGGCAAAGGCTCATCTGAGAGCAGGACGTAGGTCAAGGGGAGGAGAAATCACAAATCACTTTAGCGGACGGGATCATCACATGCATGATTTGAACACAAGAATTCACACACGACAAAGATTCCTCAACCGCACCAAACATCGAACGTGTTCTTCAAAACGAGCAAAAGACTGTTTTTACTGTCCCTATCATTTAAGTGTTTATACTGCCATTTTGACGTCAGCATGTATGATATTAAAATGGTCAAGAGCAAAAGGAATATCTGTAACTGATTACCGGGTAATGATTAGAGAGGATGGATGAATTATGGCAGACTGGGAGAGGCTTAAAAGTACAACAGGCAGTGGATGTGAGCATTGTGCAAAGCAAGTCAGCAAGTCAGGACTTACTGCAGAGGGGCGACTCGTCGGCCCCGTTGGGGCAGTCGGGGGTGTTGTCGCACACCTTGCTCAGGTCAACGCACACGCTGTGGCCGGGACACTGCCACTGCCGACTAGGGCAGCGGAAGGGAGGCGTGGGGCAGTCACGCTCGTCACTCATGTCGCGGCAGTCGTTGTCCCCATCACAAACCCAACGCAGCGGTACACAATTGCCATTGTCGCAGCGGAAGTTCGAGGAGGGGCAGGTCCGCGGCGGGCAAGCATGGTGCTCGTCCGAACCGTCCTCACAATCTGGGTGGCCGTCACACTCCCACGCTGCCGGGACGCAGCTACCGTCCGACTGGCACTGGAACTCGCTGTCATGGTGGCACATGCCGGGCATCCTGGTTGCTATAACATGAAACTTCAACAGGTAACTATGGAGGATATAATGAATCACATTTAAATAGCAGCAGATGCCCAGGACTACATTAAGTATGTTCAACAGCTAAGCATAGTGCTGATTTTCAGATCTGGAATGACCACCTACGTAAATTTGAACAGCCAATCAGAAATTAAATGCAATTTCTGTTTTCGTGCACATCAGAGGGGTAGTGGTAACTCACGACAGCCAGCTTCATCCGAGCGGTCGCTGCAGTCAAAAACCCCGTCACAGCGGTAGTAGGAGTTCACACACTGGTGCCCACTGGCGCACTTAAACTCATAGGCAGTGCAGTTGTAAACTGGAGTGGGAAGGAAGAGCCACATAGTCATTCATTGTGTCGCAGCATAGAGACCAAACGGTTCAAAGTATGTCAGTTTTAAGAATGGTATGTACCCCTAATTCAGCTTGTACCTCTCCAAACCAATGGGAAACACTGAATTTATTTTGCGGCACAAATGACAGTAAGTAACATAGTCCGGTAATGACACTGAGGAGGAGAGTCAAACTTATTAGGCTGTTAGTCAGAGATAGAGGGGGTGGTCGACCATGCAGACAGACACTCACTACAGCCCTGCTCGTCCGCTCCATCCACACAGTCCCTGTCTCCATCGCATACGTAGTATGGGTCAATGCAACGGTGGTCCGGGCACTGGAACTGACCAGGGCGGCATGTTCCGGAAAAGTCTGCCAGGAGAAAGATCAGTCTTGAGGGGCATTCACTCTTCAGTTGCCCCCTCTAGCAAAGCAAGTTAGGAGGAAACAATGGGTCATGGGAGCAAAGCAGAGGGCTATCACAAGCCCCAATACTCATGCCAAGACACAGGAACACAATGAGGATGAAATAGAACGAGAAGCTTAATGGCAATTGCCGACTGTTGGTCTCTAACTCACTGCAGTCGACTTCATCGGAGCCATCACCACAGTCATTGTCTGTGTCACACAACCAGGTGATAGGGATACAACGCTGGTTGGCACAAGTGTGCTGATTGGCCTGGCAGGTTGAGGGACCCGGAGAGGGGCAGTTGTGCTCATCGCTGTTGTCGAAGCAGTCGTTGTGCCCATCACAGCGCCAGTTGATGGGCACGCAGCGCCGGTTGGCACAAGTGAATGCAATCGGAGAACAGGTTGCGTCTGGATGGTCAAGCAAAGCAAGAGTGTGAAGCAGTTGGACTACACACTAAAAGTTACTCATCTGAGTAACATATTCCAGCAGAATTGAGATCTGCAGACTACAAATATTTATGTACGGATATGCAGAATTAAGCTGTATACAGCAAATTTGTGCCATAAGCAGAAAACTTACTATGAGCGCCACAGTTTATTTCATCGCTGTTGTCATGGCAATCATCCATGCCATCACATTGGTAGTTCTGAGGGATGCACTTTCCATTGGCGCAGGAGAAGGAGTTAGATCCACACTGCAGGGTGGGGGGCTCGTTGGAGGGGTCCTCCACACAGGTCTGCTGGTTCGGGGCCAACTTCATGCCATACGGGCAGCCGCACACCCGCTGGAAGTTGGGCACCGGGAAACAGAAGTGGCTGCAGTCTCCATTGGGGTTAGCCGCTCTGTTACAGTAGTTAGTGCCTGAGGTGCGGAAAAGGAAGCATGTTACCATGTGGCCATATCTGAGCTCTGGGCATCAGGTCACATGACCAGAACAGTGGAAACATGAGCAGAAGAGTTCTTGCCTGTTTGGGAGTTGGCGTTGAAAGATTTGACGTGCATGATGCGGCTGATTCCCCGCCTGATGACAACCAACTCTCCACCATCGGTTTTCCGAACACGCACAATGCCACCCAGCCTCCAGTCAGTGAAATAGGCATAATCTGGACAGATCAAACAGGTGCATTAAGTGAAGGATATTCATTAATCCAAAACACCAGGAGGCTAGCTCAGAAAATAACCTCTACTTCACATGTTACTATCAGCATTTCTTGCAGTGGGTCACTTCTAGCATTTTATGGGTGATATCCCCTACTTCTGTTCAAGATACATTTTTGAGAACATCTAACCTCCAAAGATGGTCAGACCAAAAGGATGGGACATCTGCGTGATGCGGTCAAGGGTCAATCTGTTTGTTCCGTCAAAGGTGCTGTGCTCAATCTTATCGAAGAAGGCATCCACCCAGTAGAGGCGCAAGGAACTGGGGAACACAAATCCTGTTATATGGCCAAGCATTGCATAAACATTTGTCGAGGGAAGAGTTCAAAATAATTTCACACTATAATGCAACGAAATATCAATGACGAAAATCATACGTCCCAAAGCAAGACCTAACATGGTGGTAGTGGTGTTGGTCAATTGAATTGTTCTCCATGACTCGGTTCCTCTCGATGCTGCTGGCTCACCTCCAGTCAATGGCCAGACCATTGGGCCAGCCCAGGGTCGTATTCACAATGGACTGTGCGTGCGACCCGTCGCACCAAGCCCTCATAATCTTGGCAGGACGGTACCAGTCCGTCCAGAATATGTACCTGCCCAAGCGGAAACAAAACAAGCCATTACTCAGTTTCTTTTTGCTCCCCTGATGTGTAACATGATGCCACACCAGAGCATTCCTGCTATAGGATGAATTAATAAACTGTGAGACATCCGCAGTGGATCGAAAACACCTGCGAGGCCTTTTCATTTAAGTCAGGTTCCTAGCGTTCATCACAATACCTTCCTGCACCACTAATCTAGGCACCCCAGGCGCAGATGCCTTATGGCTTTGAAGCTGTTGGAAATGTCTCGCTAGCATAGAAATAAAGACTCCTTTTATCAACCCTGGGTTTTAGAGCAGGAGCAGTCTATGAACGGGGTGGGCAACTCTTGCATCATAGTAGGGGTGAGTGGATACCAGCGCCCAGAGTGCTAATGCTTTTTTATGTTATTAAAGAGCAGCCTGACAGAGTCAGATCACGGGGGGTCCCTGAATTATGTTCTCAGCTAATACCTTCTGAAAATTCCCTTCTGAGCATTCTGATAGACTTGCAAACATTTCACTAGATTATGGTGACGACCGGGACTGGCGTAGTTACCCAATTCCAGGGTGCACCACGATGGACCTGGGGTTGTTCAGGTTTCTCACGATGGCGCGTCTTGACCTGTCAGCGACCTTCATCACCGAGATGCTCCTATAGCGCGGGTCAGTCCAGTAGAGGTTCTTAGATATCCAGTCATAGGCCAGGTCCTCCACACCATCCACTCGATTGGCAGCGAGCACCTCTCTGTCTATAGAGAAGAAAGACCATGACATTATACAAATAAATGTGAAAAACATGTAAGCCAACTAGCTGTCAGGTACAAACTATTAAGAATGAACAGATGCACATGAACATGACACCTCACACCACACTTGGGGATTCCTAACACAAACTGATTAGGCTAATGCACATTAGAAGTCCTATTTGACAGCAATAACACAAGCCATTGATAAATGCTCAGTTAAAAAAATATGAATAATCAGTGGTGTTGGAAGGAGTTTGACATTGGGGAGGACCGAACAGGACCACAGTCTTTGTTAGGTATATGTTTGTCTGATGTAGGACTAGTCTTTGTTAGGTATATGTTTGTCTGATACAGGACCACAGTTTTTGTTAGGTATATGTTTGTCTGATACAGGACCACAGTTTTTGTTAGGTATATGTTTGTCTAATACAGGACCACAGTCTTTGTTAGGTATATGTTTCTCTGATGGGGTGGGGGGTGCGTCTCCTCTATTTCTAACACCCCTGTGAATGATAAATAGCATAAAAAGTTTCGAATGACAGCATCCTGGAAACAGCCTTCTTAGAGGCATGACCTCACCGCTTCCATCCACTTTCTGCTTATAGATGATGTCTTTGGCCGTGTCAGAGAAGAAGATGGTGTCTTCTTCTGCGCTGAAATCGACGCCAACAAAATAGGAGGGTGTTCCTGTAATGGGCAAGATGATGTCCTCCTGGGACGAGAGGTTGAAGGGGATGCCCCTGATGGCCAGCTGGCAGGAGAACAGCAGGAACTGTCTCACGGCTGTGAGGAACAAAGAGGTTAGCACATGATGGGGTCACGGCACATTTGTAAACTTTGGCGGAGGAACACAACCAAGATTTAGTTTAACACTAATCCCTTTCTAGATGCATTCAGAATGCTGAAATAGTTCCAGTAACACCGATATCAAAAGCTGTTCACTGGGTTAAATTTATCCCTGCACCTATTTGCCTTTAATCCTGGTAGCACAGAAACAAGCTAGTACAACAGAAGATCCTAACAGTATACAGCACCCTCAGATGCACCTTTGGGTAGGAGTCAGTCCGTCCATGACTACGACACGTTGTCGGGGTCGGTACCCTTCCCTTTGTGTTTCCTCCCTAGTTGGCCAGTAGGTGTTACTGGCCATCCTGACCTCCTCCCCATTGCTTGCTTGCCCCTAGTGTGTTGCCCGTGCAGCCCGGACTGCCGCATAGCTCTGTGGGCTGAGTATGTGGCTTGGTTATCTCGTGGGTCATGGGTTCAAGGCTGCTCAGTGACCAGTCACCTCTGTTATTTTGTGTTCCCCAGAGTTCTGTTTCTTCTCTTTTGAGTTTCCTGTTCTAGGTTTTCCCTCCATGTGCTTTTGGATATACTCTGTTTCTTTATCTTTTTTAGTGTAGTGTTCTCCATGTGCATCCTCAGTTTCAGGTCTTCTTGGTTCCTTAGTTTTTGTGTTCAACAGCTCTAGTTACTTCACCGGCGCCTCGTTTGTTTTCTAGAGCTTGTTAATTATTCCATCTGCTCGTTGTCCTGCACCTTGTACGACTAGTTCGTTGTCGTATGTTCCACACCTGTCCCTCCTTGTAAGTTCCAGTGTATATAAGTGCCTACCTGTGTCCTGTTCTCTAGTGAGTCATTGTGTATTCTCTGCTTGATGGTCCTAGTCATGTGTAGTCGTAGTTCCTGTAGTGTGTTAATTATTAGTTTTTTCCCTGTTTAGTTTTCGGACCCCTCATGGTCTGCTAATTGAGTTTCCCCGGGTTCCGTTTTTCCCAATAAACCTCTTTGTTTCAGGCTGGCACCATGACACATTTGATGGGATCGGGCCTGCTCACGAATTTCAGGTGCACCCAATGCTCTGGAGCTAGTACTCGTTCCATGTTCTTACCCACGCAGCGCTTTCCATCCGCATGCAGGTCGTATCCCAAGCGGCATTTGCAGCGATAGCCCAGGCCACCGTTGTCTGTCCTGTGGCTCAGGACACAGATGTGCTCACAGCCACCCATGTTCACACTGCATGGGTTCCGCACTAGAAGCCAAAGCAGAACAATTATCCACAAAGACTCAAAAGTTTCATCTTGCTAGGCCCAAAAACTTAATCAGCATGTGGCATCATCCCGCTGGCTTACCGTACGGCTGTCTGAGGGAGTGGACCACAGCCACACCATATGGGGTCATCGCTGTGGGGTAGATCACTTGTGGGTTGCTATCGCTGAACTTGTTAGCTTTCATGACGGCCATCTTGGTCCAGTCGGTAAAATACACATTGTGCTCAAACAAGCTGATTCCAAATGGGTGTGGGATCACTGACCCTCCATGGACCACTGTTTTCCTGAGAAGAGAAAGTTTACAGGCCCACCTTATCTCTTGTCAACATAATGTCATATTTCATTATGGAGACACTCCTGTAACCACCCAGCCTTCACCTATGTTGTGGAGATTTTGTAATGCTTAACAAAAAAGTTTTAGAGGGACTCTATCTATCCATCATAGATGCTCTGCTGGGAGTTGCCTAATTTTGAAGATATTGGCTGTTGAAATGTCGGTCCTCTCAAATATGTTTAATGCACAAACAATGGTCTTCAACTGAACTCCACACATATTTCACTGCATAGAAGATATCTCCAGGGTGCTGCTGCAAAATGATACGATTGGTGTGTGGATTTCTGTGGAAGATAATAGCTCACAATAACTGCTCACTACAAAGTCTGTGGATTATCTTCAATAACCGGGTAACGATTTCTGCCGTTGAATTTTTCAAATGTATTTTTTGGTGCTTTAACCACCACAGAAAGAATGCCATTCAGTCCCCTTATATTCAAGAGAAGCTCGATATTTCTACGGCCCATATCTCCAAATGGGCAACTCCCAGCAGAACAACTCAGATGGATAGATACCACTTTCAGTTTTGAGGTGAACTGCCCTTTTAAGATCGGTCAGCCAAGGTTTTTTGGTTGTTTGGCTTGACTTGGCTCTATCATTCAGCTCATTCAGGCTCAGCCATCTTGCCTTTTTCCAGTAACCTGGCATCTGTTTTTGCATTTATATTGCTGGCCTAATATTTGTGCACCATTAACAGACTTGAAAAAATGTGTAATACATAATCATATATTTGTATGGGTACAAATTTTACCTGTGTAGACCATCGTAGGTAGTGGTTTCGATGTAGTCATAGCGACTATCAACCCAGTAAACTCTTTTGGCTTCGATATCCAGTGTGATGCCAGCTGGCCACCCTAATTTGGTCTTGATAATCCCATAGCGGTTAGTCCCATCCATGTAGGCTCTCTCCAGTCCAGGTTCCCCATTTACCGCGTCCCAGTCAGAGAAGAACAAAAACCTGATGGAAGACATGAATGTTTTTTAACGCTCTGGCATCCTGAAATACATTCCTCCACAAAGCAACTCTAATAATGAAGAACGCTGCAGTTTGACATGGGCACATCAACAAAGTCGAGAGCCCCTGGGCTATCCGAATTGCCAGAGGTCGCCCAGCTATGTCCTCTGTCGGTGTCAGCTGCTGGCAGAGGCCTCTAGTTTTCAGCTTGGGTAATCTTGTGCATTAAAGTGTCCCTGGAGATGGGTTTCTAACTTTGTACTTAGTCTAGTTTCCCCAAGATACAGTATTTGAAGTGTTTTCCAATTATCTGTATACGGAACTAAATGTGTGTGTATAATGTGTGATTGTTTGTGTGATTGTGTAACCTGTGCCCTCCCCAAGGTGCCCTCTACCTTTTCCCTTTGTTTCCTGGAATGAATGGTATCAATGTAATACATTTTTGTGCTGAAAATTTGCCTCTCATCTTATATAAATCTTATATATATTTCCTTGCATAGACATATATTTTACCAATCAGAGTAGCTTTCATACAGTCAAAGAGACTCTGAACCTTTTAGAACCAGCAAACAATATATATTAATTCTTCCTGATTTACTTCTAACCTACTCGAGAGCTTTCTTCTCTTGAATTCCACTATTGGGTTACATCTGGGTTCATCGTTTTTATTACTTCCCTGCTAATCCATCAGAAAAGTCTCCTAATCTCACAGCCTTATTACTAGCTCCCAGCCAAGTGAGAGAGGGGCACACAGGATCGGGGAGTTCCCAAGCACTTACCCCACTGTCGGGTCCACCGCTAGGCCTCTCGGATTCCCCAGGTTCTCGGCGATCAGCGTCACACGGTTGTTCCCGTCCAAGTCCACCATGTCAATTCTGTTGACGCTGCCCTCTACTACGTATAGTTTATTGTTAACCCAGTCCACTGCCAAGTTTTCAGGGTAGTCAACAGATACGTTCAAAACCACTTGCATATTGGAACCATCCATATCCACCGAAAACACCTGTCCATGAAGATAAGGTAGACTTGTTCAAAGAGTATCCCATCCTCCCAGGACCATCAAAGATCATCCTAGTACAATATACGTCAGACCTTCAAAGAGCATTCATAATGCATAATACACATGACTATAATGTGTTATGTCTTTTTATAAATAATTATAGCCAGGTTTATAATACTTTACGAAGGCATTATAATTAACTATAAATGTATGTGTAATGCAGAATAATGACTGCTTTAAGTAAAGTGTTACTGGACATTCCAATAGAATTCCTATGTGCATTTTCAAATGATCACCATACTAATTTCAAGATGGCACCCAACAGTCTTGAAGGTTTCATATGGCTACACTGGCACAGTGATTAGATAACCATGTTTGTGTATTTCAAAACTGGATCTGGAAGCTGAGAAAGTTGAAAGCAGGACTGTTCGGCCAACAAATTTAGTTATGGGAGTGTTATGATCGTTTAACCTCATCAGCAATTTTAGCCGTTGTTGGTACCCTAGTTAGAAAACACCCGAGAGTCGATAGTGAGTGATAAACATTCGAAGATTCGGCTGCTGGTACGTCCCAGCCTTTCTGTCTCATGGCCATGGTTCAAACCAGAGACCAGCCAAGAGCTCTAACAAAAGCCCCAGAGTTGCTCAAAGAATGCATATAGCCAGGCAGACATGGTGAAAATAAATACCGTGGGGCTACTTCCTACACGATTGGGTTACATAAAATTGAACGAAAATATGTGAACATTTTCGACAAGCAAATCAGACTGTTTTTCTTGATTAGATGTTTGGATCCTGCTCCAGATCAGCTTCCCCGCCATTACGGTTCGGCCGTCTGGGAGCCAAGAACTTTTCTTATTATTACACAGAGACTCGTATCTAGAGGCATCGGATAAAGAATTCCTTCCCCTTGTAGTAAGCCAGGTTCCTACAAAGCTTTGCCCCACTGGCCAATAGAAGGATGTCTGTGGCACTGTAGTTAGGAAATTTCTTTCATAAAGCATTGCAGTAATGCTTTCAAAGGGGGGAAAACTGCATAAACAAAAATGACATGCAGACGCTGGACTCTCCAAGCAGAGCCACTTTGCTTGGGAGATGCCAAAATTCGCACCGGCACAAGGTCGTGTCAGAACAAAGAGAAAAGTAGCACTCTGTGGACGATGGGAACATTAAGACCCATCCCCGGCGGGATCCACACAATGCGGCACATTGTTGTCAAGCCGAAAATGTAACAGTGCCAACCCAGAGTATCACCAGATTAGCACCTCAAATATCAGCAAAGTAATAATTGCAAGACCAGAAAAGCAGACACATGTTGCAGACCAAAATACACAGAGGACTAGTGAGTCGTGGAGAAATAAGAGTATCGGTTGAATAAATAAATACTTCTCAATCAATATTCTGTACCTGTTTGTATCATTTATACACACATAGTTTCTGTTCATTAGTTATATACATATACAAATGTGAAGAACAAGTCAGAACTTAATTCATATTTTTTTCATTTTAAAAATAAATATAATAAAATGTGTTTCTCTCTATGTATTGATAAATACGTCCAGATTGGTTTTAACCATAAGCTTGACTAATTCCATCATTCACCTTGTCCTGAATGGTATCGGTCCAGAAGATCCGGTTGAGGTGGTAATGAAAGTCGACCCCGACAGCTATCCCTCGATTCTCCGACTGCACCAGTTTGCGGAAGCTGTGTCCGTGGATGTCGCCCATCAGCAAATCTCGTCCGTTGGAGAAGACAAGCCGAGGCTGGCCAGCTGTAACAGAAAATATGCACATTTACTTTATTTAGCATACCAGTGAAGCATATAGCATAGAGCTATTCAAATCACGGTCCTCAAGGGCCGGGCCCTGCTGACTTTCCAGCTTTCCTTTACCTCTTAGCCAGGTGTGAAGCCTCCAGCCAATCAGAATCAGTAATTATTAAACAAACTACCTGGAAGAGCTAAAACAAGGCCTGGATTTGGAATCGAGGGCCAGATTTGAAGAGCCCTGATATAGCACATTACAATCATATCAAGAAATAAAGGAGTCAACAAGGCATAAAAGAAGCTAGGCTGAGGCCCCGATGGATGACCATGTACAAGTGTAAGTAGTACTGCAGCAAGTGCTATACATCTTTGAAACATAGTAAGAACCTAATAAGACCAACCAAGAGCATCCAGGAAACACAGAATGATGTTTACGTGTTCTTGGAACAGATGGGTCTTGAGGCAGCTCTTGAAGGTGTAGAGGGAACCTGTTGTTTGGATGTGGTTTGATAGTTCATTCCACTTTGAGAAATATCAACTGGGAAGAATAAAACAGCTTTCTAACTCTCTCTAAACCTTAGTTTTAAATCATATGTTGTCAGCTAGCTTGGCTGAGTAGTTAGGATGACTTCTGCAAATTCTCCACACCTTGAAAATAAAGGTATTGAGGAGTATGGATCTATGACTCAGCTTTTTCTAAAAAATGTCAGCCAGCTCAGTCAAAATAAAGAGTCCCCAAACTGTGCTGTAAGATTGTTATACAGATATGAGATCTGAGTGGTAAGTTTATCCTGGGGTTTATTACACTGTATATTAGATATGACTACAAACAGAGCCCCAGCCTGCAGCCAGCCAGCCTGGAAGCTCACCAGCTGCAGGATCTCTGACAATAAAGTGTAATTTCTTTAAGCTTAAGGGTGAAGGCAGCCTGAGTATGTTTCTTAAGTAGAACGTTTCTGTTTAATTCCAAAGAAAACATTGAACGGGGGTTTGCCATCATGCCAGTATGACTAGCGTCAGCTTACAAATGGCCGCCTCGTCTGGCGTGTTTTTGTAGCAGAGCCTCTCTCTTGCTACAGGGTCAGAGGCCCAAAGAGGGCTGTGCCCAGGCTAGGACTTTCTGGTCCATCCCTGCACAAACACAACGACTGAAACAACATTCAGTCCAGATACAATAGCCATGGCAGCCGTGGATGGGGTGAGACACTGGGCAGATGGGTGGCGTAGGCCAGGAGGATGGGGCGGGCCTTAATCTTCTGTGTAAGTATAGCTAGGCCCCGTGCCCAGAAGGGGCTTAGGGCAGACTCACATGAAGCGTTAGCCCTGCAGTGTCTATGTTGTTCCAGCACATAGCCCTCCAGGCAGCCGCAGCGGTGGGTGCCAACGCGATCTTCGCAGAGCTGGTCGCAGACGCCCCACATCTGACAGTCGTCAAAATCTTTCCCGAACATTGAAATATGGGAGATTTAAAAAAAAAAAGATTAATCCAGTAAAAATTAAATAAGCTCTGTCCACAACATCAGAAAAATTCATATAAAAATTATGCATGGTTTATAAAGAATGTGTAGTTCATGTATCTTGCATGGGAGAATTGGCCTTGTCAAAAAGCCTCATGTCATAAACAGCAAATACTATATATAATTCTCACATTCAGATATTTATATTAAGGGATTACATCTCTCGCACCCATTTCTAGGTTCCATACTCAGTCGATGTTATGAAGAGGTTATACTAGTCTCAAAGGCCTGATCAACATTCCAAGAGATCAAATGTTTTCAAATGTGTAAGGTCATAATCTCTTGAAGCCATTGTTTGGTTGGTTTTGTCTACCACAGTAAGTGAGTGAGAAATATATAAATCAGTTACAGCGCACTTCCCTGATAATTGGCAGTATTACAAGTCGGATCTGGCTTTACCGATGCAGGAGCGGCTGTTGTTGTTGTTGACCACGTAGCCCGGCGGACAGTAACACGTTCCTCCGTCAGGGGAGGCGTGGCAGTGATGCTCACAGCTAAGGGACGGACACTTCCAGATACCTGGAAACCCCATGATGCATACAAAATGTTAAATAGTGAGCAAAACTCACATAACTTTCTTAGAGAACAAAATGACTGCAGAGGGAATAGATTTAAAAAGCAAACAAGCATAATTAAAACAGGGGAGTTTAGCCTGGCACTGACTGCAGTTGTGTGCTGCGGTAGTGTTGCTCTCGTCCTCTCCTCCAGGGCAATGTGGGTTCCCGTCGCACAGATGCTCCAGGGGAATACACACCCTCGAGTTTGGGCAGGGCCACTCTCCTGGGTAACACTCCCGCTGGACAGCCTCTGTGGAAGAGCCGAACTTAATGTATAAACAGTAGCCATTTGAAAAACTTAAAGTGTAAACAGGAAGTATTTGAGAAACAGGTAAGCCGTGTCCAAATTCGGGGGCTGCGTCCTACTAAGGACGCATTTGTAGACCGATTGCGTCACACCACCGCGACGAGGCTGTCCAAATTAGAAGGCTCCTCCAAATGCAGCCCACAAATGCATCCTTCTTTTCCAGGTTTTTTAAGTATGGGTCGTGTGTATCCATCGCAGCCCATCCTATCCCAAAATGCATTGCGGGGCGAAGTCGCAGCGAATCTCTGGATTCTTTACAGAAAGACGGTAGTGGCAGAAGCGGCAGAATGCACTTTTAAATGTAGCGGTACAAATGTTAAAAGCTTAAAGCGCGTGTGCTGTACAGCTTTTGATAATTGTGTAGAAATATTTCTTTGAAGAAATCATCCAGTACACTAATAAACTTACTTTAATAAAATAAATATAAAATAAAAAATTACAAAAATATGACAATAAATAACAAAATAAATATTTAATATTATACTATATTGTTATAATAAAATAGATAAAATATATTGAAATAAAAAATATATTAAAAATAAAAAATAATAATGATAAAAAGAGTTAAACTCCCAGCTAGATACAGGGCTTGTCTGCTGTGACTGCCGTAAGAACCTTTAGCCAATCATTGCTTTTCGCTCAGGATACGATGCGATTGGCTGCCGCTCACGTGGGATCTGAAGGCTAGACCATCCAATTTCACAGCCACTCTCTTCCGGCCTTCGCGGTCTTGGTACCATTCGAAGGACACAGTCTACAGAGGACGCAGCCCCCGAATTTGGACACAGCCATAGTCTTAAAAACTTAAAGTGTAAATAGAAAGTCTTTGAGAAACAAAGTGTAAACAGGAAGTCTTTGAAAAACTTAAAGTATAAAAAGCTTACCCTCGTTCTAACAAACAGGCCATGGGTGTTTTTTTTGTCACTGTTTTTGTAGCCTCTGCTGCTTACGGCTAAATCTTGGCTCACCTCTCGTGAACTTGACCCTACCGAACCCAGCGTGACGCTGAACGTTCTGCCTGAAACCGTGTCACCGCGAGCGTCAAACAAGGGTGACAAACAACAGCGGCCTGTAAAGCCGGGAGGAACGGCGGGCCGCCAGCCGGGGCAAGGGGGGGCAGGGGGGCCGCGGGGGAGGGGGGGCGCATTTCAGCTAACAAATAGACTTTCCGTTTCTGGTGACACGTTTACCGCAGGCGGCACACAACGCCGAACTGTGGCTTGGCTCAAAACCGGCACCTCTGTCAGGACGTCGCTACTTTGCATCACCGGGGCAACAGCTTGGAGAGGCTCACATGGCCCGTCTGAGGGTCCGACGGCCCTTTGCTTAAAAACACACTCTTCAGGCAGACTAATGGAATTCAATAGGTTTTCTTAAGAGCTGAATGATTCCATGCCACAAAGAAGAGCTTGAATAACAGCCTAAAAGGGACGTGGGCTTACTTCCCACCCGACACAGCACAAGGCATGACTGAGTATATCCATAACCAAGCAAGACAGCAATGGCCGCTACTCCGGCCTAACTGCACAGCTATGGAACTGACTATTTAAAAATATAGAATTCTTCGGAGAGGATCTTAGCACCCAGTAGATCCTTACCGCAGCCCCTCTCGTCGGCATTGTCCTCGCAGTCATCCTCTCCGTCACAAAGCCAGATCTGATGAATACAGCGGCCACTTGGACAGGTGAAGTAGTCTCCCCTACAGGTGGGATAGGCTGTGGAGGAAAGAAAGATCGATAATAGAAATTACCGCTAACACTGAAAGCTTTCAGCGTATGACTACAATTTATGACAAGTCAGGAGGTGTGGATAGCAGGAAGTTTCCAGAACACGTACTGCAATTCTGCTCGTCGCTCCTGTCTCCGCAGTCGTCGTCATGGTCACAGATGTACCCGCGGGGGATGCACTCTCCATTGCTGCACTGGAACTGGCTGCTGCCACAGCGCTGGGCTGGTAGAAATGGTATTTTGAGACGGAGCATGACCAGGCCGGCCGGGGCCAAAGCCGGAGCGGCGCGTTGGGAAAGGGCCGGCACTCACTGCAGTTGGCCTCGTCAGATCCGTCTCGGCAGTTGAGCACGTGGTCACATCGTTGTGTGCGGTTGTAGCAGGCACCGTTGGCACAACTCAGCTCCTCACACGCTGGGTATTCTAGGAGGCAGGTTTGCAAAAAATGTCTGATGTAAACAAAGTGACCAGAACCTTTAAACCTTCCGAAATCAAACAATCTTGAAAATGGCTTACAGATTCTGGAAACTGGTTAAGCAATTACACCTGTTAACATAATGCTAACGTGACATATGTATAGAAATTTGTTGTGGAAGAAGTATTAAAATGTAAAGCATTAAGAATTTACAAGAAACAAATAAAATTCCACATTATTAGGGATTGCCTGGAGATTAAAACTATTTGTTGGTCACTAAGCTGAGCAACAAAAGGCTCTCTGTGTTTGATCGTGATACTTTATTTATATATCATTTTTACAAGCACAGGTACACAGGCCTTATAAGACACGCATGCACATGCAGGTGATAAAATAAAGCCTGGGAACTGGGGCAGTCATTCTTCCAGCACCCCTGGAGCAGCTGGGGTTAAGGGACATGCTCAGATTTCTAAGACTGATGTGATTACTCAACCGGCCAAGGGATTTGAACCAACAACCTCCTGACTATTAACCCACAGAGCCACATACACCAAATATAAAACTCTGAAGATTTCATAATACAAGCACTTTATAAACTCGTGCCTCCACATTGAGTTGACCACACGGAAGCATGTAGGGGATATAACTCTCGTCTCTCAAAAGTGTGAAGTCGGCCTCTAGTGTGAAGTTTCTATTTTGCTGTTGCCATGTTTCATTAGTTTATTTCCCACACTTTGGGTTGTGCAGTGGTCCCAAATATTACAGCCTATGTTACAGTTTTATTCAGACATGGCAATTCAGATGTTTCATAAAAAAACTGTAAAATGTTCCAAATCAGGGACAGAATATGTACAAAAACAGGAAGACTGGACACTCCTTATAGGTGAATGACGAGCTTGGCCTTTCTGAAGCCGCAGCACCATAATCAAAGGAGAGAGCGGGACAATAACGAAGCCGTATCTGAACATCAGCCCGGCCTAATCCTCAGAGGAATCCACAAGCGACTCCCCACTAACAAGAAGCATATTGTGGCCGCCGCTGTCAATCAGCAAGCCTCTTAATGTTACAAATTGATTAAAATGCCGGGGAAGCCCCGAGCCGAGAGGAAGCCCGCTCGTTCGCGTGCAGGCCGGGTAGGGGGCATAGGTGGGGGGCGGGAGGAGTTACTCACGGCAGCCTGCTTCGTCGGCTCCGTCCGAGCAGTCGGGCAGCCGGTCGCACCTGTACTCCCGGGGGATACAGCCTCCATTGGGGCAGGTGTACTGCTCACTGGAACACGTCCGGCCGGCTGCAGACAGGTCGAGCACAGAGACTGAGCAGGATGTGGGGAGACGCCCAGACGCGGACGGCCTTGTGCTGTGTGTAGCTGATTCCTATGTCTTAGGCCTTGTCCACACGTACACAGTTCTTTAAAAATATAGCTTTTGCTATGCGTTTTGGTCCACATGCAAGTGGCATCTTGGGTCACAGAAAACAGAGATTTTGCAAAACTCTGTCCAGGGTGAAGATTTTCAGAGACTCCATTTTCATTGTCGCTGTGCCGACCGGGAAAATTGAGTTTTTGGCTTGTAACGGCAATGAGTGTGCGCCGTTATCCACTTTGTTTGACATCAAGGTGTGGGCTGTTCACTGTTCGGCAGGGTCTTGACAGCACGTTTTTTAACGTTTTCATGTAGATGGAGATTTTTTAAAAAATACCCGTGTATGTATGTGAAGGCCTTAGAATATTCCCCTCCAAAAAAATATTTACTTATGTGTGATTTTGATGTAAAGCTCATAAAGCCGAATAAGGTTGTCTGAATAAGGCCCATCTGTCTGAATGTACTTACTATTAATTAATTACTTTGCAGATGCTGTTATGAAAAGTGAGACACACATGTGTCTGCGAAAGCCGGGACAGCGCGATAGGGGTCTCACACAGGGGCCCAATGTTGAAATGTCGCTGCTAACCCTGGGATTGGAACCAGCGACCTCCTGATCAAAGGCACAGAGGCCAAACCTACTGCGCCACACGTCGCCCCCATGTGGTTGGACACGCCACTGCGGTGAGTTCAGGGCACAGTGAGAAAGGCGGGGGGGGGCTTACGGCAATGCCTCTCGTCGGAGCCGTCGTCGCAGTCCTCCTCATCATCGCAGACCCATAGCTGTGGGATACACTCGCCATCGGTGACGCACTGGAACTGCCCGGCGTCGCAGCTGAACCTCGCTGGTGAGGCACGGGACACCGTACTTAAGAAGGAGCCCAACACACCTGGGGCCTGTGGCACATGACTGGGGCAACTCGGGGAATAACGGATATTAAACAGGCACGTAGCCTGGTAGAGAAATGGGATTTGAACCCCCCCCCCCTCAAATATTTTATTAGTGATCAGGCATGTAGCCAGGTAGTAAAATGACAAGTTTGAACCCCCCAGGCAACATGGGTGGACACAATCCCCCGCCCCCACCAAATTTATTAATGCCTACGGGCCTGACAGTATAGTTGAGGGCTTTAGAATCCAGGTGTCCCCAGATTTAAAAAAATGAGGATAAAATTACAAAAACTAATAAAAAAAATCATGCATAAAAATACAGAGGTTACACCATTCTGATGCTGACAAGAGTTCATTTGCGCATGGTTTGTGGGGACGACCTGACAGTGCCGCAGTGGCAGCTACCCAGCGACGTGACGCCGCGACTCCGAGTCGGAAAAAGGCAGCAGATTTGACTCACGACAGCCGGCCTCGTCTGAGTCGTCCTCGCAGTCGGCGATGCCGTCACAGCGCCACCCCAGCGGGATGCACCTGCCATTCCCGCAGCGGAACTGTCCCGCCTCACATCCTCAAAGGAGGAGAGTGACATGGTTAGGGACTCAAAGTCAACATTACACTCAGCGATTACTCACTCTGTCGCTGGGCCAGCTTCAGTTTAACGTCCTATAATAAATATTATAATAAACATAATTTATCTTTTTCCCCAGTATCTCAGCTATAGTGACACAACAACAATGAACCGACCTTCCGCACTTTTTTTTTATGTGATGAAAAGCATATACAGGGAGTCCTGGGGTTACGAGATTTTCCATACACAACGCTTTGGGCTTACGCCGATAGCTTCATGCTTACGAACTACGGAGGCGAACTAGTTTGGTTTTTACACTCATTCGAGGTGGAACGATTTCAGCATGTACTTTTCGAAATTGAAAACGAGCAGCATGAGCAGCAGAGCAAAGGTGGTGCTCATTAAAAGAAATATAAACCCCGCTTGCAGTTGACCCTGGTCTTCAGCAAGTCCCTCTCATGACAGGTAGGCATTACATTTCAGTGTGACGTGGCACGATGTCTTCATTTAATTGTGTATAATGCAGACCCTTCTAATAGTTTTCTGGATGTAGTTAAATAAGATGCAAAGCAATGGAATGCTGGTTTTGCTTTTTCATTATGTCACATTCTCTTTGCGACACTCACTGAAAAGCAGTGACTGTTATACACTGCATTTCCACATGGCACGGCTTCTGCGTGCTGCGATGCCTGTTATACACTGCATTTCCACATGGCACGGCTTCTGCGTG
>JAODKM010000001.1:45387891-45398928 GCA_026780845.1 Petrocephalus sullivani
CTGCGATGCCTGTTATACACTGCATTTCCACATGACACGGCTTCTGCGTGCTGCGATGCCTGTTATACACTGCATTTCCACATGACACGGCTTCTGCGTGCTGCGATGCCTGTTATACACTGCATTTACTCATGACACGGCTTCTGCGTGCTGCGTGCTGTAAAACAATATGTTGCATCGATTGTTTTTCCGTATATGCCGAAGTCGTTTTTGCATTTCAAGGTGGCACGAATTCCACTCCATAGTTTTTATGTTTTATGTGATTTTACAGCTGTGTTAGGATCGGTAAGTGACTTAGGCTAGGGTGTTTCGACCTACACCAAAATTCAGGTTGCAATACTGTCGCAGGAACGGAACTGTGTCGTAAAACGAGGACTCCCCAAGGCCTCAGATAAGCACAAAATTAAATCTGTGATGAAATTGACACAATAAGTATACAGTAAAACCACATCTGCAATCCAAATGTGTTCGGTGAGATTTATGTGCAGAAGATGCTTTAATTGATAACGGCAATTGACAGGCTCTAGAGACGAGCATGCCGGCCATTCCTACACAGCACCCCCACAGCCTCCCCTGCTCTCTCCTCCAAGCCCTCATTTGATGTTCCCGCCGTGTGGTACCTCCGAGATAAGCTAGCCCTCACTGCACCTTCTCTGACGCTCTCCAGAAGATGTTGACCGGAACGGAGCAGTTCAGTGACAGAGTGCTCAATCAGTCCCAGTCCAGACAGGACACGCAATTCTGACTGTCTCGCCTGACACCTTGATTAATGGCATAAGCTGCTCCTTGTCAGAAATGTAATTGGGATAAATAGTGGTACCGGGTGGTACTAGAGCCCTTACACCCAAATTCTTTGCTGTGGAGAATGCGAGGTGGTGGATGGTGGTGCAGGTCTGGGCTTGGTGGTCTAAGGCTTATCAACTACCTTTAAATTCACTCCCCTGCTTAACCAAATATGCACTAAAGACGGTAGGACGGGTACAAATCTGAATGACAGCAGTATACAAAAATAAGCTGAAAATTCTGAACTAATCAGTTAAAATGTAGAATAATGTTTAGACCTAAACTGAACTTGAAATTGTCATAAAATTCTCTAAACCAAAACAACAATTTAGTTTATTTGACCAACCGGCTATTTTAAAAGAACCGTAATTGATTCATTCTAATTATCATAAGAGAAACATAATATTGTATTAGAGCCTTCATTCTTAGCTACTTCTCATAACTCCTGGAAGAAAAATAAGCCACCTGAGCTTTCATTTCCCTGGCTGTCTCTATCTCGACCAATCAGCATGCTTACTAGGTTTCTTTAAACTGAGACCGTAATCTCTCGGCAAGTATCTCCCTAGCTATCATGACCCTCGTTCATTGTTTTAGATCCTGTCACTGGTGGGACATTTCAGATAATAAGAACATACACAAAGAGACATTTGAGGACTAAGCAAAACAAAGAGCTGTACTGAAAAGAGAAGAATTTTAAATATCTAGTTCACATTTCAACATTGTACATATCTCGCATTCCTTCTTCAGATGATTGCATTGTGTGTCCACGTTGTGCACACCTTTATAATCATTTTTGGATGATTTTGTCATTTTGGGTAACTTTCAGTCAGACATATTCAGCTTTACAAGGATCCGTCAGCTTACCTGCCAATTTAAACAAATTTTTAATTTTGACCTTTCAAAACTGCACTGACACAGCAAATTTCAACCAATGCTTGACAGCTGGAATTTTCATTAGAGCATTTTATTAAGAGAACTTATCAAGCCAGGAGAATAAAACTCTTAAAAAGCACCAGTGAAATTCCATTCAGATAATACAACAGAGAGACAAGGAAGGGTCATATGCACACCGTGAGGAGTTAAGGATCTCCGCACAGCATTTCTGTGATGCTATCCTTTGATCTTTATATGATTAATTTAAGTCGTAGGACAAGTGACTGTGAACAGTAACCTGGCCTCAGGGTTTGCTAATAAAAACACAGGACCAATTTATTTTAACATCAGTGATGTATCTATGTTTTTAATGCAAAAGGTGCACCTGAGGTGCATAAAGGATGGAAAGGCCGTATTTACGCTAAAACGTTAAATGTTTTCAACTCGGACACTCTCTATAAGACGGCTAGCCAGATCAAATCCAGCGCAACTGTCCCAGTGTGGATAACTAATCACACAAGTAATGAATGGACTGCAAAATCTTCTTTCATTCTGCTTGATAAATGTTGTGCAGGTCAACTATTCAATCATGTGGAAGTCAACAGTTTTATCACCTCTTTCACATGATATGTACTTTAAAAATGGAACACTTCCATAATACTTGTGGGGTCACTGACCATGCTGTTTTGCTAAAAGCCCCAGAGAAGGACTCTCATATCATTAGGTCTGTCTCAGCTTAGCCAATGCCACCCTTTGGCCTTTGCAGTGCGCCAGCCAAATGGACTTCCGTTTTAACTCTTTCGGCAGCCAATCGGAAAGCAAGCCCCTTTCCTGATCAGTTTACTAATGATAAAATTGCCCCCACCATTAGCTCAAAGGCAGCCTTTGTTATGGGGGTATGATCCCGGAGGCTGTAGCCATGTCTGTAACACTCAGGTAAGACAAGCAGCACACGGCATCCGAACGAAAGACCAACCAACTCAATCGTGCCCATTGAGCCACAATTACATCCCATCTATCCAGTAAGCAGAAAAAAATAACCTTGTCAAATTATCTGCGAAAGTCAGATAATAAGGTAAAAAAAAATGTTGTCTCAACTTTCAAAACCCACTGTCTGTTCTTGAGATAGTGACTTTGCAGAACATGCAAGGTAGTGACACTGCTCCTACTAAATTCTAATCTCTGGCATGTCACAGATTTTACTTTCTGTCTATATTCTAAGTTTGAAGAAAGTGAACAAGATTAGTATCACCCATCAGGGAGTAAGTTCACAAGAGGGACACTGCAAGAGCCTCCTAGCAACCTTAAAGATATTCATAAATCCTAGGCATTTGGTTAATAGCTCAAACCAACAAGGGAAGCCAATCTGTTAATGCCTTCAGATCAAGCCGGAGTTTAGCGACAACATCAAAGCTCTGGGAAAAGTGACAAAACTCTACCGAGGGCTGATGCGATATTTTACTTAACGCTATATTTGGAAAAACCGGCGACAAGGGAATATATCGATCGGATTAAGAAGTAAAAACACCAGCAAGGCACAGCAGTGAATTATTTGATTTCCAAGTGTGAAAATTTAATTTAGAAAAGTCCAAAAAAAAATGCCTATCTGCTCTTGAGAAAGGAGTGCCCCGCGAAGCGGCGCTTTTCCACCGTTGTCTTCCCCGGTTGTTTGCTTGTGCGTTTCCCTTTCCCCCCTTTCTTCTTACCAAACCATGTCTTTTCTAATTAGCCGACTTAAACCCACGGCAGGCGGAGACCCAGAGCTATCCAGGGAGAATGATAAGGACGCCCTACCCCTAGCAAACAAAGGGCGGTCGCAGAGGAATTTTCATTAGAAAGAAGCTTCCCGAAGGCTCAGGCCCCACTGTGAAATCACAATGACACAATGGAGTGGCCAACTGGGTACAGCCCCCTCATAACTGGAGGTGTCACGCCAAAGGAACTATGCAGATGGATGGCCGAGTGCCGAATACAGTACAACTTCCTGGCCACAATGAAAGTGGGATGGAGGGGGGGCGCTACCCCACCTCTATAAGAAAAAAAAACAGCACTTGTCACCTCCCGAGAAACAACTTTTCTCCCTCCCCTCGTGAGAGGCTGGCAGGAGTGACAGCAGCCTTCACTTAATTCAATGCCGCCTTGTTTCGGTGTGTTCTTGCCGGCTCCCGCTCTCTCGCGCCCTGGGCCAGGCGGGAGAAAACGGCTGGCAGTGTGGAGCCCCGGGCCCAGCCGTGCCGTCAGAGTGGGCCGCGGCCCGCCCGTTTCATATGGAAATCGATGCGACGGGACGCAGTCAGTCGCCAAACAAGTGACTTTGGCTCCGCCGGCCGCATGCAAAACGGGCCTTGGGTAAATGCGGCAGGCTTTTAGGTGGAAAATGGCTAATTAAAAAATACACTATAGAACTTAACCAAGATGCATGCAATTCTTTATTCAGTCTCTCATATTGCCACTAAAAGACAGCTTGAATTGAAGAAGCAATAAATCTATATTGTACTGTGATTCTACCGCTGTGATTTCTTGGCACCTATTAATCTTAATTTATATCATGTCATTTTACAAAATAGACTTTGCATCACTGCTCAAATCAGTGACCATCATACCAGGCTTTTTTTTTTACATTATTTTTAATAAAATAAAAATGTTGTGCTCTTAATAGATGACCTTACATGCTGCAAAGTAAATCTTAAGGATTTTTCCCCAGAAAGGGCCACAATGTGCTTTTAACAATGAGGATTAACTAACACATGGGAGCAAGGGAAATAAATGCAGGTGTCTGTATATATGTGTTTTTTTTTCTCAGTAATTAGCTCTTCCTCTAAACATTAACTAACTATGGGTATGGGGTTATTCATTAAACATAACAGACAATTAAAATTCTAGGACAACCAATGAAAAGTTTAACAGCCCTGACACTTTGCATCTCCACACAGGGTTGACTTTCCACACAAAGCACAATAGGCTTTATTTCTATTTAACTGCCACTTTTCCCAGCTCACAATGCTATCTATGTTGAAAATAGGATTAGAAGAAGATATATGTTGGTTGTATTCTGTCTGATATGGACGATCTGAAGATAAAAGGATCCCTTAAGGAGTTTGAGCATTTCCATATACACACACATTCCAGGAATGTCAGTGTGAATCCTGTTAAGTAATGCTCTCCATTTCCAGATAATATTGATCCTTGACGGTCCAGATAAGGCCCTGCAATACAACCTCCAGGCGTCCCAGTAAGACAAGGTTAAGGCTTTCTAGGGGATCAATAGACAAGAATATCCTCATTGACAAATCCATTTCCAAAGTTGTAAAGACTATGCAGATTACATTAACTGCATGTTTGTAAATTGAAATCTGGGACCAGTAAAATACAAAGCTAATTAACTGCACAGCTAGTCAGTATACATTTGGTTCTATGCTCTGAAACAGATTCAGCTCTGTGTTTTCACTCCACATTTAACATGGACTGGGATTTCAAATGTCAAAATAGCTTTTAGGACTTTGTTGAGTGTCGGATTTCCTTGTGTGCAGTTACATTTCCTAGTGCTTCTCTGAAAAAAACACTCAGGATATTGTTATCACTTGTCCTACCAAGCAACTTAGTTTCTACGGATTGTAAATGCCAGGTGTGAAATGAAAGAATAAGGCTTTATCTGTGTCTGCAGTGCCAGGACGCATCAGCCCAGACCGCGAAAACAGCTAAAATGAGCAGGGAGATTATTAACACTGGCTTGCACAACCTACTGAAGTTGAAGAGGCTAGGCTAGTAATTGTTTATAAAAATGAAGACACCAATCTTAAGTTTTGACAGTTTAAACATGTTTTGAGCAGCAGTTACCTTCCAACCAACATAAGAAAGCCAACTAGCCATAACTTGAGTTATTGATCAACATGAAAAATCACAGCTCCGGATTCCTGAGTAGTAAACCACATTATGTTTTAACAACACGTCTGCCTCTAGGTCATTTTTTGTGCCAGCTCAGATCTTCTTTGAACTCTTTTTTTGCTGACAGCTTGTTCTGCATTGTAGTGGATCACGCATTATGACTAATTATCAAGCTAAAATCCTGAGGTTCAAGAGAACCTTGCCACAGTGGACCAAAGAGAAGCGAGACTGAGCTGTTTCAAGAAGGTAACCTGTCCACCTGCTCCAAGGTTACTTTAGGAGCTGTCTCATCCCTAAGCCACGCAGAATAAATCTGGGTTAAATTGGTCATTCCATGCTCACATTTCTGAGGAGATCAGCACATATGAGGTCCTCCTCTTACTAACTGGATGCAAACAGGACCAGACTTAAATTTGGATGATTTGCACTCTCATTTAGGTGAGACATTCTCTAGAACATGCCATCTGATTTAATGCCTGGACTTTGCCACCTTAATAATGAGAAGATTAACTTAATTAAGCCTTTAAGTTTTAAAATTAAGTTTTTTAGAAACTCTGGAATGCCTCATGACAGGTTATGAGGTTTTTTTTTTCTCACAGGAAGGTGATAATTAACGTTTAACCTCCTGACACAGCTGAAGAGTTTTTTTTAACCAGAATTAGTGAATCAGTTACAAAAAAAAACAAAGTGCAATTCAAAAAGGACCGCCGAGATTTGGGTTAAAATATTAACATTAAACAAATCCAAAATTATTCTGTGCCATCTTAATGATTACATTTTACAAATGCACCCAAAACACTAAAGCCCTTCCTTCACAGAGCTGCGTGACTGCAGAAAGCTGAAACAACGCCTTAGGACCGTTTCACCGTATACCGGGGATAGTTCCTAGTAATATACGAAATTCTCATGTGTGACTTATCTTTATTTACATGCTCTGATCGATGGCTGTTTCATTGGCAGAAATGGTCGCTTTTAACAGGAGCTCGAGCGTAATTAGTCGCTCGATTCATTCTAAGGAGCTTACATACTCAGCGTTGGGCTAAGGGAAAGCAGATTACAATTTCGGTAGCTAGGTCTCCCTCGACTACCAGTAACAACCGTCAAAATGAAGACCGCTAACAGACACTAATAAGCATGCTGTTCCACGGGCAGAGACTTGGTAACGCATTGCATATTGCATATTTGTTGACTGGGGGCTCAGTGCGCCTCCTGCGTGTTAGATCTGTACCGGCGGCTCGCGGATTGTCCCCTAGTCACATGCTCTCCTCTGTTACCTAGCAACGGCAAAGCTCAGGCAAAAGTTCCCGAAGAGAACTTCAAATCTGTCTGAGGGAGGCTTTGTGTGCAAGATTAAAGTAACGTTTCTGAACTGTCTAGGCCTTGAAAAAAAAGCAAAGTTAAATCAGGCTGCAAAACTATTTACCCGATATGTGCATCCATTTATTATTAGTAATCTGAAAATGTACTTACATTTTTAAAAACTTTCAGTTATCATTTACTATAAATAAAATGTAGCTTTGAAAACAGCAGGCAATTAACTAGTAAACTGTCCTCGCATATTGCACAATTTACATTTATGGTATTTACAATTTACATTAATGGTATTATGAACCATTCAGTAAATATTTAATTACGAATGACTCCTAACTATATAATAAATAATGTTGCTTCCAGTTGTGATTCTTTTTTTCATCGTTAACGCACCTTGGAACACACTTTAAGTTAGTATATACAGTTGTTGCAGGTGCATAAATATTAAAAGGTCTACATACATTTGCTTAGTGTATTTCACAGTTTAAAAAAATCAAAGCGGACAGAAAAAGGGTTTTGTGATTGGTCAGAAAGGGTGGTAACCTTAACATAAAATACTATCCCTGTGGAATATGCCAATTTTGTTACCGAAAGACATTAACTTACCTTGAGAATGGCACCGCAGAGAACACAAAATTAATAGGAAAGTGAGGTTAAGCAGTGCTTTCCACATTCTGGTGCACTTTCCCGGCTGGCCTGTCCAGCTCCTAGCGAAGCCGGGCGGATAGTGGTGCTTTCCGGCACTGGGATGGATGCTCCCGCTGTTCTCTCTCTCCTGCGTCCCGCTAGCTGATGAAAAAGGGCGTGTTTAAGCGCTGAGACATCGCGCTTTGAATGCACTCCCCCCACCCCAAGCCCGCTGGATAAAACCCCCCCGTAACTCGGGCTACCCAGGAATCTGCATAATTCGATTACTCACGCTAATGACCTGTCTTATCTGGAGCGGGCCGCCGCGTCCCCTGCTAATGGACGCTGCTTTCGCCGCCTATCTGCGTGCACATAAGTCACAGTGCCCCTGTGGACCTCTTATAAAGCTATAGAAATTGCAAAGTGAATGGCAGTTCGGTGCTTGCGTGTAACTAAAGAACTGCAATGTTGTTACAATGCTGTTTTATCATTAGAAGTTTTTATTTTATTTTTTTCCTAATTATTTGTTTTAAATTGTTCCTTATATTTTGTTGTCTCTATACTGACAATGTTTTCAGAGTAAAATTGTGGCAACATGCAGGCATGCATGTGCCTAGGTTTCAGGCTGGCTTCCGGTGGTTGTTTCCGAATGGTAGATGTGAGAAGACCGAGAGACTGAGAGCTACCACTGCCTAGGAAAAATATCCTGACTGAAAACGTGTTGCAAGCTTTAATTTTTGTTGTTTAATTGATTGCGCAGTATTAAAGTATTGGTGGTGGAATGCATTTCCCAATCACTTATACTGGCCAGGGTGGCAGGCTAACGTGCATGTACTGGTGATCAAGTTACTTTTAAAAATTAGATTGTAATTCCTCTTTATACTTATTACGGTTAATATGGAATGTACTGCTTACGGAATAGATTATAAAGGCAAATTTACCAAAACAATAACCAAGCAAGAATACTTAAGTACATATCTGTTGGTGAATGGCTACCCTATTTGACAATGCAAATTAATTAATTAAATAGCATTTCTTAATTAATCTAGAACAAAAACACGCACTTGTTGTGCTGGGACCCCCGGGAACGCCTGTCTTAGATTAATCATTCAGATTCAGGGCTTTTTTGTGAGTTGGTACGGGACTGCACCGGGGTCAAGCTTCATTTGAATGGGGGGCAATATTATCAGCAGGAGCCTTCGACACTCAGTGCAGCCGCACTCAGAATTGACACGCATTTCACTGGCCGCTGACTTTATCACTACTGATGTTTTACGGTTTCGTGCTGCTCTTAACAGACACAGCCTTAACTTCTTTTGCTGAGCAACTATATTGCACGTAAGTATAAACCTATAGCAATCATTTTAGCTAGGTAACAGAGACACGCAACCAAACGATTTTAAAGTAAAAAAAAAAAGTCCGCGAATCTGTATGTGACTGAGACCACATAATATATTCGATGCTTTTATTCAGGTACACCTTTTTTGCCATTATGGAAAACAAAGTAGCTAAAACAGAGAATTTTTGTAAATACTGCACTTAAAAAAAACGCATCACGTGTTTTTTAACCAGAATGATGGTTGAGAATTTAAAGGCCTTGAAAATGAAAAGAAAAAAAAAATCTCGTCGTCACACGGTGGGCTATTATATAAAAAAACAACGGAAATAAAATTATATATAACCCGTTAAAATAACTAAATATTTTCAGAATATACAATATAGTATAAAATATTTTGATTTCCGGCAGCAATTTAAGATAACTGTCCAAGGCTCATTATCAACGTCCGAAATGCTCGTCACAGCATGATACACATATTAATAATAAACGGCAATAACTTTTATTATTATTATTATTATTATTATTATTTATCCACGATATTCCAAAGCACTTGTAAAAATGAAAAAAAAAGTAAAATTTTTTATAAAATTGAGAAATTTTAAAGTAGAATTTATTCAAGATTAGAGAAATGAAAAGGAAATTATTCAAAATTCCCCAAAGCAATATTAATATTTAAATAAACATGAATTCTTCAACGACTGGCCTTTAGTTTACGACTGTATTTTCAGTTACAACCTTCCAGGTGAAAGCGAAAAACTTTCGGGACACTTACGAAACACCTGATAGCGCTTGATCTTTCGCTGGAAGCGCAGCAGCGCCACACTTTGGTCAATGAAATTGACTAAAGAGCGTCTGATTTGCGTTTATTCGGCCCAGTTCAAAGTCATCAAAAAAATTATAAAAAAAAAACCAAGCAGTGGAAAACTCTCAAACGGGTTACCGGTAGCAACTCTGCACGTAATGGTTTATTTTGGTGATGGCTACGATTCGAAAATACTAAAGGATACCTACGAAATCAATACAATAGTAAAATCAAAAATAAATTAGATGGCATGGTGTAAAGTGCACTGCCACTGGACTCTGGAGCAGTGGAAACGTGTTCTATGGCATGTGGAATCACAGTCCTGCATCTGGCAGTCTGATGGGCGAGTCTGGCTTTGGTGGATGCCAGGAGAACGTTACCTACCTGACTGCATTGTGCCAGCTGTAAAGTTTGGTGGAGGCGATGGGATTTATAGGGTTTGGGCTTGACTCCCTAGTTCTAGTGAAGGGAACTCTTAATGCTGCAGCATACAAACCCTTTTCTGTTCCGGCATGGCTGAGCCCCAGTGCAAAAAGCAAGGTACATAAAATCATGTTAAGGTGAGTTCGGGGTGACAGAACACGGCTGGCCTGCAGACAGCCCTGATATCAGCCCCAATGAACACCTTTGGGGTGAACTGGAGATTGTGAGCCAGGCCTTCATGTCCAACATCAGTACCAGACCTCACAAAAGATCTTCTGGATGAATGGACAAAAATTCCCACAGATACGCTCCAAAATCTTGTGGAAAGCCTTCACAGGAGAGTGGCAGCTGTTAGACCTACAAAGGGGGGTGGCGGCTGTAGATTGAGATATCATAAAAGTCCCATTAGGTGGTCAGCTGTCCCAATACTGATGCAGTGCGAACAGGCCCTCCCATTGGTTCTGCTAAAGGACTGAAACGTACTGATGGGTGCTCACACACAACGAAGGGTATTTTTTGAGATACCTTATTGATCCCCATGGGGAAATTGTCTTCTCACCTCCCCCAAACAGGATCTCTGTAAGAGCAAGCATGGCCATGACGGGCAGCTACCTCAAGGTATGCCCAGGGAGCTGGGGGTTAAGGGCCTTGCTCAAGGGCCCACAGATATGCCAAGGCTAGGCTTGAACCAGCAACCTTCCGATTACCGGCACAGCTTAACCTGCTGAGCCACACTCTGCCCCCTAAATGACAATATTTATGAAATGAATGTCATTTAAATGATAAACGATTTAAATTACAATTTAAATTATTTTAAACGATTGTTTAAATTACAACTTAAATGATACCAGCAAAGTCAAAAATATATAATGTTAGGAAGGCTAAGTTTAATTGTATGAGAATAAAATTATAAAATAAGTAGTTATAAGAGGTACAATGTCACAATGGGCCTGCGTTCATAGTGGGGTACCGCAGGGTTCAATTTTAGGACCAC
>JAODKM010000001.1:45399028-45424191 GCA_026780845.1 Petrocephalus sullivani
CTATTAGTTAAGTTCTCCCCAAGCGAGCTTGATGGGCCGAATGGCCTCCTCTCGTTTGTATATTTCTTATGTTCTTAACCACTAAAATTATGTCAGTCACCCATCAAACCCAGTGGGCAGGCTCATAACATCCATTTAGTTACATTGCAAAAGAAGCAACACTAGATGTACAGTACAGGCCAAAAGTTTGGACACACCTTCTCATTCAATGTTTTCTTTATTTTCATGACTCTTAGCACTCTGGGAACTCCTTCAAGACTGTTGGAAGATGATTCCCTCCTGAAGCTCATCGAGAGAATGCAAAGCAGTAATCAGAGCAAAGGGTGGCTATTTTGAAGAAACTAAAATATAAAACATGCTTTCAGTCAGTTCACCTTTTTTGTTAAGTACATGACTCCACATGTGTTCATTCATAGTTTTGATGCCTTCAGTGAGAATCTACAAATACGGTCATGAAAATAAACACATTGAATGAGAAGGTGTGTCCAAACTTTTGGCCCGCACTGTATCTCACCTAGCCGAGTGAAATCATGTAGAAATGCATTTTGTCCGTGCCACACATTTAGGAGGCATGACATCTGTATCTACAGCTCTAAGAAATTACCATCCAATCACTGTAGAGACAGGAATATAGTACCAGTATATACATTATACAAAGTAGTACGTGTGGTCTGAAAAAAAAGTGTTAGAAATCCCGCCACTTAATGGTCTTGAGTGGGACATCTCATATTCCTTATATTATGCCATGGTACACCAATGCAGTAGAAATGGAACTTCTTGCAAACAGGTCTAGACTCACAGTTAACTAATAATTTCTCCTTAAGAGGTAAACTATTACATTCCCTGAAAATTCCCTACATTTGGGGCTCAAAAGGGCAAATTACATAAACCTATGCTACATTTTCATGTGACCACACAGTTAAGTGCATAGGCATGAATATTGTAGGTATGAGTCAAGATTATCATTAAACCAATCACTGAAACAATAGACCCTCTGACATGGGAGTCTTTACTCAACCATTACCGTCTTGTAATCAATGGAGAAGACTTGAAGCTTGAATAGTTTCAATATAAAGTCAACTTCTAAGTTAAGGTGCAAGTTCAGTATCCCGAGTGAATGCCATGAATGATCTTGACAAAGCTGTGAAACAATTTGTTAAATGCATAATTTGCTCAGTCAAAAAAAAGTGCAATTCATGTTAACATCTCCAAGAATCAAGAGGACAAAGTGAGCCACATTGGCAGATTTTTATTCCATCTCTCTTGTCACAGGAAAACATTAAATAAAATTGGAAGATGACAAGACATAACATCTTTACCGCTACAAACCAAGTGCTCTACCCTCCCCAAAGCCTTCCCCAACTTCCAGGATGATTTATGAATGTTCTTCAGCCAGTTTCTCTGCCTTCTGGACAACTTCTTCAATGGGGCCAACCATGTAGAAAGCCTGTTCAGGCAGGGCATCATACTCACCTAGGAAAGCAACAGTAGGTGTTAGAAATGGGAACGCAAACCAATGTTGAGCAGATATGACCATTCCAATGGATATAGAACGAAACAAAAAAAGGACCCAAACCTGCTAGAATGCTCTTAAAGCCCTTGATAGTGTCCTTCAAGGGTACCAGTTTGCCCAAGTGACCAGTAAACACCTCCGCCACCTGGAACGGCTGGGAAAGGAAACGCTGGATTTTCCGGGCACGGGCTACGGTCAGCTTGTCTTCCTCAGACAACTCATCCATACCCAGGATAGCAATGATATCCTGAAGGGATTTGTAGTCCTGGAGGGAGAGATTTGAACTCCATCAGTTATGGTGGCACGTCAGTAAGGAGTGACGTCACTTTAAGCCCAATTCATACTTGCCCATGCACCATCACGTACCATGCAAGCGCATGCAACTTTAAATTTTTTTTTTTTTTTTTAGGAGCATCTGCATGGACGGCGTGCATCCGGCCAAGATTTTGGATCTAACAGACTTTGCGCCGTGCTGATTGCACATGTGCAAAGAATCATAAGTGGTGTCACCAGGTGATCCCAGTAGGTGTAACATTATTGCTGTATGCGTGCACCAAATACAATCAAGAAAAAAAATATGTACACAAAATTCTGCGCATGGACCATAGCATTATGTGGACAAGTGAGGTACCACCAGGACAGTGGGTCTGAAAAATAAACTTAACTAGTCCAGACAAAACACCTTCCAGATAACTACAGCCATTTCAATAACCGGGCAACGATGGGCACATCATAAGCTATGCTGCTATAGCAATTCCGCAGAATACCCATGTCGAAAGTCTCAAATAATCAACATCATCGACTGCAGAGTCTCTTGCAAATTTCTACAGAAAAACACATAGCATTACAGCTTACTTGGAGGATCTTCTGCACACCACGGGCAACGTCATAGTGCTCGGCTCCAACAATATTCGGGTCCATAATTCGGGAGGTGGAGTCCAACGGGTCCACAGCAGGATAGATACCCAGCTCAGCAATGGCACGGGACAGCACAGTCGTGGCATCCAAGTGGGCAAAGGTAGTAGCCGGAGCAGGGTCAGTCAGGTCATCAGCCGGCACATAGATGGCCTTGAGGATTTAGAGAGTGGGTCACCATATACGTCAAAGATGGAGCGTTTTTCACCAACGCAAAGATGAAAATGAGCACACTTACCTGCACAGAGGTGATGGAACCCTTTTTGGTGGTGGTGATTCTTTCCTGCATCGTACCCATGTCAGTGGCCAGTGTGGGCTGGTAACCCACAGCGGAGGGGATGCGCCCCAACAAGGCAGATACCTAAATGGAAGACAATTGCATTTACAGAAGAATTTTAAAAGGCCTTGAGGGCTGAAGAGACCTCACACTGATCACAAACCTCTTTCCAAAGCTTGCCACATGACAAACAAGGTAGCACCACGCACCTCAGAGCCAGCCTGGGTGAATCTGAAGATGTTGTCAATGAACAACAGGACATCCTGCCCCTCTTGGTCACGGAAATACTCGGCAACAGTAAGACCAGTCAAAGCCACTCTGGCACGGGCACCAGGGGGCTCGTTCATCTGACCGTACACCAGCGCCACCTATGTGTGTTGAAGGATATTGCAAATACAGTTTACCATAAGTTATAGCGGTCAAGTAAAAAAAAAATTAAGAAAGACTAATACTCAAATACTGTACTGTGAAAGTCATATGCAAAGAAATCATTATGTACTTTTACAGACATCATAAATGTACATTTATTATTTATATATAAATAGGAGTGGAGACCAAACAAAGCACCTTTGAAGTAGTATCCTTAAGGTTGATGACACCAGACTCAATCATTTCATGGTACAAGTCATTGCCCTCACGGGTGCGTTCTCCTACTCCAGCAAACACGGAGTATCCTCCATGGGCCTTGGCCACGTTGTTGATCAGCTCCATGATAAGTACAGTCTTACCCACACCAGCACCACCAAATAAGCCTGTTCCAAGTATCAAAAAAAAGCAGAGAACTGAAATCCAGTCACCATAAACAACATAAAAGGTTTAGTGCAAGCCACTACGCATGACGACAGGGATTCACTTTTGCCACATACCGATTTTGCCACCCTTGGCATAAGGAGCGAGCAAATCAACCACCTTGATGCCAGTGACCAAGATCTCCTGCTCCACACTCATGTCAGTAAACTCAGGGGCTTCAGCGTGGATGGGGGCAGTTCTGGAGAGGGGGGCAAGCATCTTTTACATATGAATCCAACAACACCCAGTACCATTAGAAACAGAACTGAATAAAGCATGCTATCTGTTAATAGCAGTGGGGAGGAGAAGTGTGATCAGAGTGGATGCAAACACATCCCACCCGACTACCATCAGTGCAATTACTTTGTTTCATTCTATTTTGAAAAGACATAACGCTCACACTAAACTTACTGCTTGGTGGAAATCGGTCCCCGCTCGTCAATAGGCTCCCCGATGACATTCATGATCCTACCCAGTGTCTCTGGGCCCACGGGAATTCTAATGGGGGCACCAGTGTCGATAACCTTCTGTCCACGTACCAGACCTTCAGTACCGTCCATAGCAATGGTACGCACTGTGTTCTCACCTGGAGATGCAAACTTCATCAGCTTCCAGCGCCACTTTCAAATAAATTGGGGGGGGAAAATAGCACTTCAAGTATATACTTATATGCATTATACGCACCAAGATGCTGTGCAACTTCCAGGACCAGCCTGGTCTCACGACCAGACACCTCCAGAGCATTGAGGATAGGAGGCAGACCTTCATCGAACTGGACATCTACGACGGCACCAATAACTGCCACGATGCGGCCATTGGCAGTGGCCGGCTTGGCAGAGGGAGCAGCAGCGGCGGCATAGTCCCGACCTGTAACGCAGGTAAGGTCACAGTGAACGGCGAGTTAACGTCATACAAAAGGCTGCGTTTTAAATCAAGTCAGAAGATTCAACTGTAATTCCAGTGCTGGGTTCAACGCTCAACTCAGCATCTTCAAACCCAATGAGGGGGATTATGGCCATTCAAGTGTCCAAATATGCAAAAAGTACAGGTAAGGCAAAAAAACGCAACTAGTTAGCTATATATGCATAAGCTGGACCAATTATATTTACATTCATAAGACAATAAAAGGGAGCTGCCATGAATGACAACTTCCATCAACTAGATCAGGGTTCCCCCACACTCTCAGCTCTCTGCCAGGAGATATGAAGGAGCAAAAATGTCTGGCTGAGGCCTCGGAGGGAGCAAAAACATGAACTGCCTGCGGCCCGGGCTGGGGAACCCTGTACTAGAGCGATGGATAAACTACCTAGAATTCTCAAGGCTCCACATGTGGAATACATGTAAAATATACATCTGCACTGACAGGTCAACCAGCAAGGAGCTACCAAAAAAGCCAAATGGAGAGTGTAAAAAGGTCTGACAAAGCCAGGAAACTTATCACGCTGTATATCCAATGCCATCGGGATTGCACTGACTAAAGCAAAAGGAGCACCGTGACCCCAAACTCAAGGCCTTCCTCCTGCGGAAATACAGTATGCACGTTAACCGGCCCAGAATCGGCGCCATCTGCATCCCACGACAAATAAAGGTCACTCCGACTTCGAGAATAAAACCTTGCAGCAGAAGATTGGGCCAAACAACGTTCGAAGAGCACGGCGGTCGCGCAGAGCCAGGTCCGGGAGTGTGGCCTGTATGTACCGGTGACCTGCATGCAGAACGCGACCATTTTCAATGTCGCCGGTCATTAGCTCCCCAATTATCCAACGTATATAAAAGCCTTTAGACGCCCGGAAGCGTGCAGGTCACTTACGCGAGCACAGAGCCGCAGGGGCTCCTGTGAGCACTCGGAGCGGGCTGACGCCGGGCTTCAGCGCCTGCAGCGCACCGGCGCAGCAGCGTCCCACGGAAGCCAGCATTCTGTAAAATGGCTGAAGGTGGAAAGGGACAGCCGCGCTTGTGGCTTTATACGTGGAGCGTGGGGTCCGACTGCGCATGCGCGGAGCCGGCGGGCGCCGCACGCCTCCGCGACCTCGAAAGGTATACGCTTCTAAGAACGGTCCAAGGAGTTCATGTATAGATCTAAAATTACCAATACATGGTTTATTTTAGCAAACAGCGTCTCACTAAATAAACGTTTTTTTTCCTTGTGAAATGCTTTTAGACTTTATATCGCGTGGAAAAGCTGGTGGCAATAAAACTACAAATCCCATGATGCTTCAAGGAGTTCGCGTCACTAGTTCAGCATTGGTCGATAGGTGGTAGTCCATCCTGGTAGACTCCTCCATGAATAATGGAAAAAATGCTTCTCTCTGACGACCAATAGCACTACGAATATTACTGACAAAATTTGTCTCATATACAGTACTGTGCAAAAGTACCTATGATGAATAACCACATTATTGGGTTCACAGGGAGCGGCAAATTCTATATTCCATATACAGTACTGTGCAAAAGTCTTATGGCATATATATTTGTTATTTTCTACACTTTCTGCATGTATTCCTTGTGCATGCGATGGTTTCACGTGAGGACTGCAACCTAAAAGTAGCGTTTTTGGTGGACAGTTCAGAAAGTGCCAGGGAGAATTATGATGAGCAGAAGACGTTTGTCTTTGATGTGGCAGAGTGGCTCTCAAGCATTCAGCTGAAGTCAGGAAGGAGGCTTAGGTGGAGCGGGGAACTATTACAGTATAGGAACCCCCCGCGACCCCAAACAGGACAAGCGGTTATGGAAAATAGATGGATGGATGAATGGGGTAGAGGTTGAATCAAAAACTACTTTGGTGTATTGGTTGTATTGCATGAGTATATGGAGCAGGCCTAATTTCACTACATTCCCCCACTCATTTGATTTTTCTTTTTCCATATTAAATATTTCTGATGCTGGAGGCAGTGTCAGGGCTGTGTGGGCACGTGTCTCACCAGGGGTTATGAGTTGATTAAAACAAATTAACTAATTAATTGCACTTTTCTGTGATTAATCGCAATTAATAGCACCCAATATTAAAATTTATAATCATAAATATTTATTCATTGAATCACCACATGAATGTAGTATTAACACAAAGGGGAGAATAGGGGGTCCTTCTCCTGAACTCATTACACTAACATATCAGTTTTCTCTGAAGACTGAAGACAGACTCAAATTATGACTTCATTGTCTAAACTGTCGATTTCGCCTCTTGGTTTGTTAATCATTTTTTCTATTAACATTTATTTCTGTAATTAAAAAAAAGTATTTAATTACATCCAAGGTAAGAGTCATGGAGATGAGGAAAAAAAAAAAAAAACTAACAAAAGCTATACATTCTATTTGGGGGATAATTAAAAAAAAATATCATCAAATCAGAGCAACACTTCATATAGTTTTATTATACCTAAGAAGTTAAGGCAATATCTATAGCTCTAAACAAAAGCAATCTGCCGGTTGAGTCCATGTGATGATATGTGCATGTGGTATATTCCATTAATAAACAAAACAATATTTTTACATCCCTGCTTATAATACAATGCCCTTTCCTTTTGTTTTGGGTATGTGAATTCTGCTGACTGCCTAGTAAAAATATTGCAAATCAAGGTCTGGGATATCTTACATAGTAAGCTAACATTCGGTGCTCCTAGTCAACATATTGAAAATAGAAGAAATGGGCAAGAATGTCGATAAGGGCCAAATCATTGTGGCCAGACTAGATCAGAGCATCCTTGTGGGATGCTCACGGCCAGCCATGGTGACTACCTACTGAGAGAAAAACCATAAACTGCCGACGGGGTGTTTGGCAGCCATAACTCACCCATGTGGGATGTGAGCAAAGGCTATCAAATCTGGTACAAAGCTCCCCACTGCCAATACATTTTACTTGGAACTTTAGGAACAGATATAGGCCTCTGTGTAAATATTGTCACCCACTGTGCCTTTTAATGATTGTCTCTGAATTGCAGAGTGTTCTCACTAAGACTGCTGCTTCTCCACATGGGAGCTGCCCACTGAATTTCCCTTTTTGTTTTCACAATGGCAACGAAAACCCATCCATCCTTCCATTTCTGAAACCACTTATCCTGTTCAGGGTCATGGGGGGTCCGGAGCTTATCCCAGAAGATATGGACACGAGGCAGAGAACTCAGGACAGGGGGCCTGCCCATCACAGAGCCAACGAAAATATTTTATCTTAAATCATTCCACGTTGTACCAGTAGTTTTGAACCATTAGATGGCAGCAGAGACCATCAAAGTTACAGCGTAAGATTTTTTTATTTGCATATTTTTGTATTTACATATCTGCCGACTTGCCTCCAATGTTTGTTTAATGGTTTAACATAAATTGTGATGTATAGATTATTCATTTCTGACAAAAATACTACTTGCAACTAAATACAAGCTGAATTCCAATGCTTTCAAGAAGGCATATACCATATGTAAGTCTAGCACAGGTGCTCAACAGGCGGATCCAAATGCTAATCCTGATCACGTGATTGATCGAGAATCTGAGACCTATTTGGCAAAGGGCTCGATAACAGAAGCCTGGCAACCGCTGAAAGTTCACCTGATAACATGACAGACTTTAAGATATAAGCCTTGAATTAACTAAAACAAAAACTGTAAGTTACGATATTTTTTTATCCTATGTATCCCTCCACCTGGCAATTTTTGTAAACTAAATAAACCAGGTAACATCAGCTGGCCAAATGTTTTGCCTTGACGCAGCCAACAAAACGAACAGAGCTTCCCTCATGATGTAACTAATTAAATTTCGCCCAATAGGGAAATCATTTTGCCACTGGGATTTGAACCGATGATGTTCTGATCATGGCCACAGTGTTGCACCCCATTGAGCCCTTCACTATCCCTGCATTAAGTAGTGTTTAGTAGGTGTGTTTGAGCTGGGAAACTGTGCCGCGGACTGCCTCTCCAGGACAGGAAATGGGGAGCCTTGCTGTAGAGGGATGGGGTGTTCATGGTCCATAATCAGAAATGCTGAGTATTACAGCTTTGCGGCCCTCTGCTGGAAACACCAAACATAGGTCCTAGAAATGTCACCCTGCATGTGGTTGCTTATGTTCTAACTGCCCACACATCCTGATTGTTCATATCCCCAAGGCCTTCTCTCGAGTTTATCAATCCCTTTTTCCTTTATTATTGGCTGATTGAGAGGTCATCCCAAAAACCCGCACCCACACCGGCTCTCCGTGGATCAGGTTCCCTACCCCTGTGCTAGTATATACCACCCCCTGGGGATAATATCCACAGGCATGGTGTTAATTCATCCATTCAAAAAACACTGGAGAATGGACAGCACAGCTTTGATCTTTGGTAGAAGATAAGGAAATATTTTTGAAACATTACATTTAATCCAGATGACATTTCACTCGTGTGGGTTTTACAAAGGTTGACCATTACATTGCATTACAAATATATCTAAAATCTCTTTATTAGAAAAATGCTGTGTTCTTCTTCCTAGCTCATCATAATGTTCTGCCTTCCGCATGTACAAATTTACATTTACATTTACAGCATTTGGCAGACGCCCTTAGCCAGAGCGACTTACATAAGTGCTTTAAGACTCTACAATGAATTTGAATTTTATAATACAAATGTCACCCTTAAGTGTCTCCAACGTAGTATTGGGCAGTTTGAGCAAAAATTTCTATCATGGTATTTTTTTCAAGATTCTGGCTGTTTCAAGGTATAACACGGTATGTTTTTTTCAAGTTCACCCTGCCCACGGCAGCAGGCATTTACATTACAATAAAATACATTCACAAATATTTTTAAAAGGGTTATATTATTATTTAGTTATCCTTATTAATTATTATTTTAAAATTGTATACAATTAACTTGATAGTATAACTATACTAGTACTATAATAGTGTATTTTTATCTAGTTAGTGACATGTTCTATTGAATTTAAGCATATATTTACCTTGGTAACAACATGGTTGCTTGACCCGCATGATTTTAATAATTATGACCGTTAGTCGATAATATTAGGGATTTTGCTTTAGCAATATGCATTTAATTGCAGACCTAATTAAATTACATATAATCCAATTTGGGGGTGGAGACTGAAGCAGTAGCTATAAATATTATTATACTGAACAGTTATATGTTGACAAGTTTATTATAAATTCTCAATAATTATATACTGCCAGTATAGCTTAAAAAATACATCAATGAAAAACTATGGGTGAGAGTAAAATTCTGAGCACATTTCTTAAATCAGCATTATAACGTAAATAAGAGGTCCTCCTTAGCCGTAACATGAAAACCTTTGTTGACAATTGGCTGTTTCTCAAACGCCTTATGTGAAGTGAAAATTTTGAAGTTATTTCTGTGATCAGCATCAGAAATTTATAAAGGAAGCAAAACCTGTGTTGTCCAGTGTAATGAAAGGCAGTGTGTGAGGGTACCTCACATGTGCATGTGCTCTCCTGCATCTCATCCTCCTGTCACTGATTTATGCTTCTGTATAGCTGATTTATCAACAGCCCACTCAGGCCCATCCCTACTGATCATTGCTCAGACCTCATCAGCCGGCCTGTGTCAGTGTTTGGCGAATGGATACAAATGGTGACGTTGTCTGTTAGCCACACGGCCGGGTTGCATTGTTCCCTTGCCTCACACTGCTGGGTCACATGACCAAGATTCTCCGCGCACCATCAAACCGTGATCGTACACTGTTTCGGCACTTGCTCGTCTGGTCACGCATTCTTTATAGACACTACTCTCGGGTCCTAATCAGCCTTCTCCAAAGAACATGCTAAGCTAAGTGAAACTTCAATCAGTCACCTTAATTTCAAAAGCATTTTAGTGGGGGCTTCTTCTGGTCACTAGCACCCACTATTCACACCAGCATGCCTCCGCCTTTCCACTTTGCCCCCTTCTGCTTTCTTTGTCTTGTTCCTTATACATAGCTTAATTCTCTTGACATAACGAGCAAGTAATTGGCGACAGTATCTGTTCACGCAGTCTACAGCCATTTAGCCTCTAATGTAAAATCGAATTACGGACAGGTGGCCGAGCACAGGCTCACTAGTCATTAAGTCCTTCTGTTAATCTTGAATGATGTTTATCTGTGGGGCAGAATGGTGAAGCAGGTAAGCAAAAAGCCAAAGTTATTGTATTTTGTTGGCTTATCTATGGTTAATGTTAGGGGTTAAGGTTGTCATAGCTGGGATATAGGTTATGCCCATAGAAATGAATGGAGAGTCACCATAATGATATTAATTCATGGACTCTGTGTGTGTGTGTGTGTGTGTGTGTGTGTGCGTGTGTGTGAGAGAGACATGTGCCAGCTCCAGTCTAGTTCTGACCTTCAAGACTTATATGTCTAACACCAGTTCAACCAGTGTAATAACAATAGAACTATGGGATCTAATCTCACCAAAAATGTAATCAAAATAGAGTCTAATTACGATGTTTGAATTTTCATTTTTTAGTATTTATTGCCAAATAATTAAACAATACAATGAAGAGCCAAATCATTTTGCCTAATATGCTGTTGGTTCTCTGTCTGCTGCCAAAACAGCCGTGACCTTTCGAGGCGCGGATTCAGAGAAACCTCTGAAGGTGTCCTGCGGTATCTGGCAACAAGGTGTCAGCAGCAGATCCTGCAAATCCCCTAATCTGTGAGGCGACTGTTCCGTCATATCCCAGAGATGCTCGAGAGGATTCAGATCTGCAGAATTTGGCAGCCCGGGCTACACCTTGACCTCTGGTTCTGTAAGCCATCTCTGAACAGTTTTTGCCCTGTGGCAGGGTGTCTTATCCCAGTGATAGATGCCACTGCCATCAGGGAATGCCAGCTAACACTTTGTTTGAATGATTAAGTATTATGCTATTAGTCAGAGGTGGGTAATCCAGGTCCAAAGAGTAAAAATCCAGACCAGGATTTTGTTTCAAACAAATTGTTGCATAATCAGTGACTGAGACTCTTAATGCTCAACTGATTGGTTGAAACAAAATCCTGGATTTTTACTCTTTGAACCTGAATTACCCACCTCTGCTATTTGCTATGCATTAATGAACCACAAACTAAGACTTTTACATATTGATCTCATGTTCGTTCATTGTTAATGAATTGTAACGCATCATTTATCCCAAGTAGTTACTGTATTTGTTACTGTATCTGTTCATTCTGTAAACCTTTATGAACTACTGAAGAAACTACTAAATGAATAAGTTATGATTAACACAATCTACTGATGACATATTTATTCATCATTAATGAATCTTAATGCATCTTTAATCTCAACTAAATGATTTGCACTTCAGTAGTAACTGAGGTATTACTAAATATTTGTGCACCCTCAAGTAATGTGTTATAGAGTACTGTTGCATGAACGGCTGTAAGAGGTCTGCAGCGATATCGTGATAAGTATAAGTATCACGCATCACAGTGCCCTCCACGTGAATGGCTTAAGCTAGGGTTCCCCAGCAGAACATTGTAGAGAGCATCACACTCCTCCACCAGCCTGCCTTTTTCCTACAGTGCATCCTGGTGCCATCTGTTCTCCATGGAAAGGGCGCCCACTACTGATGCGCAAACTGAATCCTTTTACTGATTCGATTCTTTTCGTTCAGTTCAATGAAAAGATCCGGTTCTTTGAATCATCGATTAGTTCAATAATAATACTTCACGTATTATTTACTGGGTGGGGTTAGAAGTGAATTGCTTTGACCAATATTGTTTTATGTATTATTTTAATAATAAAATTATTAATTATTCTTAATATCTTTTCATTTTGTCATCACATCACTAGCACACACATTCCCCCCAAAAATGGGACGCACTGGATCAGACACCCTTCTTCCGCTGGTCAAAGGCCCAGTCCCCATGATCATGTGCCCATTACAGGTGCTTTTGCCAATGGAGATGGGCAAGCATGAGCACGGTGACCAGTTTATGGCCCTCCAGCCCCGTACACACCTGCAGTATTAACATTTATCAGACAGGTCAGTCTCTGTTGCCCCCCCCTACATCAATGAGCCTTGGGTGCCCGAAAGTCTTTCGCCAGGTTTCGCCATATTTTCCTGACTGCTATCAGTAGGCACACACCACCGGTGACCGGACGTTCCCCTCCAGCCTTACCGTTTCGATGATGTCAAGCTGTGACAGTTGGTCCCTCGTCAGAGTCACTGAGATCATTATGTAGGCCTTTTTCATCGCTGGTGAAAACCAGCTGTTTGCTTGACATTTAATAAATCCCAGACTCATGATTAATGCAGCTGTTCTGTGAAAATCACCGTTATTTGAGTCATCTGTGGGTGGTCATAATGTTTCGGCTCTTTGCTTTGTCTGCTATATTACATCCATCCATCCATCTTTTCGTCCATCACCAAACTGCTTAACCTGGTGAGAGTCACAGTGTTGTACAATATTAAGTCTGACAAATACAATCTTTACCATTGCAACATTTATTAGGAAACATTTGTGCAACTATTTAAATAGCAGTTGTTAAGTTTTTAACTGTGCTTGCTAGTTAAAAATATTTCTGTGTATTTGCCTTATATTGAGCTGGGAAACCATGCACTATGGAAGCCTATAGTGTCTCCCACTGTATCTTTCTCTTAGCAAAATATTGTCACTACTGTAGTTGTGAACTAAAGTAGTATATAATTCCATATTAACAGAGGTGTCAATTTCAGGTCCAGAAAGTAAAAATCCAGACCAGGATTTTGTTTCAACCAATCAGTTGAGCATAAAAAGTCACAGTCACAGAGTGCTCAACTAGTTGGTTTTTACTTTCTGGACCTGAAATTGACACCTCTGCATATTAAGAATGTAAGAGCAGAGGTCAAGTGAAAACCTCAGCAGCTGGCAGCCCTTGGCATACCAAGGCATCCAGATTGATTTGGATTTTTCTTGGGCCTTGCTTAAATTTTAACGACTTGCTTGTTTATAGCATTATATGTTGACTTTCTGATTTGCCAGCTAATAAAGCACACAGAAAATGCGAAGAGTAAAATGTAAAAATAACAAATAAATAAATTTAATATCCATTAAACTTTGTTTTTTAAAATGTCCTTGCTTTTTTACAAAGTATCTTTTAGTATTCCAACTTCTTTCTTGTCAACAGCAGAGGGCAATAGAGGCTATGCTTCTGTGGTCAGCATTTCTTTCCGTGTTTTGCTGAGCTTAATCACAAAGAGAATCAATATTAACAATCACAGATTCATAACATATTCTGAACAGTGTTCTGTTTTCTACAACTCTTCAAAATACTATTGTGGCAGTGGCCTTTTGTGTGTGATGCAGCTAAACACCGCTGAGGTACCCTGAGCAAGGTACCGTCCCCAAGTACTGCTCCCCGGGCGCTCACGTAGCTGCCCCCTGCTGTGTCACGATGTCACAGGGGTTAAAAGCAGAGGACACATTTCGTTGTTGCGTGCTGTGGTGCATCAACAATGACAATTAATCACCATCACTCACCTTCATTTCACATGTTGTAAGTGGCAAGTTACTAACATTTCAGGTCAGGGGTGCTGAACTCCAGTCTTGGAGGGCCAGAATCCAACACAGTTTGCAGGTTTCCCTGCTGAAACATACCTATTAAATCTGATAATTAGCTGATTAAGATGTGTATGTGCAGCTCTAAGTGTTATAGCCAGTAATTTTCAGTTCAGCCAAGCATTTAATCACCATAGTTCACTGTCTTATCAAGAAAGCACCGTTCTGTATGTGGCTTTTTGCTGCAATTCCCCAGTTAGATTACTAGTTAAAGGACTAATCTGCTGAAGAGTCCTCACACCTGGGTTTGAACAGCTGACCTAAAGGTTATCCAACAAACTTGCATGCACACTGGCCCTTTGCGGATAAGATTGCCCACCTCTGCTTCACAATATCTAACCAAGCTTCCACATCAGTGTAAGAAAGACAGATTTGTAATGTTTGAATGTAAATGACGTAATGTAAAGATACGTAGTAGCTATGAAAGTTTCACATAAACAGAAAACGTCATACAAAAAGAACTTTGATTTCTGTATCTATGATAGGACTATAGCTGTAACACAGAGTCCAGCCAAGTCCAGTCAGCATCCGCAGTTATGACAACACCATTGAATGTTGTAAAGAAGTCTTTGAACTTGTTTCAAAGCATCTCCTCTGTAAGCACAGGTGGTCCACCACACTCGCTTGGGGCCAATCCTTCGACGTCAAGAGGCCGTTGCATTTTAATTTCAGGAAGACGGACGACACTAATGAGTTTATGTCCTGCATGCACTTTATCATTGCTCAGGAAGCACGCCTGGGAGATGGACTTATCACCCCTGTTGTAGTTTAAGTCCACAGAGGACCGGATACAGTGGGAGAACGTGTGAGATGACCTCGGGCAGTTCCTTCGGGAGCCATTATTGGAGAACTTTGAGCCTCTTCTTAAGCGGACAACAGCTTTCTAAAGACAGAGCCTGGGCAGTTTTAATTGGTCTGCGGAGTAGAGGAGGGAAGAGGTCAAGATGGCCACACAGTAGAAGATAGGGAGTGCCAGGCCTGGAGTGGAGACAGGCAGAATAATTACCAGGCTCTTCTGGTGGGTTGTGATATTGTACGCAACACAAATTTGTTCTCTAAATGGAACCGTGACATAGCACCACTGTGGGATAATTGGCGTAAGACATCCGAAAAGGACGGAAGGAATGAGGCCGCAGAATGCCCGGGCAATTAACCTTATAGGTCCTGGTCCAACCCCCATGAACCCAGGTTAAAGGTCTTCTTTTAGTGAAGACCTCAGCGTCCCATCCTGTTAATGATGAGCTGAAGAACAACAAGCCTTTAACCAGAGGTGGTCCAGAAAATAAAAATCCAAGATTTTGTTTCAACCACCCAGTTGAGCATAAAGAGTCACAGTCACAGAGTGCTCAACTAGTTGGTCTGGATTTTTACTTTCTGGACCAGAAATTGACACCTCTCCAGAATGAAAATCTCTCCGAAATTTTTCCAATGGAAGCGATGATTTGGAGATTTGCTGGTGACTTCTGTGACAATGTTTCAACAAAGAAATTTATGAACTGTAGTAATCTGTTGGGTTCTTTGGTAAATGTCTGGAAAATAATAGGCCAACAGCTTCTAACCAAGTTTTTCTGCTTAATGGCAATTAGTTTGAATAACTTTTCAGGTGTCATTCAGACTGCAGATGATAAAAGGTACTGTATGTCTCTACACAGGCCTGTTACCAATGGGGCTGACACATAGCCCCTTCTCTGCATCCCCATCTCCCAAGTTGGAAGCCTTTAACACTGTACAGAGTACAAAATGTGTTTTATTCAGTCTAACTCAATTTTCTGCTTCCAAATAACCCTGCACATCCCCTCACTGATGTAAAATGCACCCCCACTCTGCAACCCATTTTACTCTTTGTGCCGAAATTCCATACTACAGCACAGAATATTCTTGATTCAGTTAAATTAATGAGCAGTTTCTTGTGCAATATCCTCTGTTACATTTGGTCAAAATCGCACTTAAATCAATGTTAGTTTCATGTTGCCGTTAACAATGATGGTGACTAATAAAAATATTGAATGTCACTGAAATAATTCCACTGAAGGATCAGCACATGTAATCAGCTTCATTGCGCTTGCTAAATTACCATAATATTCCCTGCGAGAGTCGAACTTACAGACCTGGGAACTTTTCTAAAGTACGGTAGCCAAATATTCTCAATGGAAAGAAAAAAAATGGACATGTACACTATTGAACGCATAACATATCATAACATATAGAAACATAAACATGCTACCATATGTATAAGAAATAAAAGAACTGCACTGAATTGTGTATTCTCTCTGGAAACCCTGAAAAGGGTGGATTGATGTAAGTGGTCTTTAAATATTTGAATTTTATTGCAATTTAACACTGAACAAATGATTTCATCATAAGCAAGCGTGTTTTGACCCTAAACCTACCAGTGATTATGGTACCATTTCTTGAATTTAATATAGCCCCGAAACCATAGCCCCAAAGCCCTGGTTTCACCATATTTCTTTGATTGTAGTTTTCTACAGGAAAATAGGATCTGTTAAGTACAATAAAAATCACGTCGATCATAACTGCAGCCACCACGCAGGTTAAGAGCGCTTTGAGCCATTCTGGACCATTCTGAGTTCTGTTCCAGCCGCTGTGAAGCCGCGGCTTTCTCCTTGACTCACCCGCCAGTGGTGTTGCCTAGCAACGGCTTGCAAATGCACTGTACTTCCACATATCATGGACTCCCCTAATAATCTGCACTGCTATTTCCATGTTGGTCTCCCAAAAGGATTCGCGATGCAGCTAAAGTCAGTCATCTCTTTATGGTATACCCATCAATGTTACAGCGTGGAATTAATAACCTCAAGTCAAGGACACTCACCCGCCCCCCATACTTTTATAAAAAAAAAAATAATAAGGAAACTTGATTGCATATGTACAAAAGGCAAAAAAATATATATTTTAAATTTGTACATTTTTAATTTAAAATATGAAAAATAGAAAGGGATTTATTGAGGAGGATTCTGTAATTATGCGGGCTACTATTCAGTAATGTAATACAGAAAAGATAAATAAAACGGTATTTTCAGCGCAGAGGTTGACCTTCATAAGCATCGGGGGGGGTGTATCTCGACTTTCCTGCCCCCCTTCCAATTGCTGACATGCCAGTTACACTCAAAGTGTAAGGAAAACTTGCTTTGCAGCCATGACTCTGTATCAAGATACAGTTTGTGTCAACGGTTGGGATTTCATAAAAAATAAAAGATACAGTGGCTGGAGAAACTGTGTCGACTGTGAGAGAATATCGGTGTGTTAATTGTTTATGACATGAACTTCTTTGGACTTCTTGTTTCTTTGGAGAAAATCTATCATAGAAAAATTGATTCATGAAATCAAACCTCACAGTCACAGACAAAAGGATTGAAGCGTATTGACTATGCACTTATCTTTTGTGCATAGTAAGACATAATTCTTACAGATAAATCTTATAGTCTTTTGTCTCTCTGATCAAGGGGTGATAGAACTAATGAAAAATACGAAGGTGGCGTGGAGCAAACAACATCTTGATGTTTGAAAGGCCTCAGAATCCTCACATCTGGCTATGTGGGCAAGGCTGTGGCCCCCGACCTTTTTGGATGTGGAACAGAGAAAGAGGGAGGGGCAAACATCTGGCACAGGTGAGAAAGGAAGGAGGAGGAGGAGGTCTGATACCAGAATAAACCGCATAAATAAAAACACCCCTCTAGAACCCAAAACTGAAAAGCTCCTGTAGTAACCTGTTTATGTGTTAACCACTATTTACTCTTTGCTTGTACTATGTGCAAAAAGCCTTGTTGTTGTTTATGGTTATGTATTGTATTTAATATTTTTTATTTACCCCCCCCCACCCCTTGTATTTATTGTTCAATTCCATCTATCCTTCCATCCATTTTCTGAAACCGCTTATCCTGTCCAGCCAGGAGCACAAGGTAACCTCGGAGGGGGCACTAGGCCTTCACAGGGCACACCCACACACCATTCACTCACACATGCACACCAGGGGCAATGTGGTTACTCCAGTTAGCCTTAGTATGTTTTTTGGGCTGTGGGGGGAAACTGGAGCACCCAGAGGGAACCCCACGAGAACACAGGAGGAACATTGAAACTCCGCACACATGAACTTGAAGTTTTGTTTTGCGGTTGCCCTTTGCAAACTTCACTTCGTGTGTGTGAGATGACAATAAAGTGACTCGCGTTCACTAGGATTAGTCACGCCTAAACGGAGAAGGAGGAGCTTCGCCGAACTGCAGCCTGACCGCCCCGTCCTCGCCTCGCGGCTGCCTAGTCCGCTTCGCAGCGCGCTCCCGCCTGTCGCACAATCCCGGAGCTCATGATGGGATGGGGGGTGGGGCGCTGGGGACAAGGCAGCACTAGAATTATACTGAAGCACAACAATAATGCTGCACAACAAAGACAGTTCAGCTGTTACTGGCACACCCCTGAGATGTAAGAAAATGCTTCCCGCCTAAAGGTGCCTCACCCTGCACGGAATCTCGGTGGCCGCGCGCCGCTAACGACACCTTTCCGCTAATGGGATCCCGGCGCATTTTCCCCGCAGAGGCACGCTTGTTTTTGTGAAAGCGCCAGACGCCAGGCATGTGCCCCCAAACAGGCAGTGGAGGAACTCTATGGGGAATCGTCATGTTGGACAGCGACCCGCCTGGTGCCGCACGCCCACTTCCCGCAGGATTTCGTTTGATGTGTCCTGTCCATCAGGCTTTTCTCACAGTAACGTGTGCTTATTAGGGGGCTTTTACACCATGATTGTTGTATATATGACCTGGAATCTCATCCAGGGTGCCCAGTGCCCTGTGCATCCTGGGATGCCCCCCATGTGACCTGGGGCAGGATAAGTGACTGTGGAATTCGGATGTTGGCTGGCTTGCTGCATATCTGCCATGACTGCAACAATCCCATATGGGTGGTGTGCATGTTTTGAAATATTTAATCTTGTTCGTCCTTCTTTACTGCAAGGGCATTTATATAGATAATAAAAAAAAAATTAAGCTTGTAGATTGCTACTGCTTGTTTGTACTATCAATCTACACGCAAACAGGGCTAGGGTAGTTTTTCAGGTTTCAAAAAACTGCATATGAAAGTAGACAGTTACAGCTTGGGATGTGTGTGGTCTCATACTTCAAATAAAATAAAATTGTCAGTTTAACCTAATTCATGCATTACTTTCAGCAAGCCATTTTTCTAACAATCATCGTATAAGGAATTGTCTATTTTATTTATTTTTTCCATGTAACTAGAATCCCACCTCCTCTATGTGTGCGAATTTCTATGCTCTCGCTGGTTTCCTCTGGGTCCCTCCAACAGTACAAAGACATGCATATAGGTGAACTGAACTGGCCAATAGTGTATGCCCAGCATTGATCCCATCCAGGGTGTCCCTTGCCTTGTGCCCTGTGCTGTGTAGGGTAGGCTCCCGGCCCACACATAATCCTGTACTGGGAAATCTGTTGGAAGATGGACGACCATAAGAGATAAGATAAGTATACTATTATTCATATTCAGAGCTGCACGGTGGCTGAGTGCATAGCCTCACACTTTTTGGGTTGGAACTCACATCTATAATAACGCGCGTACACCAACGCGGTTCTAGTGCCGGTGTTGTGCTTTTACCTGAACCAGAACTGATTGCCCTTACCGAGCACCTTCTGATGGACAGGTGTCCCCCGGGGGCCCTGAACTTCCAGGGCTGGTCACCAGGCTCTCAGGGAACTTGCATTGGATAAGGGTTTATGGAGAATGGATAGCCTACATTCAGGTTAAAGAAAAAATCATTTAACACATTTAACAAATACATGAGTCATTTCAGAATTGCGTGAACATGTGAAGTTTTTTTCTTTGCATTAAATTTTACTACAATGTCCACTGTCCATAAAGTGTAATAATGAAAAAGACTTTACACTGAGATGTGTTATGGAATGTGCAGTAAAATACAGCATAATAATAAAGCATTAAAAATAAGGGAAGGTGTACTGAAAAATAGCTATACTGAAAGCAAAAGTAGAAAGCAGAAGTTATACCATAGATTAAATAAACGTGCCAGTTCTAACAAAGTGCAAGGTGCACAGGTAGGATGGAATATGAACAAAAGTGTCATTTTTAAATTTGTGGCTGTCACCAAAACATCGCACAGCATAATCCAGCAGATAGCAGGCTGTAATATTTTGATTTTATTAAAAGCTTGAAACGCAAGTGGAAGACAAGGAATTTGTTGCCATTGTATCAAAACTATCCTGCCCCCCCAATTATGGGTTTTCATCCCATAATTGTGTAGAGGGAGCTCTGCAAGGATTCGGTATTTTTTTCTTCTCCATCATCTGGGGTTGTGATCACTACTGAAGTCAGGCGTTACCTTGGCTGCGGAGATGCCAATAGCAAAGCAGTCACGGGATGTTTCTTCCATTCCAATTACATTGCAGAAGAAAATGTCCCGTAAACGGTTTCCCCAATGATCTTTACTTACCGGCTGAAAAGTGCCATTAGACCACTTTTAATTGGCACAGATTGTTAACCCCCCCCATCATTTATGTTTCATCGCAAGCAGTGCATTATCTTTTTTATCCTTTAAGGATGGTTATACCGAAGGGTGACCCGTGCTGTTGTTACCGAAATTACCATAGGTCTGTGGAATTCCTCAGCACAGATAATTGAAGATTATTAGCGGGGCAAACTTTCCTATGCCTCTGGGACATTAATAAGATGTTATGCTCAGTCATAATCAAAGTCGCAGTGTCTGAGAGTGCATCTGGACTGGGATTTTAAACTGTAGGTGACTGGCAGTTACCTCCATTTACATTTACATGGATTCATTTGGTATAGTATGTTATTTGTGAAGTAGTGCACAGAAGTAGAGTGCCAAGTGCATTAAACAGCAGCCTAGGGTCATCAAATCAAACACTTAAGCAGATCCTGCCTAGGAATGAATCACTTAGGCATTTACTGAGTGCCAGGCCATAGGCTTTTCTACTTCTGCTGCGCGTCACACACTCTCCTGATGGTAGCCACCCCGATCTCCCTCGCAGTACAGCTAGCAGCTCCTTCAGCAGGTTTTCTGCTTTATTTTTGCCCATCTCGAGGTCGCCGTGGCCACAGGGTCTGCTCGACTAATCTCCCTGAGAAACGCGCAACCCACCGCAAGCTCACTCCAGCTTACATCTGCTTCCATCTTGACGTTCCCGACCCACTTTTGCTCAGTTGGATCAGTCATATTAGAGCAGTCATATTCTGTACAGAATGCAGCGGCTTCCCCCTAGCGCCCCCCCCCCCCGTACCAACGCTATTAGCCCTCATGAATGGATCATTAACTTTGCACTAATGAGATCTAAGCAGCAAGCAGGAAACAGACGTAGAATTCACTGTTTTTTCCATTATAAACAACAACGGAAGTTCTCTTTAATAATTGTATTGACTGTCTAAAATGTAAATAATTTGTAGTATATGGTTTTTCAATAGATTATACTTTTAAATTTAAGAAGGATCTTTCTTAACCTAAACACATGCATTTAGCCTCTGTACTTTAGCGATGTTTACCTCAAGGGCTAATGCATAGCAGGTGGTGTGGGGCGCATAGTACCTCATCAAAATTTCCTGCGAAAATATACAATGCAAACAATGTTATATCAGTGCTTTCAAGCAAAAATTCAGCCTGCTTAATGAGAAGAATAAACGCCATCCTGTATTGGCTTTGTGATGCGCTAGAGTATTACAAGTCGAGGCGTTCATATGGCACACCACAGAGACCTCGTCTCAAAAATAATGAGGCTGCTGGCACGGACGTGCACTCTGGCGTAACCTTGCGACTCTCCTCTGTAGGCCTTGGCTGCCGCACCTTAGAATGAATCCATGCCATGCTTGTGAGAGTCGTGTGGGGCCACGATTATAGGTGCAGTTTTTCACGACCGAAAAAAAGATAAAGAAAATTAACAAGACTTCAAAAAGTATTCCTTGAAAATACTGGGATAGGAGTTATATTACGGAATATTTAGTTATATAAAGCAATAAGCTGTATTTTAGAGGTATATAAGTATTTGTTTATGACAGCTAGCAAATATTACAACGCTGCACTACAATTACAATTACAATCAAGTGATGTATATTTTCCATAGTTACGATTTTGATGTTAACATTATTTCTAAGTGTTGTGGTACGGATGCTGTATGACGATAAAATTATAAAATCTGAATTTGGTGGCACCACAATCAGATATAACCCTCTCCTTTGAACTACACGTTTATAAGCCTAAGAGAAATGATACTGAAATATAGCATGTCCGCAAATGAAAGAATGTTTGCGTACCCGTGGAGTGCAACAAAAATCATGTTTCTGCAAAAACACAGTCTCCTTTTATTGGTATTGTTCAGTATTACATGAGTATTGTTCTGTATTACATGAGTAGTGTTCGGTAATACACAGGGCAGCAATGTTCTAAAGAAAGTTGACAAAAGTCAGTGACAGGCTCATAGCGTTAGCAGCGGATTAACGAGACAGCCCGAGATGCACCACGTGTGTTCGAAAGCGGTCTGCTCACACAAGAGGGGCACTGTGGTCGTTTTTTTTTCCTTCTTTCGTGTCAGCGTAAATATGGCCAGTAGTGAGTTGGAGTGATTCACAGAGTAAAATTAAATATGAGCTTGGAGATTGGGAATAAGAGGAAGCAGATGGCTCACATTTTATGCAAAGTCACACTGAATAATTCTTCTTGGCAGACAATGTGACTGAAACGTCTCCAGCCAGCTTTAATTGCCTGGCTAAAGTCTGTTATTCTCCTTACAGATATTATTAGGTATATATATTTTTTTTCTCAATGCCTATTTTTAAAATTACTATAAACCAATATTCTGTCTTTCATACACATGTATGTCTTCACAATTCATACATATCACAGCTAGCTATGGATATTACCCTCAAATGCACTTCAAAATCTACTCTCAAGAGTTATTTTATTAGGTACTCCTATGTAGTATGAGGTATGACCACTTTTGGTCTCCAGAACCATTTCAAGGGTTGATGAGTTGCGCTTCAGAGAAGCCTTCTACATGCTGCTGTTGTACTGAGCTGTTATTTTTGTGCTCGTGGCCTTTCTGTCAGCTTTAACAAGTCTGACCGCTCTCATTAACAATGTGTTTTCGGTGACAGAAGTGCCCCTGACTGTTTTTGTGTTTTTATTTATTTATTTTTTTGGGTTGTCGCGCCATGCCCTATTAACTCTAGACACTGTCACACATGAGCATCCCAGGAGGCAGGATGTTTGCGAGACACTGGAAGCTCCATGTCCAGCACTGACAATCACACCACATTTAAAAACACTCAGACCACACATCGTACCCATTAAATTACTTAACAGCAAAGTAACCAAACTTCTTCACCCTCTTTGCATGTCTCATATATTCCATATACAGTATATGCTGAAAGCAGTTATAATTCACGCTGCTCTATAAGTGCATTGTAGTTAGAGGCTAAAAATAGCTGAATCATAACAGATTCCACGTATCTGATCCAATAGTATATTTCCGGTGGTGGATGTACAAACATGCTGTTATGTGAGCTATTCATAGCTAGAGGGCCGACTGCATGAGGAGAGCCGGGGACCTGCTCACAGATCTTTGTTACACGGTCCTGGCCCTTCAGCTCAGATTCACTGATATCATTATATCAGTGCCTTGTCTCCCCAAAGCGTTCAGTGAGGAACCTGCGAGCATTGTTAGACCCGTGGTCCGACGTGTGTCGCTCTCACCTGCTCGCGGAACCTTTTGCCACTGTGGGTGAAAGTTACCAGAACTTCTAGTGCATATGGCTGTACATCAGGGCTTCTTCGCTGTTTTTCCCAAAACCAAAGTCTCCAGCATCCTAAAAAGACTAATATAGACTAATACTTTTTCCTCTTATATCGGACACTTGGAGCATCCCAGTACTAGACGCATGATGATTACTGATTTAGTCCCTGTATTGATTCAGTTACTAGTGCAATGCATGTTTCACACATACTGACCTATGTATGACTAAGGGTGGAGCTGTCTGACGAATAAAAAGAGAAATGCACATTAGTAGCACATAATATTGCACCAAATAGCAGTATATAACTAGACATGAGTTTGTGTTGCTCCTTGGCAAGGGTTCATTTAGATCTGATTTTGTTTATATCTGATACAAAAATCTGAGCTGTCTGCATGCGTTAACCATATGCGCAGACATCTTGCATAAGACATGAGCTAAAGAAACGCATTCAAATGAACATCTTACTAACAACCAGCAACAGTTGGCGGAAAAATACAAATTTCAATGACAATGTGACTGAGTCTGCAAGCATCACGATGAATACAGAAATATCGCTGCGGAGATTTATTTAAATCCATCAGTAGGGTGTGTGTTTGAATGTGTGGCTTTTCGGATTTTAATGATGACAAAAACCCTGATAGGGCAACAGATGTCATGCTTGACTTAAGAGCATTTATTATAAAATTGCCAAGTTGATTTCCAGGAATTTGTTGTCTTCCTGGATATGATATTTTATGAAAAAATATTCCACGGAAAGTCAGTAAAATAGTCAACTATATAAATATGGGAAATAGCAGGTTGTTACGGACAAAAACCAGCAGCCTTAAGATAATAACGGTAAACAATTACATATATCCTGTAGTCTGATTAATAAATACATCACTTCCCTTTTCAGAAGGGAGCAGAGTCTCGCTTATTTATGCAGTATTTTTGTACCTAATCTCCATACCGAACACAGATCTCTGAAAATCGCTGCCATTTTTCCTGCTGTTGCTGTTATTCGTTATTAGCATGCTGGTTTGTTTTTACAGGTGAATCCTGGCATCTTCCTTTGCCAAGGCAGCAGGGAAGGTCAGAAATCGCCTCCCCCAGTCTGAAAGCCGGGCTCCCGTTCCATTTCAGTGCTGATATTCGCCATCTACTAAAAGCAGTTCAGTAAACTGCAAAATCAGTCTCCCCTGTTGTGTCAGGGGAGCAAGTCAAAGCAAAGGTGGTACCTTTCAACACCAGGATAAACCCCTGTGGGGGGGGGGGGGGGGGGGGTTTTTAAAAAAAAAAAAAATTTGTAAAAAAAGTTTGGGGGAGGGTTGCCCCCCCCCCCCCCGGGTTTTTTTAAAAAAAAAAAAAAGACCCCCCCCCCCCCCCCCCCCCCTCTGGGGGGGTCTT
>JAODKM010000001.1:45430905-45443168 GCA_026780845.1 Petrocephalus sullivani
ATCTCCTGTCCCCTAACTCTCCCCCTACTCCCCGTTACCTCAGTGATCCCCCCGCCCCCACCTCCCCCCCCCCCCCCCCCCTCCCCCCGTGTTCCCCCCGCCCCCCCCCCCCCCCCCCCTTTCCTCAGCCCTGCTCTGCTGAACAGGACTGCTGGGTAATTGACTGGATAATTGAGCGGAGAAGGTCTCTGACTGAGGAACAGAGTTCACCCAGACAGTTACACCGAAGAATTAAATGAACAGGTTATTTTTAGGTGAATGATTTTGCAGAATTCTGGTTTCCTCAAGTGCTGCTTACTCACACACACACGAAGAACTATAAACCAAAAACTCACCAAAAAAGTTACCTCTGTCTGTCATGAGGCAAATCAATAGGCAAACACTTCTTTCAGCCCTCACATTCCTCTGCCTTAAAGATATCGCTTATGATATCTGACATTTTCACCTTTTTCTCAGTGGAGAACGATAGAGTTTTTTTTACAGTAGCTGTAAGAATTGCACTGACTCACTAAGCACTAAAATGACATCCTGCGGCGACCGAGGTGCCTCGCAATAATTTTGGCAATGCATATTCCTGAGCGCCTGTGAAATGCATGGCCTTTGTTTACACGCTTACTGCAGGTGCGGCTCACTCAGCCTGTTCAACAGCACATGTGACAGAACTACCCAGAGACAAAAAAAAAAAAAACTATCGTGAAATCACTGTGCTTAGGCTGGGTCTGAAAGCCTCATTTGCACTCTGCAGACCGAACATCTCCGTATCTCCATCTATTTTCCGTAGTCGCTTATCTAAAGCTGGGTCACAGTGAGACGTGAGCCTGTCCCACAAAGCAGATGGGAACCCTGAATGTGTCCGCAGTCTATCACAGACATATATTAAGCCTAATTTAGAGATACCAACTCATTTAAACCACATGTCCTCAGCTTGTAGCAGGAAAATGAGACACCCACAGGAAAAGCACATGGATACAGGGATTTGAACCCAAACATATGTGGATTCGAACCCAAAACTCTAGCCTACTGTGAATAACATTCATGTATTTTAATACAATGGTCCAAAAAAAAAACCTTTTCACAGATTTTGCTGGTAACAACTTAATATATTCCTTGAAAACTGAAATTCAGGCCTTCCTGAAAAAAATGAAAATTTACGACTTGCAAGCATTTATCTGTCATACACCGGCGGAAGGGAAGGAGTGAGTACACGCAAGTTGTAGGAGCAATGGTGTTTTTATTTAAACAGAACAAAAGAAAACTCAAAACTGAAAGAATCACATAGGATTCAAAACAGGGCCAGACAAGGGAGGAGATCATAGGCTATACCAGGGAATAACTTCAACGACAGAACTGGGGAGCACAGGACTGGGAGGCACTTAAATACTAGACTAACAAAGGTGCAAACAAGAGGCAGTGATGCATGTTTAACAAGAGGCCAGGAACAAGAGGTAAGACAAACGAGCCCCAGGTGTGGCTTGTTTAGGGCCATGCAGGGAAGAAAACAGGAAGACCAGGCAGACACAGTAGGCGGGCCGTGACATTATCCATTACAGGGGCCCAGTGAGGCACCCATGGGTGTGCTGTAGGTCAATTGCAGGACACATACACGGACACAGAATTATATACCACGGGCAAGTTAGAGACATGACTTTATTTAGATGCACATCTTTTGAATGCAGAGGAAACCTTCACAGCATAGGGAGAACAAATTCCACACACAGGACAGGGAAGGAGAATGTGTACAACACATTCATAAGCAAAATAAGTGTTTTTATATTGTAAAAAAAGGATAGGGTTAATTGAAAAATGAATAGCAACATGCATATTATTATGTCAGTCCATTACTAACATAATACTACTAACATAATACATTAATAACTAAAGGTTGCATATATTTCATTGCAATGTACTGCAGTAAAATGCATTAAATAATTACAGCATAAATATGAAAGAAACAGACACTGACAAAAATATTCAGTAGCTGTCAACTACAAACACACATACCCTTCTGGTTCCCATTGGGTTAAACCATTAAGTAGCTGCCAGCAGGTGGTAAATCCTCACTGGTTTCCATGTCCCGTTCTCCCATACTGATTCACTTGTACTATAATTACTACACAAATTTACTTGTAGTAATGTAATATAATTAATTGTGCACATTTCTAACACATGATATTAATGTAATTTTTTCATATTCCATAAATATGATCGCATTTTTAATTGCGTAGCTGACACTTTCATACAAGGTGGCATCTTGCATTTATGTAGATATGTTACCATGGTGATTCAGGTCATGCATTGTGATCAGGTCCAAAGGAGAAACCCTTCTCAGAGAGCTTAAAAAATCATCCATCCGTCTTCCGCCCACTTATCCTGGTCAGGGTCTCAGCAGGATTGGAGCAGATTCAAGGCAACATATGACTCAAAGTTGGGATACACCCTGGACACGATGCCAGTCTATTGCAAGGCACATACAATAACACGGTTGCAGTGTTGCGGCACCACGTGGCCTAATTGGATGTCTTTGGAATATCCAGAGAAAACCCACGCAGCCTAGGAGGAACACAACCTGAGCAGAGGCGGGACTCAATCCCCCAAACCATGGAGGTGTGATCCAATACTGTACAGCTCCTCGATAAGCCACTGTGCCAGCAGAGGCATTTAAAGGCAAATGACATAGACCAGTTTGGAGTGGACTTTACCAGTACGCCAGGTATTGGCAGGGAAAAAATAGAAACGATTGAAGGGAAATGCGAGAATCAGGATTTTTTTTTTAAGACGACAAAAATGTCTTTTCTGTCATTATATGTATGTATATATATATATACGCACGCACACAGCTCTGGAAAAAATGAAGAGACCACAGCACAATTTTTTATTTCACTCATTTCTAAATTTACGATTATGTATCTGTGTACAATATAATTTTTTTTGCAAACTGCATCCTGGTTCTTCTTTGTTTCTCTGTAATTAAGTGCTTCTTCTTTCCTTTATGGGACTTCAGTCCTGCTTCTAGGAGCCTGATACTAACTGTCCTAGCTGTGCACTTCACACCACTTAATGTTTCCCATTCCTTATGAAAGTCATGTCATCCTCCGATTCATGAGGCACTGCTGGATAAGTTGATAATCATCTTTGGCATTAGAAAGTCACTTCCGCCCTCTACCTGGCTGGTTTATGGTCATTCCCAGTGTGTCCTGCTTCACATTGTTCTTGTGTAGGCTACTGCAGTCTTAGAAACGTTGAACCTGGAAGCAACCTGCTGCTCAGTTTAGCCTTCTGCCAGCAAAACCAGGGTGAAACCAGGGTTAAACCGGGATTTAAAAATGCAGATTTTTTTTTCAAATTGTGCTGTGGTCTCTTATTTTTTTCCAGGGCTGTATATATATATATAAACACACACACACACACACAATGAGTTTTTTCCACAAGGTACGTGGAGATTTTGTAACTTTGGCCATTTAACTGAATCCTTGACCCACTGACAGGTCAGGAAACCTCACCCCATTGCTAAGAGTTAGCTTATTAGTGTAACACAACCTGTCTTCTGGTGGCAAACCATTAAAATAACTGGAGAAGGCATTGGATGATCCATATTCTCATGCTGTAAGTATGATTTTGGGGCTCACACTTGACACCAATACTTCACAACTATCACTTTCTGCCACCAGTTAAGTTCACATCATCACTGTTTACAAACACAAAACAGGTCAATAATGACTTTACAAAGCATCTTGATGACCTCAGAATGAATGACCTCATACCAAACAATTAAAATCTGCTTTATTCAAATTTACCAACAATGAATTGAGCATGAAAGTTATTCAAAACATCCAGTCAGAAACTCAAGTAACATCTTGCTGTAAAACTATTTTTTTAGTGTTGTACACATCATAGAATAATTTAAATTTCGTATTCAATTTGGTGATTATATTTTTTTTGATTAAATTGTACGGCGATGTGATATTTGCGGAGACACATTTGTACCCAAATTTGTACATTTCAGAAAACAGGGAGGTGAGGTGAATGTTTTTTATCCTGTGAGATAGCTGAGTGATGCTAACATTAGATTGATTATCTCTCAGCCTTGTGCAGTTTGAGAAAGACGTTATCTGCTTCTAAATGTAAATTATTTGTCTAATCGTCAGATAACAACTGTAACCTTCCTTCAACAGTCACCCTCCATGCTCCGTGGGTCAGTGCCGAGCAAAGGAATTGGGCGGGGAGCATTCTGCCAATCCTGAAACTCTGCTCCGCCCTATAGCTGTGAGCACACTAGTAGCTTCACTGTAACTGATTTATCGTTACCATTTATCCATCTATTTGCCCATTTCCCATAATAGGTCACAGTGAGACTGGAGCCTATAACAGGACGCTCAGGGCAGGGGACACAATGTGCAAGGATGTAAGAATTTTGTAATTTGTTACTGAACATTTAATTACCGAAATGGAATTTATAAAAGCAATCCACTATATGTAGTGGATTTGCAATAAAACAATATTAAATTTTATTAACAACGGAAATGGAGTTTATAAAGGCATTACACTGTACATAGCCAAAATAACTGTTAATGTATACACTTTAAATTAAATTTATATGTAGCTATGTTACCATAGTGATTCATGGCATTAAAATGAAACTTACAGTAACAGCTGCTTCTGTTTGTAGCCAGTGAGGGAGGGCTTAATTTGAAACACAAAATTATTTACAGCCGCATCGCAACTGATGCCATTATACGGCTCCTCGTTGTATTGATCAGCGAGGAAAAAGTGACAGAGCCAACACCCTCTGGGGTGTGCAGCTTGGTGCCGGAATCCGAGGACAGGCAATGCATCGCCGGAGGTGTGTGATGAATTCACACAGCCGAACATCACAGGTAGCGTCCATCCTTCCGTATCGACTCACACCTTCCGGAGATCTGCACCGAGGCCATCTGAATGCTAAAAAAATTGAAATAAGGCTAACGATTAAAAAAAAGATGTTCTTTTTACCTGAAATAAAAAGTACTGGGACCAAAATACCCCCACACAGCTCCAGGAGAAAATGCAAATATCACATACAGAGAGCTGAAGGTAGGATTCAAACTCCCCATCCAGCAGGTGTGAAGCCATAGCGCTACTTACTGGGCTATCAAGTTGCCCACAAAAAGATGATAAGTCAAGGTGTAATCATTTGCTATTTGTCTCGAGAATGCACTATATTTTTCGTGATGACACGTCACATTTAGGCGAGGTATGAAAAAGCCCAAAGGCCAAAAAATGACTTCTACAGCATAAGCAACCAAATCAAGTTCTAAGAGAACTTACTCCTGGTGTATTTCATATGTTTTCTGTATATATGTACACACAACCTGTACAATGAGATCCAGAAGGACAAAAATGCACTGTAGCAGACTTTTGAAAATATACCTCTTCTAGAACCATTTTTCCCTTAAAAAAAAAAGTGTGTTATAACGCGTTATTAAGTGTCTAACGACATCTATGCCATTAACTGGACGCTTCCCATATTCAACTAGCAGACATGTGATTGTTGGTATTTTGAATTTTGGGTGCACAGGTTGGCTTCCAGAAACAGACAGTTTCAGATCGGGCTCTACATGAGCTGGTTTCTGGGTCTTGGTTGTATGGCAGCTTTCCTGCAGAACTCCCACCTGACATTGGGCCTATACAAAGAGTGTGAAGCTGAGAGAAGGTGTCACGGCGGGTGGTGCTGTCGCTTCCGAGCTCCTAAGTCTGCATGCACCAGTGTCTGAATCCAACAGTTTCTTCCCAGTTCAAGAGGGAATGTTGTTGACTTAAACTGCTGAGAAATTATGAGAGCTCTGTGGTGTCTTGTCTACGGTGTACAGCCAGATTATGAACAATGCCACCCAAACCTAAGAGTTATATACATTCTGGGGCCACGCTACACCTGGTGGCTATTGTAAACTGCATGGTCCTCCAAACAGGAAATCCTATGGATATGACTCAATCGAGGGTCAGTTATCATGGAAGAGGCCGGCAAAGTTGCCATGTATAAAGCATCTGACCTAAGTGCGATCACCGTCGCCAGACGAGGTGGTTCTCGCGTTTCGGAAGCAGCCACTCTCCTGGGATTTTCACACAGTACGGCGTCTAGAGTTTTACAGGAAAATGGTGAGATAAACAAAACACATGCAATCGGCGGCAGCCCTGTGGGCAAAAAAACATCCTGTTAATGAGGGAAGGTCAGAGGAGAATGGACACTCTCATTAAAACTGAGGAAGGCCAAGATAACGGCACGGTGCAACACCGGTATGCAGAAGGACGTCTTTGAATGTGTAACTCATCACTGCCTGACGTGGCTCTGGTGACATATCTGGGTCCTATATGCTGGTACGTTGGGCTGCCTTATAAAGTGGCTACTAAGTAAAGACAAGGAACGCGAAGCATAATATGAGCTTGTGAAAACCAAACCTAAACTCAGTCAAATAGCCAAAGTTTAATACAGGTTAAACAGTACTAATACATACAAGTCCACTTCATACCTGTGTGTATTGTACAATAAATATTTTGTCACATTTCTCATGCTGTTTAAGATAGGCAGACATTTCCATTTCCGGAACAGAATTACCCAGTCTCAAATTCTATAAAACACAGACCTGCTGTGTCTATAAATTTGAGAAAACAAACACAGAAATTAAAATTGAACAACAAATGTATTTCGCCCTATAAAGGGAAGGCAGAGGGAAAAAAAGGCTGGTAATTGGAATACATAAAAACGGTTTTTATATTAAAATAATGCATCCAATAGTCTATGTTTACAGGAAATGGGAGATTGTGCGTCATCTGAGCCCACATTTAACCACAGCCATTTGACAAGCTTTAGAGCAGAAAGTTTCGGTCTTTAGGGATATCAGAATGTCTCATGGGCCCTGCTTGGGACGGGGGACATTCACAGACGGTATTACGCAGATTCATTACTCTTCTTCACAGCACCAGAAGATGGAGGGATCTGGAGGCCCAGACTCACCATCTTTTTGTGGCGGTTCGAGCATTTTTATAACTGGACCACTATAATACAGCAGCCTACTGCACGGTAATGATTGATGCATTGTGAATTAGGGCTGTTTCCAAGCTACCAGTATCTAAAATTCTTCAGGAACTAAATTCCATCTCCATCAAAAAAAACTCTCTGGGTACATAGTTCTCTTACTTTTTAATTAACTTCTCTTCAACAAAATATGAGAACATGCCACAGGGAAGTCTGAAGAACCAGACAGAAGACAGAATGTTCTAGAGAAATGCCGCCTATATGGTCGTCAGGGGTCAACGTCAACTTGACAGCACCTAATTGAAAGTTATAATTATATATGTATATATTTATGCATTTCAATATAGCTACAGAGTGCTATGGTTAAAATGACCATAGACCATATTGAAAAGGTATTCAATTGATGTCATGGTATTTAATCGTCGTAATAATGCATTCAAAGAACATTCATAAGGAGCACACAAGTATAACTTAACATCCTAACATACCTTAACGCATTTAATGTTCGTATGTATATTATATTAAAGATGCTATTATATTACATGCTGCTTATGAATGTTCTATGAATGCATTTTGAAGGGCCAATTAATGTTCTACGAATGCATTATAAAGGCATTATGCAGGTGCAGTTAATGTAAAGCATTACCGATACTTGTGTTTAGGCCATTCTGCCCTCAGTATATGCATCAGCAGAACATTTTCAGAGTGCTGAAAGAGCCAAATATTTGTGAATATATATAGACTCACCACTTGCAAGAGCTGTTTTTTTCCCAAAATAAATCACTGAAATTCAATTATCAGTCAGCCATTCATTTCTTTGCTTAAACCATTACAAATGCCATGTAGTTCATTCAAAATAAAGAATATTCTGTTTAACATATAAATATCGCTTTATCATGTAAATAGCAAAAATACAGTTCTGAATGGAGAGTAAAATGAACTGATGTGACATTCGAAAAGCTTCCAGTGTTCCCTTTTAAAGACTTCACTAAGAGTGACATGTATTCAAAGTTAGCAGTTTTTTTAATGTTAGATCAGGGGTTTTCAACCTTGGGTACGTGCAGAAATGTATCAAGAGGAAGGAGCCAGAAATATTAATCTTCTTAGCTAACTAGTTCTTAGCTACTTACTTAGTGTGATCACTCATTAGTGGCAGAGGGTCCCTACCTTCTGTTTTCATCTGGGCTAAAAAAAAAAGACTGAATTTCCCAGTGCCAGATTATTAAAGGAAGCCATCTCTGAGTGTCTGAAACGTCTGCTATAGGGTGATTACGACCGAAAAAGGGCAAAAACATCCAAGACTGACTGTCAAGCTTTGCTTGCGAAATTTATTTGTTATTTCGGTGCTTCCTGTGAACGGACAGCTGTCTGTAAGTGCCATGCTGCATGGAAATGCTGTTTTACATGCTTAGGTGTGCATGCCAGTAGGTCTTAGCAGTGATACAGCATCCTGACTATCAAAGGTCGCGTATCAAACCATGTATATTTACACCCATAAATCTATATGTGAAAAATGTTATGTGTATATTGTGAATATAATACAATATTGTCCTTATTGGCTGTGGAGAATGGCGATGTGGCAGGTAGGGATGAATAAAATCGAGGGGAGCAGTAGTTATTACATAGCTTGTTTCGATTTTCACGTAAACCTGTCTGAATTCATTTTTCGGAGTTTTGGAGGCAGGTGTCCGTCCATGCGCCCGCCGGCTCCTCCCCCGGAGAGCTTCTGTAACTTGGGAGGAAGCTCGGCGACCGACTTGCTGATGGGCTCCGCGCTGACCTTGGCGCCCTTGGAGCCCCCCGTCTCCTCGGAGACGCCGGGCATGGAGCTGATTCGCTGAAGCTTGATGGGCAGCTCGCCCAGGCTGTAGGTCATCTCCGAAGCGGTGGAGCTCATTCGCAGCAGCTTCCGCGGCAGGCCCTCGCGGCCCGTCATCTTCTGCAGCTTGGCCGGCAGCCTGGCGGCCGCCTCCGCGTCCTCCGGCTTCTCTGGGCGGTCCGGCGAGCTGTCCTTCTCGCCACTGTCGCTCAGTGAGGGCGCCATCACCGGAGAGGAGATGAGCAGCGCCTCATCCTGCTCCTTGGCGCTGTAGGGCGGCGTCGGCACCTCGAAGGTGCCGTGGAACTGCGAGTAGTCCACCTTGAAGAAGCCTTCTTCCAGGGATATGACCGGGAAGAAACGGTGTCCCCAGAGCACCTCGTCCTCAGTATAAGAAGTCCGCGCCTGACAAGTCATCCCTGTAGAACACAGCAAAACACAACTCTGTGGAAGCAGGAAGATCACGATTCCTTGTTTACCTAAAAGCATCACATAAATTTATGTGACTTTCCCAACAGCGTTCCAAACGCTATGAAATGATTTTATTGTACTTCAGTCCCAAACTCTTTGCTCTACACTTTACTGTACCCGCTCCCGTCTCTGAGGCTATGACTGATTCCCTAACTTTCCTTGACAATGACAAAGTAATGGTATTCATTTATTCCGTCATTTTCTTGGGATAGTTAGGTGAAAATATGCTCATTTTCCCTAATTGCGTTCTGACTAAAATTGGTGCTAGAAATGGCCAGCCACTTAAGATGCACTCAGTCCAGCACTTTGGGCTGCTAAGTAAAAAGGAAGAACTGAATCTGTATTTCTGTGGTCCAGATATTCCCCAGTGAAGGGTTTTACTGCAGGGAGACAGGCAGACTCAAGCACACGCCGGCCACGGGCAAATTACCTTACTGCATATTCCCTTTGCAACTCCACTGCTAAAAAGCAAGCCTATAACTGCTAAGTCAGTCGCATTTACTTCATTTGCTGAGATCATCAACCCGGAGTGGTGTGAAAATCCTGACCAGCTGTCTCAGTGCAATTATTTATAGAAATTTACTGAGATAGAATTAGATCCTTGGATTCTCACTCTGTATCGTCCTAAATTATATACTCTGACGAAGTTCATGGCTCAGATCTATGGGAAACTTCCATGTGCCTCGTTATTCTAAAGCGACCTGAGCAAATATCCTAAACATTTCAAGGTTTTATGCCCGATCCAACGCTTTCATTTATCAAGGACTGTCACATAGGCACATCTCTTAGTATAATAATCTACCATGTTACAAAATGCATTCCTTTCTAACCATTAATAAAATTCAAAGAAAAAAAATGTTATACAAGAAACAATAGTAGTAATAATTTTTCATGTTATATGGTGCATTCTCAAGCTCAATACACTTAACCACTGGTAATTAAATGTGTAATAAATTCAAGAGGAGTTGATTAATTATATCAAAAACTCACCGTAAAGAGTGTGTCGAAAGGCCAGCTGTTAATTAATACTTTGTAAATCCCGGCAGCAGCTAATTTTAACCATATGCTAATAAGTGAAGCTGTGCCATCTTTTCTTTTTAGCATTTATATATTTTCCAATTATTAAACATTTAAGCATTAGAAACAGTTCTTTCAGCAAAGATAACTAGATACAATGAATTTTCCCAGCCAAAATACTTCTACTAACAATTGCTGCAAGAATCATCACAAGTACAGTGGACCTAGTGAGTTTCAGTTTCAGTTCCAAGCAAACTACTTGAGGTCCCATACTGGGACTTAAACCAACAACCTTCCAGTTAGTGCCGGAGACTGAAAATTTTCAGTGAGGTGGCCAGGGTGGGACCAGAGGTCATTTTGGGGTGGCACATACAATTAAATATGAATATAAGACATGTGGAAAATAAGGGAATATTTAAGGTACCTAAATGCTATTACACTAGAAATTGTTTATAATTCAGGCAGTGGTGGAATTGTCAAATACACATTTAATATATCAATTTCTTCATAAGAAAATAAATGCCACAAAAATGCAAGTACCACGGGGGAGGCCTATGTGGTGACCAGATCCGTATAAGCTTCTAGTTTGGAATGTGTGTCCTTAACCAGAATGGCCGTGAATATGTGGATGTGCCCATTTTCTTACGAATGTATGTCATAGAGTGGGGTTTAGTCGTCTGAAGTCACAGCAGCACCATTTCAAAGTGAGTGTAGCAGATGGATGTTTAAGTCTCATTAATGAGAGAACACAGCTTTGCTGCGTCCCTTTGCCATATGGAGCACAATTCCAGCAGTGACACAGAAACGCGGCTGATGAAACATATAACCTGCTGCGATACTGTTGAGGTACTGCATGGTACTGTCGAGGTACTGTCAGGGTATTTTAGAGGTACTGCAGGGTATGGTCAGGGTACTGTCGAGGTACTGTCAGGGTACTGTTGAAGTACTGTCAGGGTATTTTCAAGGTACTGCAAGCTACTGTCAGGGTATTGTCGTGGAACTGCAGGTTACTGTCAGGGTACTGTCGAGGTACTGTCAGGGTACTGTTGAAGAACTGACAGGGTACTGTTGAGGTACTCTTGAAGTACTGTCAGGGTATTTTCAAGGTACTGCAGGGTACTGTCAGGGTACTGTTGAAGTACTGTCAGGGTATTTTTGAGGTACTGCAGGGTACTGTCAAGCTACTGTCAGTGTACTGTCAGGGTACCGTCATGGTACTGTCCAAGTACTTCTAGGGTACTGTTAGGCAGGGGCACAGGAGAAAAGTGGCAGGGGCCAAACAAAAGCTCTCAACTTTTATCCAGCCATGATCAGGGTCTCTATGTAACTGGAGGGGATGTGCCCCCCTCAAGGATAATTAAGAGTTACTATACTGTCAGGGTTTTGTCAGGGTACTGTTAGGGTGTACTGTCAAGGGTAATTGAGTTACTGTCACGTAATTAAGTTACTGTCACGGTTCTGTTAGGGTACTGTCAATGGTACTGCAAGGGGTACTGTCAGGGTGTGCTCTCAAGGGTAATTAAGAGTTACTATACTGTCACGGTTCTGTCAGGGTACTGTCAATGGTACTGCAAAGGGTACTCTCAGGGTGTGCTGTCAAGGGTAATTAAGAGTTACTATACTGTCAGAGTTCTGTCAAGGGTACTGTAAGGGGTACTGTCAGGGGTAATTAAGAGGCATTGTACTGCTAGGGTACTGTCAGAGTAGTCTGAGTACTTTTGAGATACTGTATCGTGGTCGTAGTATCAGGGTACACTTAGGGGCATTGACAAAAAACACTGAAGAGTACTATTTTATTCACTTAAAAGGTCTTCATATACACTCACCTAAAGGATTATTAGGAACACAATACTAATACGGTGTTTGACCCCCTTCAGAACTGCCTTAATTCTACATGGCATTGATTCAACAAGGTGCTGAAAGCATTCTTTAGAAATGTTGGCCCAT
>JAODKM010000001.1:45443541-45453910 GCA_026780845.1 Petrocephalus sullivani
GATTGGTTGATTAGATAATTGCATTAATGAGAAATTGAACAGGTGTTCCTAATAATCCTTTAGGTGAGTGTACATATCCAGTTCCGTTAATTCAGTTTATTGTCTTTCAGACATTTACTGATATGTAAAGTCAGTGTGATTTGACAAGTACTGTATTTCATGGATGTGCCTTGTGATGATCTTGTACAGGGTGTTCCCTGCCTCATACCTTTTCTAACTTCACAATATAATGTCAACATAGACAAAATATTTAAGAGAATGGCAGATGTGACAGACTGATTGCTGGGTCCTCTCGGCGTGTCGCTTGTTCATAGTTGCGTCATCCCACAGGAGCATATTCAGATTCCCGGAGAGGACAAAATGCACGGGGCCAGTGACCGAAAAAAAGCCATTTGGAGGAGAACGCGGGGGAGCACATGTACCAGGATTTACCGGAATGCAGCTTGTTGCACAAGAACAGCAAGAATGCGCCACTTTAGAGACATCATGGCCTTTTGTGGGACAATAAGTTCTGCACACGACATTGACGTTATTACTGTTATAATAAAAAATAAACGCATGTTATTATTATTATTATTATTATTAAAGCTGTTGTTGTTATCAGCGGTGCAGGATATACTACCTGACATAAAACAACACAGAATGCTGTGTGCTGTACCATAACCATTACCTTAAAGAGTGTGGAAGCTTTCTAGCCTAATCCCATGCGCTGTGTATTTATCCTAAACTGGGGACATGTATCAGGCGACAGTAATTTAATTGGTGTGATTTTTGAAAAGGACAAAAGGCCTCGCCGGGCCTTCGTTCTTCCGTCTGCCATACTCCTCTTTTCCCACCCGGAACCAGAAGGGTTAGTGTATTGTCACAATTTTGAAAACTGCCATTTTTAAAAAATACAGCCAGACATGTCGGGCCGCAAACTGCCAGCGTGTGAAATTCATGTTCTCACCCCTTTGCGTTTCCCAGTACGAGATCACTGGCTGCTTCACATCGATTATTTTGATGTGTTTTTCCATTTAGGTGTTCCACCATTTAGGTGAATTTGTCATTGCTTCAGTTTTTGCAACTGTCCTCAAATATGTCTTATGGTCTCTTTTGTGTCTTTCAATCTGCAATATTAACCGCATGTGAGGGAAAAAAATAAAGCTTTTTAAGCCGCTGAACATAAATATAATGAAGACAGCAATGAAAGACATATCAGCTTTATGTAATGAGTTATTATTTGAACTATACACTATATAAATAAATATATATGTGTGTGTGTACAAAATATTATTGAAATAATATAATGTTTGTTTTTCTTTGCAAACAAAATGTCACCACATACTATTATATAAAATTAAGTAAACAAAGTAAAAGCAAAAGTTACTACCATTCTTTGCTTGATGTTTCTTAAAATAAAGTAAATTGCATTCCAATAAATAGCAGCATATTTCAGTTATAAGTTAATGTGCTTGTTTACTTGATGAATCCTAAAAATAAATTGCATTAGATGTTAAGTAGCAGCATACATCGAATTATTAACATGCTCATTTGTAAACATGAAAAGCTCATTTGTAAACTGCAATACCCTGTATTTTATAAACAGACAAATACTGCCTCATACACCCATTACATTTGCATTTTCCATCTCTCCATTGAGTGCAAGGTCCCAGGACTGGCCAGGAGACTATATATTATTTATAGACATATTATTATTATAACTGTTGCCTACATCATAGGCAATTCTGAGTCAACAATGCACCTATATGTATGTCTTTGAAATTCAGAGGGGCACAGTATACCAGTAAGTACACTACATATCGTAATTGTACATACTAGTAAATACAGTGCAAAAAGCATTTGTACATGCTAGTAAGTATACTGCATACAGTGATTGTACATACTAGCAAGTACAGTACACTTCATACAGTAATTGTACATACTAGTAGTAAGTACACTACATACTGTATACTATACAATAGTTCTCACTGAGTGATTATGATTATGATGATGATTGACTGCATTGCTATCATACAGCAGTACCTGCCTGTACAATACAAAACAGAAACCTTTTTCATACTGAGGATTTTCTCCTCGCTGTCATATCTGGCCGGTGTGTTAGCGAGAATCTGTCGGCCCCTGTGTGCTGCTGAAGCAGAGTGCTCTTTACAGTAAATCTGATTGAGTAAATTTGATTGACCTAATTAAAAACCACAGTTCAACCTCATTATACAGGAATACATAGAAGTACCCGATTTCCTAAGACCCAATGGCTGTATACAAAAAAAAGTTTGGAGCCATATTTTTTGCATAGTTGAAGTGTGCTGCGGGAGTGATTATTTTTAGTATGTACTTGTTACTGCTGCCCCACGTTGCTTCTTACAAAAAACGCCAGTGCATGTACTGCACATGCATCGCATGACACCGTTGCCAGGGCTCCTAAATATTCAGTGCACCTCCAACTTCCTCTGATTTAATTTTCAGGCCAATTTGAATTTCATTTGTCAGAAACTGTAGCCAGTGGAAAAAGCGTGGTGAGCCATCGGCCCAGAGCTAGCTTCCCATTTTTATTCCACGATTAAATGCAATTTAAGCTTTGACCTTAACATCCCTACTCACTCTCAGTCCTTCCTTTTGGGTGCTTGGCATCAATAAATCTGTGCCAATTAGTCTAAGCACAGACACTGTCCGTCGATTAAAACCAGGCTAACGAGTAAAATCAATGCCCCAAAACAAAACAAGTTTTTACTCAAATGATTCAAATACAAACAACTGAGACACATTTATTGAAGCAAAAAACTTGTACTTGGCACAATTAAAATGACACTGGCTGATTTGTACTGTACTCTGTGGGTAATTGTGGCCTCAGTAATAATGAGACAATTCACACAGAAGCATGCAACTGAGAGAATTAGAGTTCAAAAAGAGCACTGTGCACTCTATGCACTGTAAATCTGCTGTTAGCTATGCTGCCGATTGTGAGTATTGTCAATGTCACTTATTGTATTAATGTTTATCTTTTCACTTGCAGTAAGTAGAACTATTTTCCCTCTTTATCACTCAACAAATTATTGCACGACTCAGGTTCTTCCAGAAACTATTCCAGATTAAAAACATCACGGTCTTTGCTATTTCGACAGATTTTACATTCAAGCTACACAGATCTGGATCGTGGTGAGACCATCACATAAATACACAAGATTCATGTATGGGACAGAGCAGCGGGTCACAGAATTGTGGGTGGAATTGGCTGGACGGTTTCTATCAGTAATGATTACAGAACAGATTTCCAACATAAACCAAAAGGGAGAAAAAATCCCAGTCACAAGAATGACACCCTGAGGCATAAATATTCAAATTTCCAGATGAAGCACTCTGACGACCAGCCACTACAGTTAAATGCCAAGCATATCAATTTAGTAAAAAAAAATGGAGAAAACACCATCATGTTATGTAAACTATGTATTTTTAGCATTCATTTCAGCCTTTACTGATGAAAAACCTTCACATGTAAAAAAGGAATATCCCAGGCTCATTAATATAAGGAACTTAAAAACAGCACCAAATGGACAAGTACTGTATTAGTTCGCCACCTACACAAAATCAAAATCACTGAAATAATCTTACTATTGAAAGCAGACAGTCTGAGAAAACGTAGCCTAATTCTGTACATAAAGCACTCAGTACTTATTTGATATTAATATAGAACAAAGTTTTTTTTTCTGTAAAAAGCAAATAGTATTCCCATAGTTTACATTAAAAAGGATAAAGAGTTACTTTGCTCTGTATGTGACAATTATGGGCACAATTCATATCTCCAAGAGGGATAATCTGTTTCTATGGTGACCATCATCAAGTGTTAGGAATAGAAAAATACAGTTTTGCTCTTTGTGACCCGTTTTTTTCCCCTCCATTATTCTATACAGACTGAACAGCATCATGCTCCGAAAAAAAAAATATATATATATTTATATTTCATACTTGTTGAGTAACACAACAAGCAAGAAGAGGAACACAAAAAGCAAGCAATGCAATAATTTAGACTCAAAATGAAAGACATTCATACTCAAATTCTAACCACAAAACTGCCCATTCACCACGACTAACCAATTATCCCAGGGTCTCTGAGCCTGGAGCCTAACCCAAGAAGGACAGGGCATGGGGTTGCGGCCCAGTCCACAGCAGGGCACACACATAGATACACATGGGCAATTAAGGGAACACTATTCTCTTTTGGCAAATCTTTAGGATTGCAAGAGGAAACTAGAGTACCTGGAGAAAAACCATTCAAACAAAGAGAAACACATGCAAACTCCTCACTGCCATGTCTGAGGGCAGATCAAACCCTATACCCCTGAACCTGTGAGCCTACAGTGCCACACACTGAACGGAAGGCACACTGTGAGCAGGTGGGAATGCATGAATTACACTGAATCAAGGGTAGGTGCAGGAAGACTGAATTTGTTTTTCTGGGAGATGTTAAAGTATGTCCAAAATACCCGTGGAATTCGAAATAAAAAACTAAATTACCTCGGCAAGGAAAAAAATATGTTGACAACTCAACTACAGAGCAAACTTTGATAAACAGTGACAGCCGATAGCAGGAAACCCGAGAGCCGGCAAATGTTTCTGTATTGCTGCCATACAAAGCAACAATTTTGCATGTCAATAGACCAAGGCAAACATTTCCCAATGATTGTTTATGCATGAGTCTGATAAGCCACACCACCGCGGTGGGACTAAAATAGCAGCGGACATCACAGGAAATCGGGGACTTGAAAGAACAAAGCGTTCAAGTGGCAGGGTGTTTAAACCCGAATCGATTAATGTAGGGCCATCTGAAAAGCATCTATCGATAGCAACAGTAACCAAAACACTAACGGGAGATCACAGACCTATTCGCTTGGGGATTATCAACAAGCATCACCGTCTTGGTCGCAGCAGTCTTGTACAAGCCAATGAGGACCAATGTAGGCATCTCTCATCAAACAGAAAAACTAAGTCTGATGGCCCTTTCACCAAAACGTACAATTCATACAACGGGGGTACACCACAAAATCAGAGGTCCACCCAAAACCCAAGCTACCCCCTCAGATTAGAATTAATAGTTTTCATTACACTATTGTGTAAAACTTTTTTTTTTTTTTTTGCCGCTTTTTATCCTTGTACGCAGCAGCTATTTAGCTACTTTAGCTCAGTAATAGGTTTTATTAACGAGAATCAGAAGTCATTTCTGAACATTTCTGGGTGCCTTTCCCAGGGCTTTGAGAACGCTCACATCTGAAAAGCTAATGTGTCTGCAAAAGGCATTCCATATATAGTCTTGCTGAAATAAAATGAAGTCGTACATCTTTTTTTTTGTTGCCTTTCCAGCGCTAAGGGTTTCTCCATTCACCAGAGTGGGTGTAAATTACGCCCCATCACATTTATTCCAAGCAAGATTGTGGCATGATGGGCAATGTTATTAACTGATTTAATGTCTGACGCACAGCCCCGTGGCTTCGGGCTAAGTTCTCAAAACAGCCTACATTTTTTCCCCCCCAAATCCACCCCCCCTCCCTTCTGTCAAAAGAAAGACAATAGTGAGTTGACCATATTGTCTTGCAGGTGGTTCTTAGGCAGGCCTGATAATCTTCAACAATGGTAGAGAGCAGCCCAGTGTTTCAGAGGAAAACAGAAAAAGCTGTAGTTATAAATTTCTCTTGGCTGATTGTTCTGTGCGCTGACAGGGGCAGCACTGGGAAATCAGCACGTCTGACTTAACAAGTGAAAATATATAATTAGCACAAAAACCCGTGTTAAGTTTTGAAAGGACAACAATAGCAAAACTAGCTTGTGTTTTTCTTTTTTTAACTTTTAACTGTTTCCTTTTATTTTGAGTTAATGATTGTCACTATAAAATTTACATTGTGGCCATGAGTTAATTGTCCCAAACGTGAAGACAGTCGAGTGAAACTAATTGTCTACTAAAAATGCGTCGACAAACCCTTTGATTATTAAGCTTTCATTAACAAAATAGACCTTAAACTCTACACTGTCTTTTGTGTTTTTTTTCTGGCATGATTCTGTGGAGGAGACTACAATTTATTCATCTACAGTAGAAAAAAAACCCCTGAATAAATGTCAATTATATGGAGCTGTTCGTTAGTGAATTATTGAACAAAAGTCCCATGTTTCTAAGTCATATCTGCCTCACTAGACACTTAAAGAGCGTGCATTTTCAAAAAGCCATGTTCTGAAATGAGTAACATGGTAGCAATTTAGAAGAATAATGACCCAGCTTAAGCTCGTGGTAATAGAGAGTTATGCTATTAAGAGTCAGACTGTTTACAATTGCAGACACTATGTCAAGGTAGAAATAACAAAATGAACTTGCATGAACACAGCATACTGCGGGGATGAGGTCATTGTCTGCAGGGAGGTAGGGGCTGAGGTGAAGAAAATCAAGATTTTCATAACAGGTTTTTTTCATAACAGGTTTTTACATTACAGTAGGTGGCCCATCAAATCACCTAAACCAATAAGTTCTTCTAAATGAATCTTAAAGCAAAAATCACACCCAGTGGTGGAATCACAGGATCCATGAGCCCTTAGCCTTGATACTACGCAGCAAGTCTATTTTAATATAATAAATTTGATCAGTGCCAGCAGGGCTTCATTTACTGAGGAGCCAGTTGCCACTCGGCTAGAGGTCAATCACCGTGGCAGCACAAAATTACAGTGTTCCATCTCCATAGTACTTTGGCTTCCAGGCAAATGGCGGATAAACTTCGCTAGACATTGATGTAACTGAAGAGGCCTTTTGGAACAGTATTCAGATTGATGGAAAGCCTTCATGATACAGTAAACAGAACCACGTGACACGAGGATTTACCAGATCAGATGTTTATTTCGAGATTCCCCTCGTTGGGGACCTCCGGGAAATCGATGGAGTGGACCACACAAGATTTTCTGGGAAATTTTAAAGCAGGGAGAAAGGAACACCATATGTATGCATGCAGCTTGTCTGGCTCTCTGGTCAAAGCAAAACAGAAAACTTATATCACCAAGAATAATAACAGGTGGAACAAATCAATAGTCTTAGCCACCCGAATGGCGGCCGCACCTCCCCCTTATTTACCCTAATATAATTCAGATATACACCACTTACGTTAATCATGCTGTTACACTATCACAGTTTTGGAAGATACATAAATAGCCTGTTTATATAACACAGCCCAGAAAGCCTCTTTGATGGAAGAGAATCTAGGCTGCGTGATCATTTGTCACAGTAATAATCTATAAAATAAAACTAGCTGCCTATTATAATGGTGAAACCAGAGCTAATTTATAGTATATCGCAAGAAACAACTGTGTTGTCATAACAACTGCAGCTTGATATCTAAACACATAAAATGCTACAAAATACTGGAAGAAACACTGAAAAAAGACTGACTAATCACTGACTAATCACTCAGACAGATATAGGAGGCTTATACATAACAGTAGGATAATTTTGTTTTATAGATGCTAACTAACTAACCAGTTATCAAGACAAGGTCTCTCTCATCTTGACTTAAACTGATATTTTTGCACAGAAATTAATACATAGTGTTATTTACCCATGCACAATTTCAAAAATGAAATCTAAGATTTACATACAATGCAACACGTTCAATATGCTTAAACTGTATACTTCAAATTACACGCTTGCTAACTATGTATATATGAGAATATTATGAACGAACAGAGAATTACTTTAAAGCAATGTCACCTTCAGTAGCAGTAGCTAATCAGCAGGTTACAGACTGGGGACTTACGCTCAGTGTCAGTGGAGTAGCCAATCAGCTGACAAAGTTAATAATAGTAGTGAATAGTAGGGAATAGTAGCGTGCAAATGGATTTGTTGGCACACAACATCTTTGGGCACCTCTGCTGGTCAGCTTAGGCCAAAAGTCCCTGCAGAGGGAGCTGTTTGCACCTGTGCATTCTGGGGGGGGGGTTGTACATATGCAGACAGTCACATCATGCCCCATCTTTTACACCCAGCTGATACTCTTGATTGCATAGTTGTTAAGCACACTCAGGGGTAAACAGCTGATTGTCACTTAAACAAAAAAAACTTCTTTAGATATAACACCCCAAGAAAGGTTATTGTTTCGTGGGCCACAGCAAATGTACGTAAAATGATGGGAGCGAAAGTGGGCCTCGGTTTAGTGCAGTTTAGAAAGGCACCCGGCTGGCATTTTATTCAATAAAAATATCCAGGCATATAAAATGTACTGCAGTAAATCCATGTGAAACACATAAAGCTCTGTGGATATATGTTTGCTAAACTGTAATGCCTTTGTTTGTTTACAAAAATATATATGAAAGCATTAAATGGCTGGCAAATGTTCTACCTGTTAGCCTGCTCAACAGCCAAGCCGTGGTGAGACAGAAGCAGCCTTAAAATCTGCTGATCGACAGTGGATGTCCACTGGCTGCTGGGCCTCTCCCTCAGAGGCCTGCAAGCCGCTCGGACTCCAGCACTCTCCTGCCTGCCCGAGGGCGATGTACCTTTAATTAGAGGCACCCGCATTCACCCGAGTCCCAGATTTCCACAGTCAAACCTACAGTAAAACTCAAGAGCACAGCACGGGGAGGTCATGCATAGCGGAGTGCGAGGATGTGTGAGGAATCGATTACAGATGCCCGTGTGGTTTGCCACACAGGGCAGAGCCAGATGCACTCCATAGTACTTTAGCAGGAGCAACCCTTTGTGTGCCCAAGCTAGGAAAAATGACAACCTGGGAAAAAACTGTTATTGGAAAGATTAACTATATTAATACTATGGGATAACTTTTTTACAACCAGACATACGAGCAGGTCATGGCCTTTTCTGCACGCTGCCTCCTGGGTAAATATAAAATGATTGTGGCAGAATTCAACAAAAATGCACTTATGTTAAGCAGTGATGCGGCTCAAATTATCAAAGGAATTCTGGGCAAAACTTTAAAAATGGTAATAAGTTTGAAATACATTTAAAGGCCATTGCAGTCTATCTATATTATTAATAACAGAAAATCCTTCACTCAGAATTCATTTATTAAGACTTAATATTGTTAAGCTGAAAAGCCCTTCAGAATCAGAGTGATTTTCAATATGTTCTCACATCTATAAAAAGCCTATGATGGTCTATTAAAACTAATAATTAGATAGCAACTATCTAAAATACATAGTGAAACTGTATTTCAGAATTCACTTTATTAAGAAAGTTAACCCATGTGCAATAAATAAGCATTTTTAATTGTAGAATAGCTAATTCTAATTTTAAAGCTTTGTGTGTAATGAAATAGGGCAAATGCAAAACCAAAATAAGTCTAATTCAGATACGGAAACCATGGGGATACAGAAGCTTAATTTTTAAGAATAATTTTTTTCATTACAGTTTTTGGCACACAGGGTATAATTCCCCAAACAAGAGTGCTTTCTGCACAATTCGGCAAACGGCGCTTCTCCCTGGAATCTGTACGCATTTTTAGAAGCTGTACGTTTTTTGCGAGGAGGGAGCTCTCTAGCCACCAAAGCGAAGATATCCTTATGAGGGAAATCCCAGACCATATTGTGTAATGTCATTGGATGTGGCTTGACTCTTTTTAAAGATCAGATCAGAGAGATGAGAAGTCTGCTGTTTACCACTTCATGGAGGTAACAGGTTCCCCATCCAACGTATACTGTGAAAAGGCGACGTGCATATTGTTTTTCAAAGTACCAGCACAATGGCCCACATCTTCACCACGTATTCACCAATATGTGGCTGTAACAGGTTCCTCAGCCAATATGTACCGTGAAAAGGTAATTGTCCTTCTAAATATTAACACAATAGTAACAACTTCTCCACATGCATGAATCAGAAAGGTGAGACAAAATCACAAATACTAATTTCCTGACATATATAATTAGTATTTTTCTGTATTATCTAAGCTACCTTACTACAGACTGACATTATATAACACCTCAAAAAAGAATGGTCCTCCCAAGATTATGGTTATTGATAAATTATACATAAAAATATATGACAACCTACCCAGAGTGTCCACTGCCTCAAACCCTCTGCTCCATGAAACAGGCCCCCGGCCGGCCCTCTCCTAGATAAACATCATAGATGGATGGATATAATTATCCAAAAATTGCTTCTCGGTCATTTGATTTCAGGGTGGAAATTTTGTGACAGCATCCTAATAGCCCGCATATATAAAACTCACACAAACCTAATGATCAATAAATCACTTTAACTTCCAGAGGTTGTTTATGGAGAGGCTTTTTACTGAAACACACCAACACACCATATGCAGAGGTGTCAATTTCAGGTCCAGAAAGTAAAAATCCAGACCAGGATTTGGTTTCAACCAATCAGTTGAGCATA
>JAODKM010000001.1:45454010-45473092 GCA_026780845.1 Petrocephalus sullivani
CCAATCAGTTGAGCATAAAGAATCACAGTCACAGAGTGCTCAACTGATTGGTTGAACCAAAATCCTGGTCTGGATTTATACTTTCTGGACCTGAAATTGACACCACTGACCTTATGCTCGCGTCACAAAGTCAGAGGAGGCCATGCATGTCCATCTAGGTCACATACTGTGCAGTGCTGCTCCAATTCCGACTCGGATCCCATACATGCACTAAAGGCCACAAAAGTGCAGTGTGGGGGAAAAGGTTCTTCAGTGACACTGGCCAGTCAGTTCCCTGCAATGCAGTTATCACTGTAGTCAAAATGCTTTTATATTAGAGAATACTATTAAAAGAGCACATGTAAAACCATTTGAGAAACCATCAGATGAGGTCCAAATGCTTAGTCTGCCCACTGCAAATGACAAGGTACAAAATAACAAGCCTCGATCAGAGTTTAGGTCTTAAAGAACGGCGATTCAGTGATCAGAGAATTCCAACATGTTACGGGAGTGAAGGAGAATTATAGAGGGGCAGGAAACAACATCGTGCCTGTTTCACAGGCAAATTGCTCTGGTTTTTCTCGGAGCGAAGAATCTGCTTTGAAACTGAGCTCATTTTAGTCAATTTCTCCTGGACTTATAAAAAGAAAACACCTCTGGGAGGAGGGCTGGGTGAAGCAGGGATCTAAGTAAGAAATTATATGTTAGTTGTACATAATTGGTATGGGGATTTAAGCCGAATATTCTAATGACACCAGAGTCTGAGTTATTTCACATGTAAAAAAAACAGTAACAATTTAGCATCAGCCACTCAGCAATCCTGCCTGAAAATTGTGCTCTTAGACTTCACAGTTGGTGGGGGCTTAACACACTGTTTATCTTCCGGTCCGTGTTTGCCCAGGGAAGGGTTTTAAAAATACACGCAACTGCAAAGCCAATATAGAATCATCGATTTCTGTGCACAGCCTGTCATTCTGTCCTCAGATGGAAGGAGTACCATCAGACACTGGAGTCTCCATGTGGAATCATATAACACGACTTTTTTATCTGCTTATTACTAATGGATTGAGCGTGTTGTTTTACCGTAGTATGCACACAATAATATTTTCCTATGCGATGGGCTAACACTGCTTACTGCATACATGAATTTATTGTATATGGTATGCAGATGCTCACTGAAGGTGCATGAAATGATAATTATAGACATCCCACCTGAAGGGTATAGATTTCAGGGAGGGAGATGGGGGGCATCCGGGGGGTAACAAATACGACCCACAATGCCTTGCGCAATGACGTCACCGCCACAGGCCCAATGTGTTTGTATATGTATGCATATGTATATATGTATATACATGTCAAAGTACATGTATGTATACAGTGGTGGTCAAAATTAAAACCTGACAGATCTGAAAATGTTGACTTTTTTGCCTCCAAAACCAGATTTCATTTCATAATGTTCATGAAATATGCAGATGTTTGCGCACCACAAATATCAGATGAAGTGAGACCTACTGTTTTACCCACTTTTAACTTTAATATTTGGTATGTCCACCTTTTGCAGCAATTACAGCAGAACATCTCTCTGGCATAGTGTGAGTATATTTCCTGAGAACTTCACTAATGGTATCCCATGCCTTCTGCAACTCAAGCCAAAAGCTTTCTCTTAAAGGTACAATAGATCTGTCCAGTTTATTTTCCAACACGTCACAAATGTGCTTGATGGGGTTGAGGTCCGGACTTAGCACAGTGATTCTCCTTATGAAGGCTCTATTCTATGATTTATAGAGCATAATGATCACTTTGTAGATATTTCATTGTAGAAATTTCATTTGTTTAAACAACTTAAACCTTTTAAAGATGCTAAGTGTTCTAATAATTTTGGCCATCACTGTATATATATGTATATATTTATGTATATTGACAACTGTGGTGAATGTGCGGGCAGGCGTGCAATTTTAACAACACTGACTAGCGGAAGGACAGATTTCCGGGACATTGCGCATCATTTGCGGGTGTCCGGGAGCTGCTGTCAATTTGTGGGAGACTCCCAGAAGTTCCGGGAGAGTTGGGAAGTCTATAATTATATCCGTCTTCCAAAGTCCGTACATCGCAAGAACCTGGGGTGCCACTATCAGTGACTTCAGAGCACAAACATAATAGGCAGTTCTGAGGTGACGATGCACCAAGTCAGCTGTGTTCGGGCTACTTGGAGATTCTCGGGTGATGGGGCGGACATGCAGCCTCCATATAGGCACAATCTGAGGTCCCCACTCCACAACTGTGAGGATGCTGTGTTACCCACTGATCTACAAACCCTCAAATAGGAATTACATTCATCTTTAAATTCAATCATTAATTTTTTTTTTTTTTCACTTCAGGGGAACCTGTCACAACACTAAATCTTTACTATCAATCAAAGCAAGTGGAACCGCAATATGAAGAGCATTCACATCCATAAAGCGCCTCCTGTTCATTGGCAATGAGTGACCCTTCAGGTATTTCTAGGCTTAAATGCAATACAAATTTAATCCTGAAGTTCGGCATTGTGCTGGAAAAATGAGCTCTCGTATTCAAAACAAGCCAGTTTTAGGCCATTCCCGGAGGTGCTGCTGAAGGAGATTAGAACCTGACAAGCGAGAAGCGCATTTCCTCTGTACAGTGTAAAGAGAATGAAGTGCAGTGCATGGACCAAAGACGGGTTCAATTTAATTTCACACGTGTTACATAATGATTTTTTTCTTCCTCTCGCCGCAGTGACCATCCAAGAAACATAAAGTACCTTGTAGCCAAATAGATTGTTTTCCTACAGGCAAATTTTTCATTTCCAGAAAAAATTGCCCTGAATTTCTGTGCACCATATACAGGAATATAAAAACCATCAACAGCTAAATTTGTCAAACAATCAATATGGATTCACCATTACCCACTTCATAAACAGCTTTTTCAGAGTCCTTCTCAGGAGGAATGCATCAGTTTTAAAAGATATAAAGATACATTTTTATAATACTTTTTTTTTTTTAATTAAAGGAATGTGATCATGCCTTGTGCATGGTCTGCAGAGTTAAAACATTCAGCTACACATTTTTCTGTAGAAAGCATATCCACACTACCCAAGCCACAGGGAGGTCTGGTGATAATGCAGCTGACGCATTTCAAGGGAAGTTTTAATTTATGCAGAAAAGTGTGTATATGTGCATATCCCAACCTTAATCCATTCTTCAATCAAGACCTTCTGAGCTAAATTAGCAGTAAATGTTCATAAGCCTGCTTTTCTAACTAGGATGATTACTTTCTTAAAATGTGCTTACAAATGGAAAAAATAACATACTGACTAAAACAATACAAGAAAAATGCAAAACACGAGTACCATTTCAGATTTTACCCTCCCTTCGTTTTCTTTGTTTAAAGAAACAAGAAATTTGAGTAATTTGCATGTTTTGTACTGTTAAAGTTTTCCAGAATAATTATTAGTAAACCTAACACACTTTTGGGATGCATTTTTATAATGATCTCACAAACTTTATATTCCATGATCTCTTCATTTCTTTAAAGAACGACCCCAAAAAACACCTAAGACAGACCTTGGAAAAACACTTCTTACACAGTATTTAGTCCATGTGTTTTAAACAGGCCCTATATGGCAGTTTTGGAGTGCCCTCTTTGGTAACCTTAAACTCACTTTCCTCAAGACTTCTCTGCTTAAACACTTAAATGGACACATTACTTTTGACCCTTTCATCTCCACCAAAGCTGTTCCAACTTTGAACGTGACCAGCTAGTTAAATTTCTCAGGAAAATCGACTCACCTCCCCACACCGCACACATTTGCAACAGTAATTTGTGAATGTTTAAGGTTCTTCGTTTCCTGGGCACAGACATCCTGACCTTCTGCTCTTACCACAGTTGCTCTTCTACACTTTTATCTGTAATTCCCTTCCAGTTGGCTAGATCACAGCAATTCATGCTGAAATATTCTTCTACCTCACTTACTGCGCAGGCATCAATCTCCAAATCATCAGCCTCCACTGGCTGTCAGTTGCAGCTCAGGTGAAGTTTAGTGTCAGTTCTGTCCTCCACAGCATCACCTGTCTGTCACATCTCTTCAGCGGTGCGTTTCATGGCTCCTAAATTCCTACATCACCCTTCCAAAGTTCAATGCTTTTTCAGCCGGCCTCGATAATCATGAAAAATAACCTTACGGAGTGCCATTCTTCACTGTAAACCGTACGCTCATGTAACGCCGAGACAGCCTTCCATCCATGCCACGTCAGTCCCTGCTCCTCCTCCTCCCCTGAATACCAGAGACACCTTTTACTCATGAACTCGATCGATTAAGTTCAGATTAAAAGCACCTGCTTTTATAGATCTCCTTGTGCAGTATCGAGCATTTCACCAAAATGAGTGTCTGTTCCTTGGTGACCCCTGCTTGTCCTCCTACCTTTCTTGTCTTTTGCCTAGCATTTTGGATTTGATTACTTGCCCTGTACTCAGTGTCTTTGGATTATGATTTGGGTTTCCTCGCCTTTGTTTGTTTCAACCTGGTTCTCAACCCTTTGCCTGTCTCCAGACCATGGCCCTGGAAGGGAATTTAGTGCTCCAGCGCTCCAATCATCTCCCAGTCCCGTCATTACAGCCCAGAATATAGACAACACCTCTATAGACCATACCTCTATAGACCACACCTCTATAGACCATACCTCTATTGACCATACCTCCATTCTAAAAACTTGATAACCACTGTTCTATTTTAATTACAGCAGTTAACCATCAAAAACTGAACTTTACGTTTCTTTGCCAATTAAAAAAAATCAGCTTAAAATATGACTCTTACAAAGCCTGTGCACTCATGTTATTACTTTATAATGTGCTCCTGTAGTTAAACTTGATTCATTCCAGACCCAAAGACGGATTGGTGGTTGTGAAATGTTATATTGTCAGAGCCTGGTCCTATAAAATAAGCTGATGAATGAAAATGTCTTTCTGATATTAATGTTTACATACATAAGTAGATGCTAAGTGAAAATTCATTACTTAAACCGAATGACAAAATGACTTTTTAAAAAACACTCGACCTCAACCACACTAGAGCTTGTATGTGATCAAACTGTTAAAATAAGAACAAGATCTTCTAATACATCATCTGCAGATTCTGGTTACTAAACATATTCAACAGAACATTCTTCCTGGCAGTGTTCTATCCATCCATCCATTACACTATGTAACAAATTTTTATTTTTATTTTGTTCCTGGGTACAAAGTGTGTTTTCCTAACCCAATATGGCTAAAACAAACAGAAAATAGCTATTGCTCCACAAAAACTTTGCTTTTTTTTTTTTGTTGTTTTAGGCAAACGGGTTCGGAAAACACACTTTGCTTTTCTGGGCTGTGGTCATAAAATCAAAGTTTGTGCTGAATGTAGTCGTTTATCGATAGGCTTTAGACATAAGCAGCTGAAATGTAACACTTGGAAGCCAGGAACAAAAATTGTGTTACATTGTGTAATCTGTACCCGCTTGTCCTATGCAGTCGCAGGGGTCCAGAGCGTATCCCGGAAGCAAGAATGGAGATAACCCGGGATGGAGAGCCAATCCAGCGCTAGGAACCTTCCTGGCAGTTAATTTAGTTTTATCCACATTTACCGTATAGTTTGTTTTATAGTTCAATAAAGTTCTTTTTAACCTCTGTAAGTATTTGACAGGTCTTTGTTTCCAACAGACGTGCCTATACCAGTGTTGCCAACTTTGGTCTAGCTGGCTGGCCTGAAATTTTTAATTCTACACAAACATGCACATGCATTTACATGTATGTAACAGTTTTATTACCTTGTAGATAGTCTGTAGGGTTTGCAAGCTGCCAGCACTTTTGTTGAAGTTTGGTAGCTATTGTCGCATTCATAAACTTTCCATAAACAAAAGTGGAATAATGGTGTTAAACGGGACTCACCGGTGGTCTCCACGATGCCCTCCAGTATGACGACGATCTCGAACTGCTCGGTCTGCATGGAGCGCGCGGACAGCTCGTAGAAGGGGCTCCGGCTGTCGATCACGTGACAGATGGTGAGCGGGGACACCAGGAAGAGCTGGTCGGCCCCGGTTCGGAAGCCCACGTCCAGCTCCAGCTGGTCCAGCGGCAGGAACTCGCCCTCCGGCGTCTGCCGAGACTGAACAGGCATGCAGCGGGGTGAGAGAGAGAGAGACCGGGCACGGCCGGCGTGACCTCTGCAATTACATGCGCCGTGCTGCACCGTCACGTCCACGATCACAACCATCAATCACAGAAAACAAAGAATCCACTTCGGTTTACCCAAAAGCATATAACAGATTTAATAATTTTGCATGGCATAATTTATTATAATTTGCATTGCTTTGGTCACAAGGCTTATTATTTAGGCCATATTCACGATTTATATAGGCTGCAAAAGAATGACATGGCAGATGGCATATAGACTGAGTAAGTGTTATCTTCAGGTTTGGTGGGTGTTTTAAATATAGATTGATCATTGCTAATGAATCAGAACTAATCAGATATAACTTTCAATATAGTTTTATTAAAATGAGGTATGTCCAAAATTAAGAATGATTAATTATTCCTTTACAGTTTTGTTTTATCAACTTGTTAATGTTTAAAAAAGCACTTGACCTCAACCACACCAGAGCTCATATGACCAAATAAAAATAGTCTTAGCAAATTAAAAAAAAACTTACCTTAACTGTTACACCTTAAATTTCAGACATATCTTGCACACACATTCTTTAGCGAGAAAAACAAAGAGCTTGCTGTCAGCGAGTAGGCAGCACTTACTTTGAGCAATTTGCAGCGGATCTGTGCCGAGACCATATGGCTGTTCCGCAGGTTACCGACCCGAAACATGAGCGTCAGTTTCCCATCTCGCATGGAGATCGCCGCGTGTTCGCTGAACATCAGGGTCTCTGCCCTCTTCTTGGGCTGGGACATCTTAATGAACATGCATCCTATTAAAAATGCATCTACTATAGATCCGAGAATGGACTGGAAAAGAAAGAGGATTATCCCCTCCGGACATTTGTCTGTAATGTACCTATAGCCGTAACCTATAGTGGCTTCGGTCTCAATGAAGAATAAAAAGGCGGAGGGGAAGTTATACACGTTGGCGACGCACGGCGTGTACTTGTCATCGTGAGCCCTGTTCAGATCCCCTCTGATGTATGCAATGACCCACCACATGGAGGCCATGAAGAGCCACGCCACCGTGTAGGTCAGGATGAAAATGAACAAATTCCAGCGCCATTTCAGATCCACCAAAGTGGTGAATAAGTCCGAGAGGTATCTGCTGGTCTCGCCGCCCAGGTTGCCGTGCTGCACGTTGCATCGCCCGTTCTTGTCCACGAAGCGCTGCCGTTTCCGCTTCTTCTCCGGCACCGGCTGACTGAATCCAGAGCCACTGGACGAAGTGGTCACTACCTGGTAATCGTCCCCAAATTTCTTTCGAAGTGCAGACATACTACGACAACAGCAGTTAAAGAGATTCCCCTTCAATCTGCCCGTCTTTTCCCTTTTTTTTTTTTTTTTACTTTTTTTTATTATTCTTGTACCTGCTGCAGTTTATTCTTCTGTGACGATGCCCTGCGAAGCGCTTCAGCGCTCTCTCGATATCCAAAAATAAGGCAACTATGAATTATCTTTATTGCAACCAGTTAACAAAAAAAAAACTACGATATTTTTCCTGTTAACTATTAATCCCAGTCTGATCAAAATCGGAATAGCATGCAGGCGCATGGACGGAGCGACGCTACAGTAAATATGCCAATGCCATGTGTCAAACGTTTTGTTTGCAAGCGTCGGACTTATAGGAGCTTCATCCGCAGTTTCCAGCCTCAAACCGCATGTTGTGTTTTGCGCTGCGAATTACTCATCGGCTCTTTCCAAGCCCCGGAAAACATGCAGGTCGCTCCGACTCATCTGGAAGTCCGCACCTCAGCTCCGAAGTTGGAAATGGCTCCGGGGCTTCATCAAAGCCTCTGCTCCCCCTCAAACGCGACGGCATAAGATCGCAGCGCTCAGCTACGACATGGAAACGGGTCTCTTAAAACGGGTATATTTGCCATCTGAGGGATCGGGTTTTAACGCGTCAGTGCCGGGCGACCCATCGCTCCCCAAATCTCCGCTTTCCTTCCCCCGTTGCGAACACGAGACATGAAGTGCTGAAGTGGAGATCGGACGGGCTGGTGTCGGGTCTGGATCTGCTGTCCAGTTTGGCCAACTTCCCCCGCCTTTATTATATTTTCTTTTTGCGAGCTTGCGCCCTGGTTTCTTTGTTATATGTGAATCATCAGCGACCTCCGTTTGCAGGTGAGGGAGGAGCGCAGACCGCGGCTCCGCGTCTCCTTCGCTTTATTCCTATACGGCTTCTGCGCACTGCTGAGATGCCTTACAACGCCTACCCCAGCCGTACCCAAAGAGGGGCAGGCTGCCTTTTACGCGTCTGAAAGGGGCTGCGATGCGCATTTGCAAAAAAAAAATGCTTCTGATTTTGCAATTATCCGAAGGCAACCTATACCCATTTATAAATACTTATAGAACATTCAGTTGAGTAGACCCATTTTAAGTGATTTAATGCAGAGCAATGACACAGTCGTCACTGATGATGTAAATAAAAACACAAATTAAAACGTTTCCAAAATCACTTTTTTTTAGCGTCTGACAGACAATGAAAGTGTCGTTTTGAATGGATTTCAAATAATTCTCAAAGTAGCCATATATACTACAGATATTGGACTATATTTTCTGTGACATTCAGCATCCTATTGTGTTATTTTTGTAAGTTTTGTATCAGGGGCTGCGTTTAAAAAAGATCCCATTAGTTTTAGAGCCTTTAACCTTTATCTCTGCACTTTTTAGACCTAAGAAACACTCTGGTACTAATAGTAAGCAGTAAAAGGCTATACACTGGCATTAATGAATCTTGCAATAGCCTTCCTTTCTTACCCAGAGTTTCCTTACAGGCTCTTGACAAGTGATGGCCTCTTTTTACAAGACATAATGGTTATGGTGCAACAGTCATTTATGATATGATTCTGGTTATCTGACTATCTTGTTCCCTCATTTTTTTTTTTTTACCCTCTGAATAGATAAGCTGACCGACCATCACTTCGGGATACTGAAGGCCAGTACCGTCTATTAATCCTTGGAAGCATGGTAGCTTAAAATTTTTTTTTTTTTTTATTGAATAAGTGAAAGTCTGGGCAAGCCTTCAAGAAGAGCTTTTCACTGAAAGCTGTTCCTATACAAGGTTGCAGGGGAGTGTTTGCTACTGGGGGCTGACAACATAATAATTTTAATGCAAAGGTCTATTTATTAAGGAAGGATGAATTAAACAAAATTATATATTGCGGGTTACATGCCCCCCGGTTATTTAATTTCACTGCTGAAAGGAGAGTCTCTTGCAAATGTGACCTGCGCCATATATTAGACATTAGCAAAAATGTGTTTCATTATCTTCTAGGTGCAACAGAGATACTCAAGGGGTGACTTTTCCCCCCTCTGGGTGAGTGTTAGAGTTCTTCAACACCTTCATGAAGGTTCCTCTGATTTCTTCTACATAGCTGTTTGAATACAAGCAGGACCCTTGCAGACGGGGCCCAGCTCCATGTCCACCCCTGGACCTAGTTTTCAGGTCTCAAGAGGCCCCGAGACTCTCCTTGTAAAAGATGATACTGCATTGTTATGCAAACGATGGCCAACAAATCCCATGTGGGCTAAACTGCTTACATTCTCATTGACTCAGGTGTTACAGAGAAACAGCTCTCTGCACTGGAGGGATCTAGCAAATGCCCTCCTCATTATATAATTGCCTGCCAAGTCCCTTGGATGGATAGACACACTTAAAAGAAAACATCTCCCTAATTAATGAACATCACAGTCCTCATTAACAAGGAAATATCTCACCATAATAGTTATGCCTTTACATTGTAAAGGCAAATTTTTAACCCTTTACTCAAAATGTGATGCACAGATTTTCATTGTGTCTTTTGGCTCGAACAGTCGAGTCTGAATAAACTGAGAGAGCTGCCTTAAGCAAACGAAGGCAAATGAGCCATAATGAATGTAGGGACAATGAAGAGCACTTTGTATATCATCTCTGCAGCTGTAATTAGGATATGCTGTATATTTGTCACAGGAAAATGCCAACAATTAAATGTTAGCGTGTCAATGTGTTTTTCACCTGTGGTGACTGACACTGTCTTAAGTAACTTAAAGTCTAAATATATAATAGATTTGTTTTTGTGCAAGTTCTACAAGTGTTGTACTGAAGTGGATTATTCTAAAGTCTGTATTTCTGGAGAGTTCATATCTTTGGGATCAGATCAGCATTAGAAATTGGGGAAAAAAACGAGTCTAAAAGTCTTACTTTCCCATAATTCCACCCAGGGGAACATCACAGCCAGCCTGTATGACAGTGACTCGACTTTGTTACATATTACGTTATCACATATGGTATAAGAAAATGCGTAATTATGGTAATAGCTGCCAAAAACCGGTGACAGGGTGGCCTGTCACAACCCCATCTGAATAATCTCTCTGATCATATGATTCTTTGTACCAGGAAACAAACACTTAATGAATGAGCAGTGTTATATTTCACAAAAATATGACTGTAAATAAGAATACATTTCACGTTTTTAATGCAGAAAACTTACCTTGAGGCGAAGTGTTAGAATTTGTGCATTATTGCATATTAAATCAGAACAATACTTACTAGGCCTCGCCATCATTTCTCTATGATCCAATCTGAAACTCATTTGTCTAGCATTTCACATAGCTATACACTATCCTTATTGTGGGTAAAACCAAATTGTTATGGATACACACCACATTTGCAAGCGGCACTGCATTCAGCAGTGGAATTAAATAACAGACACACAGTACGGTTCAAAAACGTGACGAGTGTGTTGGAGAAAATATTCTGTTACCCATTAGACAGTGATGGAGGGGTCTTATGCTCTTTTAATTTAAAAAATAGGCTCGGTGAGGGCTGCTAGACTAGCTTGATGTATGAAACCTATCAAGGATACCCACAAGACATTCATTCATCATGCGCGTCGCATGAGCTGAAACGGCACATCATGACCTGCGCCGCAGAATGCAACAAGATGCATCGCAAGCCAAATGAGAGTATCAAGAAGTGGAACCAAAGTCTGCTGAAAGATCGGACCAGATGCAGACCCAAACCACCCAAAATTGGAGTGTCCCACCTATACTGCCAGGTCTTCTGGGAGGAACATTGTTGAAAATTTCTATGTTCTTATAATTCACTGTAACACATTTGTATTATAACCATGGCTATAAGTTTCTATGAAAAAGCAAAACACATTATAGCATTATATGTTTCTCATGCATTATGAATGTTCTGTGAAGGTCTCATCTGTAATGCACTATAACTTCCTTCATAATGCATTATAATGGTCAGTATAAGAGTTAAGGATGCTTTGTGCTGCATTATACAGGTGTTTATAATGCATTTTAGATGAAACCTTAAAGCATTCATATTGCATAACACACATGACTATAATATGTTATGCCTTTTGATGAATACTTATAGGCAGGTTTATAATACTTTATAAATGCATTATAATGCATTACGAAGGTATGTGTAATGCAGCATAATGACTGCTTTAAGTAACGTGTTAAGGCAATTATCCATGCAGGAGAGGGACTTAGGTGCAGATGACTGGTTCAGAAAGAAACAGACACATAGCCAAAACTATACCGACTAATGTAGGACACACGAGCACAAAGACGTCTGTTTTGGGAGCAGGCAGACTGAGCCGAGAGCACAATTTACTGCTCAGTATATATTGAGTCCAGCACTTCCTGTTCTAATTAATTCCCAGGTGACAGGAGGCGAAAGAGGAAGTTTATCATCTTGTTACTTAATCACTTACATTAGGGCTAGACCATGAATTGCAAGCACTGATGAAAACATACTGTTAAATATGTCCTCCTTAAAGCAAGCTCTCTGTCCAGCTTGGATGTGCAGTAGTTTAATGTTTGGCTTTGTCATATAGGCAAGCTTACTCTGTGCATATGTGTAACGAAATGCTTTTTCCACCTGTTCCAAGACTGCGCTCGAATGGAAATATGCAGTACGAAGAAAAAACAATATACGTTAAGCATAAATAAAACTGAAATAATAGAATGTCAATAAAAATAAAATATGAGTCAAAACAAGACATTAAAAATAAAAAGTTAAGATAACAGTAACTGTAAAATGAAGATATGAAATGAAAATGTGAGATAAAGTGTGTATAGATGTTAGCTTAGTATTACAGTCGTGTTGACAGTATGTGTGTGTGGGGTGTGTGTGTGTGTGTGTGTATATAAGGTTCTACTGCATTTTCTCAAAAAGACTATTGGCTTGCAGATGTGACCAAATGTAGGTTTAATTTATTTGAACATAATTGAATTTTGTACTTTCATGAAGTTGAACAAAAGGTTGCGGCTTTACGCTACTTGCTAGACCGAAGGCTTCTTTCAGTTATCATGTCTCTTTCTTACTTGAAACGAAAGATATTTAAAGTCTATTATAATATCTGTGATCTCGAGCAGATGTGAAACTAATTCTTGTCGTAGCTCTCAGAATAAAGAAACGTAAAATGACATTACCGTCAGACGTTAATGATGACACAAAGCTGAAATAAAAACAAGGAGTTAGTTAAAATTCTCATAAAAATGCTTAATTGATTGTTTAAACCTCCCCCTTTTCTGCTACATTATGTGTCGTGCAGTTTTGTGACACTGAATATATTTTAATATGCTTCAATGGCTCCTTTCTGTAAAATTTAGCAAGCATTAATTCTTTTTTTTCTGGTATAATAACATCCTTATTACAAGTGAGTGCTAATTTTTATCCTTTGTTGTGAATGATAATGAAATAACGATTTTATACAAAAGATTATGTAATTTTCTGATATGCAAAAAAAAGTAAACGATAGGAAGGAATAAAGTGCAATTAGCAGCGCAGCAAAGCTTTCCTTGAACAAAAGTAATCTGTCCTCCAGATTTATCGGGTATCTCATTCTGCGCATCGCCCTTTCATTGTGGGAAGCGAGGCGAGGTGTAATTAAAGATACAGGACAGAAATCTGGTGTGAGCATGTTACTTGTAGGGAGCTGGTGAACTGTGTTGAGTGTGACTTGTTAAAGAAATGAAAGGCAAATATGGGCAGGACTAGAAATATTAAATCAAGAGGTAACAGATTCCTTTAAGTCTGTTAATGTAATCTTACTGATAATAGATTTACAGGACGAGTTAACAAGGATGTCTTCCCAGTTCTTTCAAAGAACGTTCACGTTAGAACACGTAAATGGAGAACACACATAGTTTAAGCTCAGTCACGCCTAAATGGCATTTCCCTTTATATCCATCTGGAATTTCAGGCACGGTTGTATAAGGCATCAAAAAAGGTCAGTCAATGACAGATTAATTTTTTAATTCCACCCATATGGCTTGACAGTGTGATGCTTAAATGTTGGAAACTAGATCCGAAGGCCAGATTTTAGTCAACACAAAATGACTCTGAATGTCATAGTGTGAAAAAAGAAATCAATTCAATTTACACAGCGGAGAACATAAGCATAATTACTGATGCCTTTACATACAGAACTCGAAGAAGTAGCTCTGATAGTGTATGCCATGCAGCATAATTATAGTTTAATTTAGGTAATAGATAGCGGTGATTATACAGTCTAATGATATAAATGTAAATGTGTGCATCAGGAAGACGGTGTATGAGTATGTTGTCCTTGAGCCATGTGTGGTGGGTATATTCAGCATATGTATAGATATACATACATGCAAATACATACAGAAACAAATGTTCCAGAGACATAAATATATAAATACGGGTCTGATTATAACTCGTCAGATCCACACGGCCTCCTGCATGTCCCACTGGGCGCCCCCGGTAAGCAGAGAATCACCTACACATCGGCTTCTGGTGGGGCTCTTGCTACCGCCACCCCTGAGAGACGTAGCTAATTACCTGCACTTTTTATTTGCTGTTGTGCTGCGAGTTCCACACTGGGGACCCCAAACTCTCCCTCTCGTACACGGGAACCGCACAAGAGTAAGATTCTTGGCGGTGAAGAACCGTAATTAATAAAGCACACGATTAATAACTCAGGTGAAATCCAGTAGAATGCGAGCAGAGCCAGCAGCAGATGAGGTGCAAATCACATCGTTACTAGCCAAATAGAAACTCGTAAGCGGTATTGACTTTACTTCTATACATACAGGTGTTTTACAGTGGCCCTTTTTGTTAACTAGAGATTCCTATTCCTGGTATCGGCCACAGTGTTACAGCATGCCTTCTCCTGCTCCGGGCAGAATGGCCTAGAACCCCTATAATGCATAACAGCACAATAGAACACCCCCATGAAGGTTTTACTCTTCTCAGACAACACATGCAGGAATGAGTTGTGTCCTCTCTAAAATACACTTTATAAGGTACAAAATGTGTGTGTGTGTGGAGGGGAGGGGGTGTAATTTTACAGACTTCTCTTGCTTTAATGTATTGTTAAGGAAAGCCACACCCACACTGGTCATAACCCCGATAAAGGTGGCCGTTAAGATGGCTATCCCTGCGGACCAGTTATTTTACACTGTAACTCCTTCTTAATGAAGCGTACACATGGGCCATCGCAAACAAACCAGACCAGTTATTTTACACTGTAACTCCTTCTTAATGAAGCGCACACAAGGGCCAACGAAAACAAACCAGACCAGTTAGGTATTTTCCTACAGTAAGAGACTGAGAGAATGAATATTGGTTAAATGAACAGCTATGGAAGTTAAAAGATGAATGTACCACCATTTATACAGGCTATAAAAGTATCTCTTTATTCTACATGTTGCAAACACCTACAGTATTCATTCAACATGAAGCCTGTTAAAAATAATAATGCTTTGAAATTATTGCCATTCACAATGAAGTCATGCTTGGATTTTCATTTTCAAGATTAAAATACAAGTCACATTGAAACATGGAAGGGCAGGAATGAGCCTCTGTAACGTACATAGCATAAATAAAACCAAGAAAGTGTAATCAGCAACGTTATTTTCAGATCTCTCGTGAGACATCTTACTTTGAGCTCGCATGCCTTTGAGCTTGCACGATGAAGAATCAACAACTTCCGGTAATGTTCACACATGCCAATACAGCACCATCCCCTGTGGTTACAATTTGTTTATTAGTTGAACGAGGAAAAAAAAAATTGTTGAAGCATGGGTCGCTTTCAGGGAAATGTGACTACAGATTAAAGATGTTTTGATCAATTAACATCTCTCGCAGCTAACGTTGGGGGATAACAGGAAACGAAAGTAAATCGGCGGTGATGGCAGCAGACGGAGAAAAAAATATCATCATGAGCACAATGACTTTGCTTGCGTTCGAGTTGGTGTGTTTAGAATCTTAGCCATTTATTGTAGCTTCCTTCAATGTCTGTATTCCTCTAAACTGGATGAACACAGGAAAGGCAAATTTATAGCTATCCTTAAAAAAATCTTTACAAAACATACAAACAGGTGGCAGTTACATAACAACTTCAAGACGAATACAAAGAGGACTCAAACTTCATCACCTAGTACCATGCGTCAACAACAGACTTTCAAAACAAACGAAAATTAAGCTGCAAATATTCAATATGTACACACAATTGGGGCATCCAGGTACCAATCGACAACTGGTGAAGCATTTCAGGACACTAATATAGTTTGTCAGATAGTTATTTTGACAGCTTTGATTTATTTTAAAACAGGAAGAATTGCAAGTGGCTAATGGAAGTAATTGTCGCAGTACCAAAGCCTTTCCCAATCATGACTCGAGACACCCACTGCAATTGTTACATCTTTTGTGCTAAATCTTTCATGACTAATTCACAGGGACGACTTCCCACGTTCTCAGAGTATTCATTCCATGGACCACTTTTACAACTTTATTTCACAATTCCACCCAATTACAAAAAAACTCAGACAAAATGTGTGTGGCACAGTGCTTTAACGGATTATTGTGGAGCGCGCGCTGCCCATTTTCACCTAAGGCGTTCAAAGTTTTTGCCTACTTTTCTATAAAAATACGAATATATTGTATATAATGTACCACATTAAAATGTGACTATAAATAAAATTAACTATACATTTACTGCTCCATCATTCATAGAAAAAATCTTACATTTCTGTAAAGTGCCAAGGGCATTGAAAAAAAAAATTATAATCAAAATTAAAGTTAATGTAATGGATTCTGAAAAAAATGTGTAATATACAAACAAACTGTTTTCTGTAAGCTTTGCCCGACAAGCCACTTGCCCACGGCGAAACTTACTAAATGCATCATCTTCCCTTGTGTGTCTTCTTCACTCTTGGCCTAAACCCACATACTCCACAAGCCACCAATAATGGCTCATCACAGCTTCCAGATAACAACGAGCAGCAGATATTTGAACGGCATGCTACTCTGGTAAATAGAAGAAATTAGCAAGGTGTAGGCAGCAGAAATGGCAACATTGGTTAGCTATTAACTATAATTAGATGGCCAACACCTTCCTTCAATACAGCCCACGTTAAAAATGCCACCAGGATATAGCTAAAAATCATTTAGCATTTAATAGCTAATGGTGTCGTTTCTACAATTTGGTTATACGAGATTTCAGACAACATCAGCTAAGGACCTAAAAGGTATGAAACGGCGCGTCAGTTATAACATATAACAGTATCCTTTCAAGTAATAAAAGGAGAAAATATAATTGTACTTTATTAAATCACAAGTTTGCAGATTAACAGGTTAAAATTAAATCCGCATTTGTGGACGTGAACTCAAAACAGAAACACGTTGTGTTCTGGAAGAGTGACGTGTAGCTGAGTCATCTGCATTATACAACCATATATTATTTAATATTACTTTAGGGAATATCTGTCTCTCAATCTGCTTGAGCAATTAAATTAAAATGGGGTATAGCTTGGATCCTTTGGCAAACACCAGGGCAAGCTTCACTCAGACAAAGGTTCTGATTTTATACACAGCACAGAACAAAAACACCATTAACGTATAATAACTCCCTGAAGTTATATTTTTTTCATAAAATAATATGTAATTTATATTATGTAGTATCAGTCTTTAATAAAAGAAAAACTGAATCGTCTAAATACAACAAGAACTGGGGAAAAACAAAAACCCACCGGGTCAACGTAAATAAATCGCTAGACAGTAAGGAGAAAGAAAATCTTTCCATTAGCTACAAGGGCAATAAATAACTTTTACAGAATTCATACATGTATAACACAGTATATCAGAAAACTGTGAAGAGTAAATCTTTTCACTTTTCAGTTTAAAAGTCTCAGAAACCATACTGCAGTTTGACGGCCATGCACTTGATCAAACCGAGGCTTTACAGACTAGCTTTTCCAGTATTATTCCTATCGCAAAAAAAAATCACTTATTTTATACATGCATGCCACAATAATATTTTTAAGGCATGTGACATTTTTGCTTCCTCAACAGAAACATTGCAAATCCGCAGCGGATCATAGGATTCATATTGACTGTGGTCGCCAACGTCACAATAAAAATGTCAGGACTCATCTTTCAATAACAGTCCGAGTCCGAATGCACGTCATGATCGATAACATCGTACATTCGACACATATATGAGCTTATAATGATAACTTGCACAAACAGCAAATAACATAACCAACAAACTTTTGTGATATTAAAACATCCAGGTAATACTGTCCGTTGTGTAAACATAAAATGTGGTTTAAATCGAGGATTTTCAAGCTGGGGCCAGGATACCCTGCTACTCCGTAGAGCAGGGGTCCCTAGTTCTGCTCTGTTTTCATGTCCCGAGTTTATGAATAGCTGAAACTCCCTGGTTTAAAGCATGAAAGTATGAATCAAGCAACTAATGAAACAAAAAATATATACTGATCCATGTTCATGATCTTGCTGCACAAGATGGACAAAAGTAAATGTTGAACAACAAGTACACAAATACATGCTGTTTTTTAGCTGTTTCTGAACACTACCTCCACCACATGGTTATGCAGGAGGAGATGGGTAACACCTGAGGCCAAGGAGGCAGGTGCCTCGCTCATGGCTCCGCCCACCGCCTTGTCATTGGACCACTCTGACCAGCCACGCCCATCACCAACTTGGTGGGAGGGCCCTATCCGGTGGCACTTCCTTGAAGCCTTGATGAGGTCCACAAGTTGAAATCCACACAGTTGGAGGAAACGGAAGCATGGTCCTTTAGCTGGCGCACATTGGGTCAGAGGGACAGCTGTGCAGACCAGCACAGCTGGGAGTGGGCCGGAAGGAAGTGGGCGGTAGGAGGCTCAGCCGCTGAGGGTCATGTTCCTCAGCAGCCACTGCTGAGAGCGGCTACCCGTGCAGTCCCGCAGGGTGGGAGCCATCTTGTCCTCTTCTGAAGGCATGTCCAAGCACTGGTTACTGTTGACATGCAGGAGGGTCAGCCGCTATGGATTCAAACAGCACCACACAGGACAATGAGCACAAGTGCCAATGGACGTCTGCTAAAAACAGCTTAGGCATCACGTAAAGTTGTTTATTCAAGATTATAGCCCCGATTATATAAAAAAGAATACCAGCGCATCTCACTACCAAGCTGCCACACATGCAGAGTGTCACGCTTATCAACATCTGAGCAGTGTTACAAGGTTTAGAAAAGGACTTTTATAGGCTAATGTTGAATTCTTTCAAAAGTTTCAAAGGAACAACATCAGACAGTTCTTGATACTGGAGAGGAGAAAAGATGCAGGATTACGATTCCCATCCCTGACAAACACATAACTAATGTGATTACTTCCAAGTAACAGAAGTAGGTAGTTTGGGTCACTAATGGTCACTTGTTTAGGTCACTAATTCAATATTCACCAATGGAGTCTTTAAGCATTTTTGAAAGTCGCTCTGGCTAAGGGCGTCTGCCATACGTTATAAATGTAAATGTAGGTCCAGAAATTAAAAATGCAAACCAAGTTTTTGGTTCAACCAACCAGTTGAGTATAAAAAGTCACAGAGTACTCAACTGGTTGAAACAAAATCTTGATCTAGA
>JAODKM010000001.1:45493260-45504744 GCA_026780845.1 Petrocephalus sullivani
ACGCCCCTCCCCCCCCACCCACTTTTGCACAGTGTTTCGGCCCAACCCCGGGGCCCCCACTTTTATTTTCCCCTATGTCTCTTCCAATACCCCCCCCCCCCCCCCCTCGATTTCAGCTATTCCTTCCAATACCGAAAACATTAAGAAGTTATAAGAGATAAAAAACCGTCCCAACTGCTTGCCTGTTCCTTTAAACCACTGAGCCCTTGCAGAGAGTACTGCCATCCAGAGCAGAGACCAACTGGGGAAGCTGCCCCAGGCGGGGGGGGAGGGGGGGAAGGTGGGGGGCAGGGGGCGGGTGGTGGGATGGATTGCCATGGCTGCCTAGTTGAATTAATTTTGTTGCCCTACAATAAAACGGTTTCTGTTCCTTAACAAGGTACGAGGTGTTTTGGTTTCCGGAGATATGCAGCTACTCACCCGTCGAGCCTGACGTCGGGCAGGCTCCTGTTAAGTGCTATCAGATCGCTGGCCAGCAGGTTAAACTGGTTAATCTTAAAAAGCTCCTTCATTTTCTCCTGGTCCTCCTTCTGGATGCTCACTGCCTTGCCCATCTCCCCGGGGCCTTCGTGGCTCCGCGATATGACAGCTGGCGTGACGGAGAAAGGTGGAGAGGCCCTTATCGTTAAATCATTAAGGCCACAATAAAGGAGATTAATAGAACATCCTGCAGTGAAAGATTTGAACCGGCGCACAAAAATACTGAATAAGGGCGTCCGCAAAATTAAAATATGCACTTACATTTTTTCTCAGTTTTAGGCAGCGACTGGCATTGCAAAGAGAGATTTTGCAGCTGTGGGTTTTTTTTATCCCCTTACTGGTGTTTTCAGGTGAATGAACTTCCAGAATGCTGCCTCTGACTTCACATTACATTACGGTACCTGCAGCATATACATGCAGGACTACTTTCGCAATTCAATGTCATGTCTGCACAATGCTAACCTTAATACCGACTCCTTTGCAGGCAAAAGTGACTCGTTTATGAGAAGCGTTCGTCAGTGCCAGTGCTGCCTGGAAAGACTGCAGGGCAGCCCCGAGGGGCGTATTCCACGGTAACCTGTGTCATCAAAAACTTACGCCCGTTTCAGGAGAGGACAAACCCCCGAGGCAGTTTGAAGAGGGTTACAGAAAAAAAAGGTGCTTAAACTTCCCATTTCCCAGGGTCTCTCATATAATGCAGCCATGCAGGGACGCCATGGGGCCCTGACTGAGAGGACCCCTAAAAACTTTGGAACATAATAAGATTGGTCTGGGATGGGGGCCCAATCAGATGCTTTCATGGGGTCCAAAACCTCTAACGACACCCCTGCAATATTCAGCCCAGGGTACCCAGAACTGCTTTCCCCGTGAGCTGCAGTCAAAATGAAAGTTTGTGCCATTGCGCATTCTGAGCACTAGAATAAAATCACACTGTGAGAGTGTGAAACTGGGCAGGTTTGCCTGGCACCACTAGATGCTTGGTCTTGTATACTGCACAAGACTCCTTCTTGGATGATTCTTGTTTGCATGGGTGTAAATTATAGGGGGATGGGGGGGTTGTAGCCTCCCAATAAGCAAAACCAGCCAACACAACCCCCTGGACCCCCTTAAATGGGTGGCGACCCCCTAATGCTCAATCTAATCCAAAGTTATGCCCTAGTAGTTGTCACTGGTCAATCATTGGGTGCTCAGCCTAGTAGAACCAATGTCAGCTATGACAGGTAGATGTGGAGCCACCTGCCTCAAAAAAGCATCTGCCAAATAAATCAATGTAAATAAACGCAATGTGAAATGAGTGGGAGTGCTCAGTGGCAAGTGCTCGGGCATGTCCTAGGAGCCGCGGGGCACCAAGAGGGGGACACCCTGGATGCCGGTGCACCTCAGGGTCAACACAAAAAAGCACCAACCCAAAACGCCAATCCATGTAGAACCCAACATCGTGGGGGATAGGAGGCGACAGTGATATCCATTCAGCTAAAATTTAATTCAGCTCCACATTGAAGCCCCAGAGATTTAACAATAACACCGTAACTTGAATTTTAAATGTACATTTAAAAGAACAATGTACACCACCAGGCCAAAAAACAGTCACCCTTTGAATTTAAATCAGCAAGTACTTAAGAGCCAATGATTGGATCATTGTTACAGCTCAGCAACGTTATGCAGCAATAAAGTGATGTTAGCTGAGCACCTGAATCTACTGACTGGCCAGGTTATCCCACCAATGGATTGCTGCTTCCCTAATGGCATGGGCATATTCCAGGATGAGAATGCCAAGATTCACTGGGCTCGAATTGTGGAAGAGTGGTTCAGGGCGCGCGAGGAATCATTTTCACACATGAACTGGCCACCACAGATTCTTGACCTTCACCCAACCTAAAGATGTGCAGAAGACTTTACAGATGGTTCAACTCACTTACCATCCAAGCAAAATCGCAGAGAGAAATTAATGCAAATCTGGATGAAAAAAAAGTTGCATAAACACATGGAAACAATGCCATGATGAATGTGCACCTTAATCAAAGCTAAGGAATATTAAAGTGTGTTGCTTTTTGTGGTCAGGCAGTGTGAAAGGCACATATCATCGGGCAATACAATTAGGTTAACTAGTGTCTCTGAATTGCGTATAAAGTGTGTGTGAGTCTGTGTATGTGTCTGTGTAATCATGTATATATTACATTGTGGGGACCAATAAATGATAAAAGCCTGTCATTTTGACCTTGTGGGGTGATTTTTTTTTCCATTCCCACAAGAGAAGAGAAGAGTTTTTTATAAAAAACAAAAAAACTAAAAATGCCAAAAGTCTTGTATTTTGGTTGGCTGTTTATGATTAAGGTTAGTGCTGGGTAGGGGTTAAGGTCGTCATAGCTTGGATTAAGGTTATGAGTCCCCACAATGATATGAATACAAATGTATCTGCATGTGTGTGTGTGTGTATGCATAAAGATAGGAATACATGGTATGTGTGGATGTGTGTGTGTGTGTGTGTATGCACGCCTTTTCCCTGCAATGGCCTGGCAGCCCATCCAAGCTGTCCTCCTGCCATGTGCTACATGCTGCCCCCCCCAGGCCACACTGGGAAAGCGCTTGTAAGATGGTTGTATAATTACACACATACCTGCACACCAATACACACTGTCAGAAGGGGTATTTCATTCTGCTGCTGTTTACGCGCTGGGTGTCTTCTGAACACGCTCCAGCTCAATGGCCTTTGAAATAAAGTTTTTTTTTTTAAGACATATTTAAAGGTTGTGCACCGCACTCAGGAGCACTACATATAAATGGGGTTTTTATTGCCTGACGGTATTTATAACGACATAAGCAAAGTACGAGAGGCGGCGGCGAATCCCCCGGAGCATGATCCCCGTGACGCGCGGCCCTGAGCACCTCCCACGCCCAGCGATTACCATTCTCAGCGGTCTCTAACGGCCGAAATGCTTCTGAATTATTCAGGAACAGGGAGTACTCTGAGGACCATGTAAAATACATGTCTGCAATATACCAGTGGTCGTTAAGCTGAAAATCCAAGGTTCACAGTGAATAATAGATGCCGTAACTGTGCCAAATGGTCTCCAGGCGATTCAGTTCTTAAATGGCTTTTGACATTTTCCGCAGGCCTGTCTGCCATGCGGCCCCACAAATTACTACAGAAAAACAGAGCGTTACAGACTTCCACTAAGCTTTATTAGTCATAAAAAAACATGATAAAAAAAATCCCCCATCTTTTGTGAACAGTTTCTTGACCTCCATTAATACCAATCAGCTCAGCGATTCCACCAGGACCGCAGGTTAAACTCTGAAACTCAGTTCAGGAATTAAGAGGGTTGCTTCAATACGCATTCATATATACAGTTGTCCCTCGTTTATCGCATTTAATCCGTTCCAGACTCTACCGCAAAAAGTGAATTTTCGCGAAGTAGGATTCTTTATTTATAAATTGAATATTTTCGTAGTTAGAGTATAGAAAACCTGTTTACGATCTTCTAAACACAGTTGTTAACATTATTAGAGCCCCCTAGACATGAAACAACACCCTTTAGTCACCATTACACTCGTATTACCCAAGATATTAGACAAAATAAGAGAAAATAAGACATATTAGACGTTACAAATATCATATTATTATTATTGTATATTTAATTACACACACAGAACCACTAACCTATGAAAATAAGAAGAAGCAGAATTAAGCTTAGAAGAAGCAGCACGTTTAGGAGCCATCGTGGGGCTTAGATAAAAGTTCTCAGAAATCGCAAACAATCCGACTGTATACACTCTAATGAGCACAGTACTATATACACTCTAATGAGCACAGTACTGTATACACTCTAATGGGCACAGTACTGTATACACTCTAATGAGCACAGTACTGTATATACTCTAATGGGCACAGTACTGTATACACTCTAATGGGCACAGTACTGTATACACTCTAATGGGCACAGTACTGTATTTGAAAAAAAACGCGAGTGAAGCGCGAAGTGGCGAGGGACAACTGTATAGTATATTTTCTAATCAAGCTCAGAAACAGCAATGTCGTAACAAAAAAGTTCATAATTTTAAATTTGTCAGAAATTAATTTAAATTAAAATTGTAGACATGCTGTTCTCATTAAGTTAGCTATAGCCTGATTTCTCTAGCGGGACCTGCTACTTATCGCTACTTATCACATCTTGGTTTGTCACAATGCAGCAGTCTGCCACTAGTGAGCGTTTCCCTTTATTGCTCAGCCAATCATCTCCATCTCCAAATGCTCAAGTGCTCCAATGTGTTGTTTGCCTTCACCAGATAGACAATGCGATGGAGCTTTGCAGCTTGTCCCTTTTTCATTCATTTTCTTTTAAGCTACTTGTGCCTATAGTACATTTACTCTACAAATCCACAAATTGCCCAAAAAAAACTTCACCTATTTTTCATTACAAAGTTAAAATCCATATCCTTCAAGGTTCTTTGCAAAATGAGTGAATGGGGCATCGGGAGGACACAGGTCTGTTATTGTTCTGAATCTAAACCAGATCTAACGGCTTAATCCTTACAGAAGCAGGAGCTCTCCAGTCATAAGGCAGAGCTGTCAAAGACAGCAGCACAGGGACAGCGAGGATAGCATGACTGGCTCTGGCAGGTAGCACAGAAAAAACACACTTCCAGCTCCTACCTTCGCTTGCTGTGCAGGTGGAAGCTCTTCCATCCAACACTGCCTAAGCTGCCTGGCTTAACTCAGTGGAAGCCAATGAACTGGCCGAGGGGGTACCGATTAAGCCAATAAGAAGCATACAATAATCCCGCCCACTATGGGTTTCAAATCTCTATTTTTCTCCATTTCTATCATTCATTTCCTATTACATGCCAATTTCAGTGCTGAAGAGCCCAGGTGGGAGGCCACTGCTGCGAACCCACTGGCTTTGCCTTGCGTTCTAATTCTCAAAAAAACCAAGGTCAGTTTACCACAAAGCACATTTACGTGCACCCGTTCCTCATAAACAGAGCCCTTCTTAGAAAAGCCTCAAGAACACATCTTAGCAGGGCTGCACGCAATTGTCGCTTACATTTATTTAGCATTTTATGCTTTTATACAAAGCACCAAACGATTGTGAAAGCCGGGTATGATAGTCCGTGGAGCAACTGAGGTTATGGGCATTCTTCAAGAGCCCAACAATTAAATCACTCTGCTGACCATGGGATATTAACTGGCGACCTTCTGATTATGGGCACAGACCCACGCACCACCCTACAACAGCCAAAACATCCACATAACAGGCACAAACACTTTAACATTACAAACATCTCCCAATGTGTTATGTGGTCCCACCCCCACATTGCTGCAGTGCAAACAGAGACACCATAGATACAAAGCGAAAATCCTTTGCGACGGCAGATCGCATCCCACTGTTAGCTACGTCCTGGTTTCTCATAATAAACACTAGGATCCAACCACTCTACGACTGGGCACTCGGTCGGCGAGCTCCACTTGACAACGGGATTCAATAAGAGGAAAGGCCTGAGAGGACCCAAGGACAGTGGTGGCTCTGAACAAGGGCCCAGCACAATGAACTCATGTATCTCTTATTCAGAGGTCACGCATCAAAAAAAAATGGAAAAGAAAAAAAAAACAAATACTGCAGAGAAAAACAGCCACTGGTATGTTTCTGGTGTCAGGATACATGATATGTGCCGAGGAATACTGACCCAAACACAACCGGAAGCCTGCACACGCTGCACCCCACCTTGTGCTGTATGTTGGCTGGAGTAGGCTCCAAGTTCCACACAGCACTGCTCAGGATTAAGGCTTTGAAAATGGATGGGTGGATGGATGGATGGATGGATGGAGGGATGGTTGGATGGATAACACATAATCTATACTGGAATAGGTTATTCATTATTAGTGTTTTAATTTACACAATCTTCTCTTTAGTTAATAAACATATCAAGTTCAGCATGAAACATGTTGCTAACTTTTTGCAAGTTTAAGATGTCATGCAACCAACAGTAAAAGAACTGATGCTGAGCATTCCACAACTCGTCTGTATGTTAAATCTTTATCGTACCAGTGTCACATTGAAAAGCTACAGATATGTCATAACAGTAAATCCTTCCCCATTGTTGCAAAGGGCCTCAGATTATAAGTCTCAGTGGTATAAAGTATGACGAAACAGAAAACAATCATGGCAGATAAAAAAAAACTGAAAAAAACTCCTGGCAATTGAAATGCAGTCTCAGTTTATTCACTACCAATAGCAATTATTACTGCGTGTCACATTAATTCTATGCACGTCCAACATTAGGACTGGTGAATTCTAAGAGCATGGTAGAGTGGCCTTCAGAATTGAGAAGTCAACTAAAAATTAATTAATTTTGCATGATTATTGCAGCATCTGCATGCTGTAAGGAAAACACTGAATGTTTAAATCAACCCTGGCAGACTCTGCCTAAACCTCGTTTTTTCTGGGCAGAGCCGCTGCATAGACCTCATTTCAGATAATCTTTGCAATACAACAGGAGGCTTTCCAGTAAAACGCCCATGGATACTTTTTATAGAAGCAGAATCACCTCCCTTTTCCCCAGTGATTAAAATCGATATATAACCTTGAATATTATATTACCTGTTTTATGCAGTGATATACAAACGCAGTATTGTATGACAATCATAATATATGCAGGATCAGCAATGTTACCTCCAACTGTGTCCCTCTGAAAGCCGAGAGAGGAAAGGGACGATACGACCTAAACGCCAGCTGTCTGCAGTATCCAGAAAAGAGCGGAATTGTTGTAGACCGTCTAATCGGATAAGGAACTGGAGACGGCAAAAATCTTGCTGGAGAACAGAGAAATTTAATGACAGCTGAAGGGCGCCCCCTACCTCTCAGCGCAGGGAGCAGCGAGCGGTCCTTACGGTCATCACACTTGTTACACTCGCTGAAGTAGAGCAGAAGGAAGACGTCCACCAGCACCCAGACCAACGAGGTGGTCAGCACCACCTTGCAGTAGGCGAACCTGCGCATCGCGTCTGGGGGGCCGGGGGCCTGGGGGGCCGGCTGGCGGTCAGCGGCGCGTCTCCTGATGGGGGGGAGGCGCTCGCTCTGTGAGACGGGGCCGTGGCACGGCGATGGGGCATGAGGTTCGAAGGGATGTCATTCCACTGAGGAGAACCGAAAAACCCAACAGTCAAAGGTGTGACAGACAATGGTAGCAATCTTAACATAATAACCAATAATCTCTCCATCCATTTCACATCACTGCATATCCAATGGAAGGTCACACTGAGCTTGGAGTATTTTAGGCAATTCAGAGACATTAATTTACCTGTGTGTGTTTGGACTGCAGGGGGACCATCTGAAATAACATTGCTAGGAATTGAGTCAATATATCACTCTTCTATCACTAACTAAAATCCATACACCCATTAATCCATCCATCCACCTTCTAACTGTCTATCCTCGTTAGGGTCACATGCAGGCTTGGTGCTCCTCCAAGGCAGCTCAGGGGACACCCAGGATGCTGGTCCAGCACAGCACACACCCTCACAGAATAAGGGTGATTTTTTTTTTACAAAACAATAACCTACCGAACTGCACAAGTACAACATAGGTACTCCACACACACAGTGGGAAAGGGAATTCAACTCGGCCCTGGAAATGTGAAGCTGCTATACTAGCCAGGGAGCCTACCCAGGAGCAGCAGCTATCTGATGGCCCACGAGCGCCTGGGAGTCCAGTCAGGGCCCCCGTGTAAATTCAGGAGGCCCAGGGGTCTTCCTGTAATTCAATATGCGCTTATGGGCAATGCTGGACACAAACATTTTCAGGATGCTATACACACACACAAACTCTGTACAAAGAGCATCTGTTGTCAACATTTGTTGAAACCCTATACAGGAACAATGCTGGATTACTCTACAGTGTCTATCCTTTATAAGACTATAATAAGACAACGCAACCCATTAGCAGCTCTTAATTGCTCATTTTTCTACATTTTCTACAATAAATCGCTAATGAGTTGTGTAAGAAGCACAGGGCATTTAGAAAGAGCCTCCACTCAGCCGAGGGCCTGGCTGCTATCAATTTGCCGGAAGGAAGACTATACATCGCAGTAATCATTTCACCATGCACCCCCATTTCACCACCCCCCCCCCTTCCTGCCACTGCAAAAAGCCCATCTAACAATTTAAGCAACTCAGCATTTTTATACAAATGTAGTTTATATTGTACAGCAAGCAACCCTGCCCATGTAAAACTGGGGGAGACAAGAAGGATTCCATGTCAGCAGGATAAACGCGCACTGATAAATTAATAAGAAAGTGAAAAAGAACCAAAGCCAAATTATGTCTAATGAGCTCCCACTTCTGGTTCCATCAAATAGAAAAATATATTTTAAATGTAAAAGGAACTTTAAAAAATGTATTCTCTTGAGTCTTTAGTGCAGACATTTCAATCCAAACAGCTACTAAAAAGATTAAAAAAAAAGAAAGTGGGTGTGACACTGTAATATATCTGTAAGCAGAGGCCATTAGATACCCCAGTGTAGAACCAGGCAGGACTCCTTTTGTCTCCAGGATCGTTTGAAGCATGGACCCGCTGCACATTCAGAGAGGCCTTTCCGCACATCACTGAGCTGTTATTTTTGCACTTGTGGCCGGCCTGTCAGCACTAATGTGTCTGACCATTACCCTCTGACCCCACTCATTAACAAGGTGTTTTTGCCAAGGGATCCGCCGCTGACCGCACTTTTCTCCTCTATTGCACCATGCGCCTTAGACGCTAGACATCTCAGCGCATGGAGATCCCAGGAGGATGGCTGTTTTTTTCTGGCGCACGGGATCCACCAGGTGCGGCGGATCACTCGTTCTCTCCCTTCCAGTACTTAACCGTACAGTAACTAAGCCTCTTCACCCGGTCGGCATGTCGCACATAGTGTTACAGCCGCATTATTTCCTACTTGGAAGAGCACGCTGTCTGCGTTAACCAGGAGGTGTACCTAATACAGCGGCCGATGGGCGCTTGTGTGAGTGTGTAGCCTATATACTGTATGCAGGCAAGAATCGTGCCGGTTCCAAATAGTGGATAGTGAGAATTCACTAAGTGATAAACGAGACACTGCGCCGGGGAACGGCTGAGAAAACACAGCGTGTCAACCGGGTCAGAACCCATTTACGGAGCAGCGGGAGTACCACTAAGTATCGCAACTCCCATCTAGCGTGCTGCAAAACCTGCCACTACTTATATTGCCATTCATAGTATTTTATCATCGTGCAGTCTTCACTTTGATTAAATACTGAACTCCAAGTTGTAAATATTATTTATGGAGCACAATATCGGCACCAACATTAAGAACGCAAAAATATATCACTTTTGTAATTGTGACATATCTATATCTATCTTATACATGAATATATATATATATATATATATATATATAGCGACATATTTCTTTGAGTTAATAATAACAACATATTATGAGTTATTATAGTATTATTGCCATTATAACAACAAAAAGCAATAAATAGTTTTTATAAAATAGGCTATTTCAAGAATTTACAAGCAACAATACCATAATATAAGGGTACCGTAATAAGATATGGAGAGGAAAAGTCACTTGAAATGAAAGTGCATGCTACAGACATTGCCGGTTCATCAGATCAGTCCTGTGGAGTCCATACAATTACATCAAAACAGACGCACTCAGCATTAATTACTATTTAAATTGCATGTAAAATTTAACAACTGAGTCTTAGTAAATCCGGAGAATGATACTGCAATATTTTTCAGTGCGTAAAATGCGGCAATATATAGAATCAAGGTAAAAGCATTAATTTAAAATTAAATTAATTCAATTCCAGTGCAATTAGATATTAAAAGTATATAATACTTACTGTAAAATAATACGTTCTGTAGTATCATTTACAGCCTTGCTTACCGAGAACGTGTTGCATATGTCTGTGATATACACATATAATCCGAAATTATATATATTTTTGTCCAACCGATATTTACACGCCGAAAGGAATAAACGCTCGTTAAATGATTACGCAGGGACGGCAGATGCTGTTTTTCAGGAGATGCAGTCAGTTATCTGGTAACTCCAAAGGCCGTCTTCTCGTCTACCTTCTCATTATTGCAAAGAAGGAGTGAATATAAAATGCTTTACATTTTATCCGAATGACAAGAGAACATGCGATTTGCCCTAACGTCCACTTGTTTCCTGGCAGCGATACCGTGAAAAAACCACGGGTCCAGGCGCAGGCGGACTTCAGCCCTCGGCGCATCGGCGCGGCGTTTCCAGGCAGTGATTGGCTAAGCTGCATGTCATTCACCGTGTGGCTCTCGAGATGGAGCTACAAAGACACCTGGGAAATGTAGGCTAACGTGACAACGCTCGGAATACTGTACATGACTCAGTCTCAAGACGATTTTTTCAGTTGTTACAGTACTAAGACTGCTTCAAAAAGTTGACATCTTAATAATAAATTTCATATTGCGGGTGGTGTGCAGCTCAACGATTTAGGACTGTGCTTGTCATCAGAAGGTTGCTGGTTCAAATCCCAGGGAACGCAGACAGATATCACAGTTTGGCCCTTGAGCAAGGCTCTGCGGGCAAAATAATAATTTCCCCGCAGGGATGAAAAATACTCTACAAATACTCTGTTCATTTAATAATATTTAAATAAATTTTACAATCTATATCAAAAAGTATTGACTGGGATTACGCTAACAACTATGTCCTGCTGATACACGTTGATTGGATTGATTTTATAAAACTATCTAAAAGCTTAAAATCTGTAATGATAAGATAGATAAGAAATCTTTATTGTCATTGTCACTTTTGCAAGGAACAATGAAATTGAAGGTGCAGTTGACTCAGTGTGAGGCATAAGACTTAAAGACAATAAAAGAGAAAATAAATAACGAAACAAATAGTAATAAAATAAGTTACCAATAGGGGTGTGACGAGACGCTTTTCCCACGAGACGAGACGAGACACGAGACTGGGTTCACGAGAACGAGACGAGAC
>JAODKM010000001.1:45514380-45532802 GCA_026780845.1 Petrocephalus sullivani
GATGTTCCTCAGAGTCCATTTCTGTACCTTAAATTAGTCTAAAAAGTACATTGTCCTACAGCTAGGGTACGATTGGCAGACCCTTGAGGGAACAGCCCCAGTGACAAGCAAAGGTACAATTTGTTACTCTTGTTTCTGAGAGTATAGAGCATTTTCATTTGGGCTGCAGTCTGTCCACTAAGGACTCCAAAACCAATGTGCTACACATAGGTTTTTATGTCATGATCATGAAATACTGAACTTGATATTTTTATTAATTTCTTTAAGGTCATCAGAGCTTCTTCTATCACTTATTTTTCACCTTTCTTCATTCTGACTTTTTTGACTTCAAAAGTCTTTTGTGAATGTAGACGTTAATGTAACCCACTGACCATAGCCTCAGCTCCTTAGCCATTAATAAACATTGACCCCATCAGTCACGTGATCCGCAGGTGGCATGTGGCAGTTATGATCAGGGCCGTCCCGCTGGGTTTAAGCGGCAACTGGGACACCGTGTGACTCGTGGCCACAGTGGGAGCACAGTCGGGGAGCCGATTACACCACGGCGGTTGCAAGCAGGATCATCTCTGTGCCAAATGGCTGCAGACTTGGGAGGAAGCTTGGAGACACTGATCCTGATTGCGACCTACAGGCAGAATTGTCGGCCGAGTTCAGTCCCTCACCCCACATGCTCCCCTTTCTTTCGGAGACTATGAAAACGTGACTCATTCGTCTTTGCCCAGATGCTAACAGCACTGACCTCCCCGATATACAGGATTAGCTTGAATGTATGTAAAAATAAATTTTTACACAACAATCACAGCATCAATTGGAAACCATATGAAACCCCCTTCCGATAATTTTAGCAGGTAATACGAAATACCAGGATGTGTTAGGATCTACAGAAGTTGTATTTCCAAGGAACATATATAGGGACTTGGGACAACAATTTCATCTTCTTCTTTGAGGATGGACATTATTTGGATACATACAATTTGCAGGAAGCTTAGATCTCCAGGGTCTGGTGTTAGGGATTGCCACAAATTGTCTACCAGACTTCCTAGGTTTATTAAGATTTATATGTGGTGATCATCCATCCATCCATTTTCCAACCCGCTTATCCGAACAGGGTTGCGGGGGGTCCGGAGCCTATCCTGGAAGCCATGGGCACGAGGCGTGTGGTGATCATGATATTACTTTTTATTACTACATGATACTTTTCTGTGCCTGAATAACAGATTATAATTCTTTCTCAGTTTCACATCAATATATGCATATATTTGCCCAGCTAACAGGGAATGTTCCCAGAACTGTAATCAATATTATGTCAGGGTCTGCTCAAAGCTGCTAGGGAGGATTCTTAATGTAATGTTAATGGAATGTTATTTCCATATTTTACATTTAAACGAAGGTTCTGGCAATGTCAGCATGATAATGTTATTACCTGAACATCCTTTTAAAGCAATTAATGTTGAAAAATACTTTTATTTTATAATAAAATATATTGCAAAATTTTTATAAAATAAAAGTATTTTTCAACAATTGCTTTAAAAGGATGTTCAGGTAATAACATTATCATGCTGACATTGCCAGAAGTGCTATACACGTATATTACGAACATGGCCCCCAGCCCTGACCCTGTTATCTATGATGTGTAAAGGGACGGTGTTACCCTGTGCTCTTCCTTGCCCTTTATGGGCTTGTAAGTTATTATTCTTAGTTGTACCAGTGGTTGTAGAAGCGGGGTAATGTTCTCGGAACTTCACTGAATGTTTACATATCTTAATGTAACATCTGGTAAGCGTTCCTAGAATGAAAAAATTGTTAGCAGGGTATACAACTATCATCTGATTATCATCTGATTTTCCTCTATCACCATCCCCACTGGTGTTTCTACTTGGAAAAGTTTTAAACTAATAATTTTGAATAGCATACAATTACAGCTAAGCTAGCAATTCATGCAGGTGAATTTTCATACCAGTCTACAGTGGGAATTTGTGTCAAATGCACATAAACAAAAATAATGAGGTTAACGAAATATTGAACTTTTTAAATTTATCTCAGCCCTGCCGCAAGAGAGTATGTGGCCGTACTCAGACAGAGTTGGCTGGGTCAGAACTGAGCTCACAGCTTAATTATTTGTGGCTCTGGGGAATTTGTACGATTTGTGATGGCTACTCTTTGAGGTAAACATTCCTTTTCCCATTTTTTATTTCTACAGCTATTCATTCGTTTATGTTTCTTCATAAGCGGCAGCTGCGTCTCGCAGTGTCGTAACTGGAAAAAAGAATTCCTCGATAAGGTCCGGCGCTGAACGAAGAGTGCCGGTTCTGTACACTTAAGAGTCTTAAACAGAGATATGTGAAAGGTCTTAAAATGTACACAGACATCAATCCTGCGGGAGCTGGAATGTGACCTGAAGTAAACGCAGTCACAGTTAGGATACAGCAGTGTCAGTCCTCTTCAACCTGATGTATTTCAGGCCTCGTCATGGTCCGCACATATGCCATGTTTAAATAGAGCTTTATAATATGTTTTATTATGGGGCCGTCACTAATCACAGGTATTTACATGGTTCTTATTTCATTATGGCTTTAGTTTAATTTTATTACTGTATTTTTCTCCTTTACACATTTATTGTTGTATTTATTTCTACCAGAAATATCCTTTGATATATTTAGCCCATCCGTGATCCTGGATAAAGAAAGTTCCCCTCACAGCAGGGATTAGTAAAGTTGTGATCAGCGGTAAAGAGAAACCTGCAGTCTAACGGAGCTGTGTCTTACTTACCCTCTGCTGAGTGTCCCGCTAGTAGCTGCAGGTTCTCCCCTTGCTCCATCTATTTTTTATTACTTGTATTGTGAAACAAAAAAGGAGCACGGCGTCCGTCATTCATGTTTAATGAGCCGGTATCGACCAGCGTCACGTCGACGCCACGCAGGGGACCGAGCTCCAACACGTCTGTCACAAGGTGACGAGGGGGGGAACTTTGCTTAAGGGTGTTCATTTCCCAAGTGCAGGTTACGGCAAGTCTGTTTCTGTTTAGTTTAACGTGGGCTTAGCTCATCAGAGTGGCCAAGTGATGCTGTAAATTTTTATTATTATCTGGAAAATTGCTGGATTTCTCAGAGTACGGATAAAATAATTTGACGCGGACGAAGTTGCGTAAATTTCCCTAGAAGGTATATTAGTGAATGTGAACTTAGAGTAATGCCACATTTCTTTGGTTTAAATGGTTTAAACAAAGAGTGGTGCAGGTTTGGAGACACACTTTCTTGAGGGTCACTTTCCTCTCAGCCCCCAGTCAGCATGGTGGTTCGGCCCGATGCCTCTCCACGCTCCCTCGGTCTTCTTGCGTTGCACTTCTGCTCAGGCCTATTAGGGTCTTGCTTTGTTAGAAGTTGTGTCGTATATTCAGGTGTGTAGCACTTGAATATATGACACAGTGGTTATACTTAAAGAAGTATATGTGCCCTTGTTATTGTGTGGTTATGTGTGGTATTAAATTCTTTGTAAAATGCCATTCCCTGTACACGTGGCAATCAGAATATGTAGCCCAAGCCCTGGCTGGCTGTTAGTTGTCCTCCGGGTGGCTGTCCAGTGATCCACAGGTGTTTGAAGCTCAAGCATCACATGTGTAATAAACACCTTTTGGCGAGAACCAAGTGAGACGATGTTCTTCTGCTCTCCAATACACACACACACACACACACATAGACTGCAGTCCAGCAGCACTATGCTGAAAACTGCTGAAATAATCAAGGAGAATAGTTTGAGAAGATTGTATAATTCATCATTATTCAGACGATCTACTAAGCATGACTATTAAGAACACTATGGGCCGGCTTTCCAGACAAGGATTAAGCCGAGTCCTGGACACTGTATTTTGTCTGTCAGTAAGTCAGTGGCGGGCCGGTTATTCAGTAGACAGTGATGTGTGTGACGAAGGTCACTAGGTTCAACTCCTGTTGCCAGCTGTGTAATCCTGTCACTGCTGAGCCCTTAAGCGAGGCCCTTAACCAAAGAAAACGCTCCAGGGATGCCAGAAAGCTGGCTGACCTTCTAGTTTGAGTAAGATGGGATATGTCAAAGCCAAAGAACTCCTATAAATAACGTATTGCTGAAGCATAGCATTTTTAAAGGAAAAAAATTATTATGGGTTATTTTTTCCAAGATGAACATTTACACTTGTATTCAGGCCAGGATCTTTTCCGCTATCTTGTGCAAAACTGCTACCTGCTGCTTCTCAAATCTTCTTTTCTTTCCTGAATTCGTTCATAAGTAAGTTACGATGAAAAGTCACATGATTTGAGCATGAGTGACTGACGCCACGATGACAGTGCTTCATTTAGGGCAGAGAGGCAACACATTCGCGGCGAAAAATGAATGGCTGCAGATTTCGGCGTTAGGGGAACCTGGTGGAAAATGTTCGCTCCCGCGTCTCCTTATCAGTGGCAGGGGGCTGTGTGCTACCGCAGTGTCTGAAGAGTGTTTTACAAATATTATTGAAGCCGCACCATCCGGGCGGAACCATGCGGACAGCACCGTCCATTTTCACCAAGTATTCCGAGTAATTTCCACCAATGAGTCATTTTTCACCTTATGCTTAGAAAACCACAAACTGCAGCATCAAAGCAAGGTTTGCTATTTCTGCTGCTTTTAAAGAAGCTATTTTTCATGTCAGCTTCATGTGACCTTGTACTATATTTGAATTTATATGTAAATGTTATGTTCTGATCATTTGCTATCACCTGCAAATGTTTTTCCTTCCTTATAAATGATGTTTTCAGAAAAGAAAATAACGTATAACAATTTTCTCCTCAAAGGCGTTCAACATAAATAATAAAACTGACAGCAGGAATAATTACAACCAAAGGTGACCAGTTTCCAAGAGGAGAAACTGGTCTGATTTCCAGGTCTCCCATAATTATTCATAACCATTACCTAGCTACTAAGCACTAGCTTGCTGGTAGCTGTTATTGGTTTACAAGAGGAGGTAAAGAGATTGGACACAAATCTCCACATCACCAATTGTAGCCAGGTCTAGGGCTCCGCAGTTTCGTGCACTCCTCTTGAAATGTGGTGTATCTAACAGGTTACACGCGGATTAAATCTAACAGTCGGCCAAGGTGTTTCTCCTCCAGCACGTCCAGGTACACCAACCATCTCAAGAATTTGCCTTTTACAGTCTGCCCAGCCCAGTCGCAACAAATCGGCACAACACATACAATACTAAAACTTCCAAAGGTCATGATTTATTGAGCGGCTTTGAATTGCGGCCTATTCTGGCAAAGAGAAGACTTATGAGGACGTCCCATGCATCCATCGCACTCCATATTCAGTCTTAGCAAAGACGTCAACGCAGCAAGAGCCCCAAAGTAGTGTAAAGGTAAAGTAATGCTATTAATTATTTAAGACGGGAATCCAAATGTTCATCAAAGCACTTTTATGCTCTTAGTGGCAATTCGAATACCCATGTAGGAATCCCATGGACCCTCGGAAGTTAAACTATAACTTTAGAATCCTTAATTCAGGCTATCACACAGCATCTGTAGAGTCTAATGCAGGTATATGTAAACCATCTTACTTGCCAGTAATCAGGGCACGTCTTCCAACCAAAGACCTCGTGACTGCAATGAAAAGCAACTGTAGAGCAGGAAGGCGGCCATGTTTACAGCACAAACATTGCAGAATTCATCAGGACCAAAGGCAGGTAAAATAACTGTGTGTGCTGTTGAATTACTGAGACAATGAGGTGTTTAGGGAGATGTTTTCACTGGAGTCTGATGAAGCTTGCCCTGGAGAACATCTTCTGCAGGTTATTAAGATGATCAGTCTAAATAAGATTGCACGATGGAATTTCTTTAGCTGTAAACACATTACACGTTATTATCACGTTTTTTATTGATTGAAATATGTCATAGCACTGTCAGGATTAAGCTAACAAATTCCATTTTATTTGAAAGCAGACATGTAATCAAATATATGAGGTCATTTAAGGGATTTTTAGATTTATTTAGGAACCAATCTGGTAATGGAAAATGAGAGCAGACCTTCGGTGGAGTGATTTGGATTAGCATTCACTGCACTGAATTTTTCTTGGGTTCTGCAGGTAGTTCAGGTTAGGAGTGAGACAGCGCGTCCCCCGGGACGCTCGGGATGCACAGAGCTGAGCATAGCAGTGCCTCCAACCCTGGGACAGTCTGTTTTAGTACCTATTGTTTCTTTAGACTCCTGCCTGGTATTTACCTCTACGCACTGTTATAAATAAACGCAGGAGCGTCACTAGAGATTTATGAGAAAGGGGGCTAAGGCTGTGCTAGGGGGGTCTGATTTGAGTGAAAATGAATGACAACACACTATTTAAACTAATTAGTGTGCATTTACACCGGTGGGGCATCTTAGGGTGACTAAAGCCCCTCTAAATCCGTCCTATCGATGCCCCTGAATAAAATGTTGGTAGATGTAAAACAACGACGTGGGCAGTGCCCGGTGTTTGGGTCAAAACGGCCCATTAACAGAATGCAGGTCAACAAATCAATGCTGCTTTTGAGCTAAGAAAAGAAAAGTCATTGCCTCAAATTAAATACTACCAGTAGAATAAAAATACTGGAGGTGCACCCACCACTCTCGAAGCAACCCTGAACTCATGTGTCACGTAATATATGAAGGCATGCAGAGCTGACAGCGGTGCAGGCTAAGCCTCGCCTCCTTTTCAGCCGGAACCCGTGCTGAAAAAAGAAACAGACCGCAGCTGCCTGAGGTACTGAAAGGCTTCTGTGTGTTAGCTGAAGCTTTAGTGGCCGCTGTGTAAGACGATAGTGAGAAAATGCACAGTTGTTCGTGGGTAAATATTTACATTAGAAGCTTTTGTTGCTGCATGGTAAATATTCCGTACTAGAAAACCACAGGCAAGCCCAAGTGTTTAAATTTAGAGAATCATTTCAGCTTTTGTCTTTATTGAGAAGGTCCCAGGTGATGTAGGATCAAGCACCGTGCACATTTTCCCTTGTTTTAGAGCTACAAAGCCTAAGTTTACTGACGGTGCTCGGACAGGAGACGTGCCATGAGCGATTGGGGAGACCACACCTTAAGCGAGGGGGTGGCACGCAGAAGAGACTGTATACGAGAGAGCCAGGTATTCCTCAAAACAGCTTTGGCTCCTGCGAAATCTTATATGCCACATCTCCAGGGAGAGATTACAACTGTTATGACATTTTGTGCACTGAATTTATCATATGCCATAATAAATAAACATTCCTGAATAACTGTTAATTACACTATACAATCCAATGCATGTGTTCAAGTCAGGGTCATGAACTTCCTGATATATCATCCTAATCTAGACTTCCACCACCAACAACACAACCATGACACCAAATCTCATTAAAACGCTTCACATGAGCCCCTCCGTGTTGAAAACCCACAAATATTTTGTCCAGCAACCCCCCCCCCCCACCCTCCTCTCCATTGCAGCGTGGCATGTTTAGGAACCTCCTGTTCTAAGCAGCAGGTGGACAATTGTTCTGGTGAAATTATACTCCCCCATCCCCCCCCCCACACACACACACACGCATGTGTAGCTGAGCACGGTGAGGTGCACCAGTAGAGGTATTATCTACAGTTTCAGCCAAGTAAATTATTCAGCCTCCCAGGGTTGGCCCATTTGGACCCAGAGGTCTTTCCAAATTTCCAAACACTTACAGAAGGTGTTAATTGCACACAGTTATAAACCGTTGCTGAGTTACAAATGGCACTGACATGCCAGTAATTAAAAGGCTAAATAGGAAACTTAAAAAAACTGAGCACTACATAACTATATAAATGCATAGAAGTAGAAGTATGCAAAAGTGGATTTTTTTAACTGACATAGATTATCTTATGTTGAGACTAAGAATAAATATCATTTAGGACACATATTTAAGAAGAACAATTCAGGTCATGCGTCTTTTCGAGAGTTTAGAAGCATGGTGCCTTTAACTGGAAAGTTCCAGTTTAGAGGTCTATCAAACCTCCTGAAAAACCACAGACAGATATGAAAGTCTGCATTAGACAGCTTAGCTCAGCTTCTGTGTCCTGAAGCACAATGGAGATACTTCATCTCCCGCCTAAAATCATTCTCAAAAATCAGCACCCATTTGAAAATTTCGGCTGCAGACTTACAGTCTTGAATACAGATTATAACATAGAGAGCTGCAGCTGGATATGTATCAATGTATATGCAATTCCCTAAAATACTTCTTGAAATAATTCTTTAAAAAAACATATATTTCTTGCAATGCAAAAAATTCCAAATATTCTGAATGAAGAACTAAGGAAATATATCAATAAATTAGAAAAACGAACGTAAATGTAACGGTAAAGCCAACCCGGCCAGCAATTTTTACAGGCTATTGTTTAATTCCCGCTAGTTCATTTTGCTTCGTACACCCGGTACCACTTATCTGTTGGCTGGTAATCAAGCCCTCAAAACAGCTATGAAATATTCATCCATTTGTCATATTCAGGCCGCTGTAAATTGCAGTTCTACATTACCCTGTCTCCTGACAAGCCCCCCAGTAAGCGGGACTGGGACTCACTGGGGCAGCCTTTTCCAAGGCTGTGCCACGCTTTAAGGCGTCCTGATTTTTATCTTCCTCTCTAAAAAGCCATGTGCTAAGAAATCAGGATCCTTCAATTAATATTTTGCTGGCTGCTGCTTCTGCTCCCGAGTCGTTTATCCTCAAAGGTTTTCGGGATTTGAATAGAGGACTTTGGACATCTGCTTATAGCAAATCTTACTTCCTGAATTTGAATTAATTCTGCTGTTGAATTAATTCCGATCCAGCAATTTTATTAAGGAATTTGCCAGGGAATGTTGAAGTAGCCACATGTTCATAAGAAATGTGTTTATTGTGCAAACTCCTTAAGAATCTGAAAATTCCCCAAATGATCCACATGTTGTGTGATCTCACACTGCTTCCAAACCGGCTCTCTCTCTTCCTCTCTCTCTGTCTCGCTCTCTCTCCATTTTACCTGGGTAACTGCAGCATATTATGACACACGCTGACACATCAGGTGCATGATTACCCCCACCCCCCACCTTGTCTGGAAGAGAGCAAAGGTGTTAAGGGGCCCGTGGTGCCATCACTGAGCAAAACTGAGTGTGATTTCTGCACACAAAAACCTTGTGTGACACGGTGTTCTGGTTTGGGCAGATACGCCATCCAGGAGCAGGGATCTGACCTCATTAGAGGGGCTTGACGAGCTCATCATGACAGAAAAGCTGTTGCCAGGCACTGGGCTCGGTCCGGCAGAGAGAGCTATCCCGGGCAAACCCACGGCCAGGTCAATAGGTCAGCCTCCATTCCATCATGCACTCCTATGTAAACAAACACTGGACTTGAGACACAGATAATCCAATTGTTACAAATGTAGTTTACTCTTAAATAGTCCCTGTTTATATAGAAATATGGCACCAAGTCAATTTGATCTAGTTATCATCCATCAACTGCTTATCCAGTATAAAGACTTGGTAAACTCTGGGCCTTTTAGTACCAGGTCTAAGTTTCGAGCTTTATTGTCGCATGTGTTCCGAGGAACACAGTGAAATTCTTCTAGCACAGTTGCAGGGGAGGGGACTGGTGCACGGGGGCACAGTAGGCACAGCAACTAGGCAATAGAGCAGCAGTGCCATAATCGACGAGCAATTTTAGGGGCCCCAAGCTGCATTAACAAGTGAAGGTGATTAATCATCATTGTTGATGCACACATTGCACTACAACGAACTGTGTCCTCTGCATTTAACCCATGTAACATAGCAGGGGGAAGCTATTTGAGTGCCCTGGGAGCAGTGCTTAGGGACCTGTACCCTGCTCAGGGTACCGCAGGGGCACTTGTGGGTCGGGGACTCGAACCGACAACCTTTCCATTACACAGTTAACCATTTCACCACCTGGCTGCTCCAAGAGTGTATGGCCATGGAGAGGAAGCAAAAATGACAAATCCTCCAGAGATCCATGGTCAGCTTGAGGTGCATAAAGTTTCAAGGACATACTGGAGGGGATGCAATGATACAGTACATGCTCACCAACCAAATGATGCTCTCCAGGCATTCTGGAGACACCACTGGCCCAAACGGCAGAGGAAACCAGCGCAAACAGAAATTCAACCTGCCGTCCCGGAGGTGGGAAGCTATGATGCTAATTGCTTAGCCACTGCACCGCCAGGAAGCAAATTCTGACGTGCGTTCACTGTTTCCCAAAGCAGTTCTCTTCTTTAAATAAAGCATAGGGCGCTTAATAGGTTTCTTCATGGTTGAGATGTAAGGTTTTCATCTCTACACTAATTAACACTGACAGCAGAGTGACAGCAGTGGCTTTCACGCCTGAGAGGGGAACATCGACAGAGAATTGTGGTTTGGGGGGGGGACTGGTGCCTTGGAAAAAGGGAACATTCTGTCACTCAGCTCTGCTTTCTCTCATACAAAAACTTTGACGAAAATTGTCTCACCAGAAGCCACTGGTGGAGGCTGATTAGTCGACTTCAAAAGCTGCACGACGACTCAAGGAAATCCTCGTAGCTTTAGGGAAAAGAGGGAAAATTATACGCATTACGGAAATCTCAGCAAACACGTACTAATTAACCGGTTCCAGTTAATATAACGCACGGCCCCCAAATATTTCAATATTTCATCGCCGGGTTGTTATACTCCATATTTTGATTGCTGGGGACGAAAATCTACGTACTAAAACTATTTACAAACCCATATATAAAGCCGTCAGACTTGCTCATTAGACTGAGGGGAGACAGTGTGTGACATTTAGGCAGAATATGTAGAAAATCCACAGGACATGCTTATAGTGGAAAGTGAGCGAGTCGGCAGACTCTACAGAAAGATTTACAGCATGTTGTAATGAGCTTCAGTACATGGGAGTCCAGCCTCCGCACTAATCATAACGGTTTTGAATACTCTGTAGATGTTTCATTCTCCCTACCTACCACTGACCTGCCAAAAAAGATTCATGCATTTAATATTTTCATTTTATATTATACCCAGCGATGAACTACATTTGCTGTGTAAAAAATAGAGCTCTTGTAGCAAGTTTATTATTATGTTTTAATGAGGCAACACTCCCTGGATTTCTGCCTTCGGGCAGGCCAGCTGGTCCTGAAACCCCCAGCTCTAAACCATCTCATTCCTGCCCGCCCAGTGGCCACATCCGACAGAGAAAACCCACAGCGAATCCATCATCTGACTCCCCATTTATTATGTAACACCTTATGCATTAAAACATTATTTGACAGATACACATTATTAATCTGAGATGGGCGTTCTACTTTGGATATAAACTCAGCGAAGAATTAAAGTACAAACAAGTAAAGAGTAAGTGTAAGTAATAGTAACATTATTTCAGTTTTGCCCAGGTCTATTTTACTAATATATGATTTAAAAAATTGATCTCTGCTATTGTCAGATTAGGACAAAGTGGCATTATTTTATCCAGCTGAGAACTAATCAGAGCTAACTAGACCCAGTCTGGAATATTCCACAGGTGTCCCTTGAGGACTGTCTCTTACTTCCTAATTTCTTTGATGGCATTAATTTCCAGAAACTCTCTCGTAATTAGTCTGTGCGAGGCCTGGAGAGAGAGAGACACGCACTGGGTGCTGCGAGAGAGGCAGCTGCAGCAGACTTTCAGAGACGAAGAGGAGCATTCGGTGGTTTTAGTGGCTTCCTATGCTGGAAAAATATAATTATGTAATAACAAAAATATGAAATTAGATGGAACATAGGGTATTGTCAGACTGTCGTAAACGCATCCATCCATACAGACTAGGTGGATCTGGGGCCATCCCAGGTAGCACTGAGTATAGGGTACCCTAATGGGTTGCTAGGTCCTTCCAGGACAGATGGATGGATGAAGGATTAGAAAAACAGAGTGAGATACAGGTGTGCACCAGCTAGTTACTGAAGGTTTTAGGTATAGAAAAGAGTTAACAGTCACTGCTATAAGAAATCTAGTCATGTAGCAGACTAAAAATCGGAGGACTCTTTGTTAAGGGTCAACCAGCACTCCCCCAGGTCTCAGTCATAATATGATTTTAAAAATCTCTAAGGTCTTTAATGCAATTTAACCAATCATAACTGGCCCAGCTCCCTTTGATACTATCATTTAACCAATCATAACTGGCCCAGCTCTCTTTGATACTGTCATTTAACCAATCATAACTGGCCCAGCTCCCTTTGATAATGTCATTCAACCAAACATCTCTCATCCTTGTCCCTCATATAGAGTATTACGGATTTATAAATGTAAGTAATATTTGGAGTCAAAGGGACATTTCAGTTTCTAATAAAAACTCTAATTTCAGTTTCTAATATGATACTCTAAGTCAATAAAAACTTATGGTTACATAATGCCTGACTAGACCTAGGCGTATAAAAGCACCAGGCAGTTCCGAATTGCCATCTCTGTAACATACCCATAACTGTAAGTCCTACTGGACACTGTAGTTAATGATGTTTTGCTTTGATCTCAGATAGAAATTTAAATTTGAGCGCATCACCCCGCCAGCACCACAAGCCAGCTGGAAAGCGTAATTGTTATAGGCCCAGTATCACTTTTTCTGGGAGTCCTCCCCATCTCAGCGTAAGGACTGCCATCTGCGTATGTCCATCACACACCATCTGCTCACAGCAACCACCACCGGGCCACCAAGGCATGTGCCGTCAAACCACGGTACGGTAGCTATTGTGATAAATCATCGTTATTCAAAAATGCGAAAACATAATACCACTTCTCAACCAAAAGTGACGTGTGTTGAATGTACCCGTCTACTTAGCTAATTAAAGCCATCATTTGCGATTGTATCGGTTTCGGCGTGACAGACGGTTCGGTGGGATTTGCGCCTAGCTAGCATCGTGCTTTTTTTTTTGCACAGAGCATCCTAAAATTGCAGTGGAAAAAAAATTATAAAACAGGGGAGAAGACTGATGGGGAAGTGATGTAAAAGCAGATGGAGAATGCACTCCAAGCTGCCTCATCATTATAGGCCATTTGGAGAAATGATCCTGACACAGACACTGCCCCCCCACCAAGACGAGCACGTCTAGTCGAATATGTCACATCTCTCTTTCCTGTAATACATCCCATTTTAAAGAGCATATAAAAACACACGGGGGAAGGTGGGGGTGTGATTTAATTACAGCATGATGCTTTTAGTCTGCCTGTCATTCCTCTCTTTCAGCCCCCCCCCCCCACAACTCCCAGAAAAGCAAATATTTCTGAGTTTGTTATTAATACTGTTTCATTTGGTTCACCTAAAATTATCTAAGTGTTCACGTGAGTAGCTTAGGTGTATTTAAGACATGTGAGGATATTTGATCTTTAGTTTGGTTTCACATTTGTATTGTGTCTCCTTAAGCAGCGAAAAAGTGTTGCTGTTACGCCTATTTTCTTATATTTATTATCAAACACATTTCGACGTGTTTTTGCCCATCTCAACAGACCCAACATCTGAAGGCACAGATGGTTCGGTTTCACCAGAAACACTATTCAATGAGAAAACACTTGGTCACGTGAGCATTGCCAAGCGCGGAACTTTCCAGTGCGACATAGACACCATCAGCTCTCGCTAAGCCTGGCGAGAGGAGCAGTGAATCGCTGAGCCTGTCATGTGCGTAATGCCTACAGCAGTCCAGGGAGAGCTGTACTCACCATACACCGGCAACACTTTCCCTGAATAATGTTGTCATTCTTAATAATCATACCACTTGTGATATGAATGACTGTCCCAAAGCTAACATAAATCCTCCGTGACACATATAATCACATTGACCTTTTTCGGCCGGGACTTGTGAAAATATGCAACCATTGGAATATTCAGGTGGGTGAATATTTGCCGCAAGTCGGACAGAGCAGTGGCACGTAATATAACTAACTGCAAGGCTACTCATGTTTAGGTAATGACTGCATCCGTATCGCGGGAATCAGGAATGACAGGCTGCCGCCAGCAACAGCAGTGACAGTCTTCGGAGAGCCAGTAGTTGGGGGGAAAAAAAACAGGCGTGATGGCTGAACCAAATCTTTTTGAGGAGAATTACATTTTCAGCTCATGACAATGTAGCCTCAATGCATTCATGACAGCATGTTCAGGGTTGGCAGACTTGGAGATCAGTCTCTTCAAATCACCCCATTCTGCTCATGGTCCTCAGATAGCCTGCCTCTTAATAATTATATTCTTTTATCTGAATATGCCCTAGGCAGATGTGGGAAGGTTTCTGTACCTCGTCAGGAAAGCTAGCTCCATCACTGGACTGACTCTGACCCCATCAGGAATAACCTTGTCCATCTGCTCACTGGAGTGATCTTCAGGATCGCCCTTAGTCACCGCCTCATTCCATCACGGTGTGGATCCTTCCAAGCTGCTGCCATCCTGCACTATGAGGCCTACTCCCAACGTCATAAACACATACCAGGGCAGCATTTAAAGACACGCTAACACTGTACATGACTATATAACTATGTCTATAGTCCATCTTGCATCTTCACTCCATATTCATTTATATTCATTTTATCCCGGTATATTTTATGCATTTATCCCAAGAAGTGAAAAGGATATGTAGGCCTAACAAATGGTATACATTATAAATAAACTCTCATTTCCACTTTTACTGGTTCGGTTCCTCGCAGCGTAATGGCAGTGACCCCAATAACTCACGTAATCTACTGGAAAATCTACACAAAACCAAATTCAAATTTCTGGCACAAACACAAATCAGTTACTGCAGTATATGGCTGGAAGTGGAAACAGCAAGATGGTGTAAGCCATGAAGATAGTCTGTGTAATTCATTAAAAAAAAATCTGATGTTATGAGGCTGTATAATTTTCCATGTATAACTTTCTATGTTATAAAGATAATTTCCTAAGCTATTGCAATAAGGACACTGATACATTAGACGTAGGCTATAGACATAAAGCATAAACTGATAATTCAGTTTATTGTTTAGGGGCTTTATTTGGAGATAATAAATCATTGATTCCTTCGTGGGTTCAAACACACGGTGTTTAAGCATATTTGCATAGAAAGAGGATGTGGGAAAAGCGAGGCTGATTTAATTTTCTGAATTAAATTAATGAACAAATCAAAGGGAAAGACTCTGGGAAATTTAAAAGAGTGGAGCGAAACAGTGACTTTCCGCCAGAGCTCATCATGTGTGCAGGACTCCCGCGCAGCCTCTGATTGGCGGGCTCTGGTAGCTCGTTAAGGTTGGGAGCAGGTGGCCCTAAGTGAATGACCCAAAGCCAAGGCATGCATTATGCCGCACTCAGTACACCCAGGTACCCTGCTATTATCCCTGTGCTCAGAGCCCGGCTAGCATGCCATTAGTCATACAGAGTAAAACCCAGGTAAAACCTTTTAATCTTCAGACTTGGTTATTTTTAAAAAGCTAGTGTGTCGCAGTCCTGAGCAAGGTATAAAGGGGAATGGGAAGTCGTTATTATCTGCTGAGTTTCTCCCGTGTTCATGCTTTAAAAAGCCCTTTGGTGCCAAGCTGCTGTGTACGATGGACCTCAGGCTGTCATAATACAGGCTTCTATTCATTTATCTGTATCATGTAGCAAAGACACACCATTAAGGTGTCCTTGAAAATACCTCTTAATGGGTTGAAATTTGTTTTGAGACAGATCGGTGCATGTAAAAAGTAATTTGTAAGAGCACTGACTTAAACGTACCATGTTTTGGATACACTGCCTTGAATCGCTTTTGTGATATTCTGCTTGGCCTCTTATCCTCAGTCATCTTGCAGCCCCTTCTACAACCTTCATAAATCAGTTTTTTCCATGATTTGATAACTTCTTGGTGCAAGCCCTTTATATTACCTAGCATGAATTGCAGGCACAGCTTATCTTACTAGTAAAGACTTAATCATCTGAGAATTCATACCTTGACAAAACCACAGTAATCCCAAATTTCCGCAAGATTTACCTGCAATCCAGACTACATTCACTCACAGATGATAATGGTCACACAGACTGAATAAAGACTGAAGGCAGTCACATATGGCTATCCATTGATAAAGTACACATAATTCACTATCTGTAGCAGTAATATTGTACCTAATTGCTGATTCTTTCATGAATGATGATCTGACTCTAGCAATGGCTCAAATACTGTCATGGTGACACCGGACCATCAGTGTTGTCTGTCCATTTGACCTTTAGGAAATAGATTTTATGGTACTGCCATGGTAATTGCAGGAATGTCGTGTTCCTTTAATAAATGACTTGAGTCAGAGACATAGTGTTGTAGCACAAGCTTCATAACTATTGAATAAATAGTCTGAAGATGGATGGGTGGATGGAGAATACAGCATCTGTAATTATGGGAGCATGGTGCATTGGGGAAGGAAGAAACAGTATTATCTAAATGCTTTCCTTTCTTTAGAGAGCAGCGATGAAAAGCCACAGTGAGACAGAGAGAGAGAGTCAGTAACCCTCACGCAAATAAAGCACTAACTCCCATTTGTGGGGAATTTTATTGGTATCAAACGAGAAAAATAATTCAAAATAATTATCATGCGGTGGCCTGACTGATGACAGGGCTGCTTGATGCTTCCTGGTAACTGCCTTATATTATTAGCTGAGACACAGGAAAGAGAGCCTCTGACAGCTTATTGGAAAACGTGCCGAGCGGGAGCTTCCTTCTGCGACGGCTGCGTGCCGGAGATGATGAGAAGGAAAATGCAATGCAAACTCTCGTTAGCACCGTGATATTAAAATATATACCTTTAAAAATGTCGTTATTCATGTTTCAGTCGTAATTACAAGAATATATACACCGATATAACAATCTATTCTAAAGAAAGATTATAAGTTGACATATTATGGTTAAATTTAATCATTTTACCTTTACCTTGTTTTAATTTTTCAGATTGCACATTTTGGGCAGTCCATCCATCTCCCAAACACTTTTCCCAGTCAGAGTGACAGGGGGACCTGGAGCCTTTCCCGGGCAACACAGGGTACAAGGCAGGGGTGCAACCTGGACAGGATGCCAGCTCATTGTACTGCTATTGAGATTTATGGGCCACTGAAAAAATCATATATATATAACAAGAGCCTATATACCAAGAATAATGCCGAGGTTCTAATATTCTGATTATTTTTCTCAACTATGAGAGTATAAGTGGAATACATAATACGTGCTGCAATGAATAGACTCATATTTAGCATGACAAAAGCAAAAATTTCGCAGCTGCTACAGTTACATTATGACACATTCTTCAATTAATACACTGCTGAATTGAAGATGACGCAGCCGATAGATTTTAATTGTACTGCTTCCAATGCCGATATTACAGGTATTATAATATTTGATTTCATGACTAGTTACAATCAACTGGGAATGACAGTGATTTAGTCATAGTCATTCCTGGTGTATTTAAAAATAAATTATGGACAGTGAAAAAAAATGTAGACTCAATCAGGAGTGAGGAAAGCAATGAATATGATTGGTATTCATGAAATCAGACAGCCTTTCAGACCATGGAAAACTTTGCCAGTAATCAAGAAATGAAACCAAAAACTTCACAGGATCACAACAACCTGATAGCCAGGATGAACTGTACTGCAGGCCAGCAAATGTACAGGTTTAATCCTGAAATGTCAGTTTAGTTCTGTAATGGGGACTACCAGCGTGCAGTCTGTGAGTTATTTACATTTTTGTATGCATAAAAATAACAACAACAGGGCCAAAACTGACAGACGACTCAGATAATTGTTGTTGTTTTAAATCTCATGACGAATGCCATTGACAGATGTGTCACTGTATATCTACTCCTCAAATGACCTTATGTGCATTTATCTATACTAGCTAAGCTGTGGCAGAGCACCTAAGCTCGTGAATAGAAAATGAGCTCCAGAGGTAAACCAATATTAAGAATATGAATAAAGGATCTGAAATGTTCTCTGTTTGCTTTGCCCAGCGTGCCAAACAGCTTTCAAACAAAATTACACTTGTATTTTCCCTATAAAAATCATACAATCATATAATTGTACAACTATTTTGCACCTTTACATTACTCTTGGTATTTATCTAAAGTTACCGCTGACTTAGTCTTAAAAACTTAATGGGAAGAACATGCAGCGATAAACTGCTCGGCTACATATAGGCAAACCAGGCATCCGGCAAAGATATTCCCAGTGGAGGGCCGCCATTCTTTAGCAGAATCAATATGTCCCCAGCTGGCAGAAGTCAATAACCCTCCCCTTAGGAGGAATATGCTTTTAGGGGTAGCGCTCTTCATGACAGCTTAAGCCGCCACAGCTGGCCAGTGATTAGATCATTCAGACAACTGTGGAGTGAGTTGGCATTTTATTATTGTCCCTGCAGACAAAATCAATAAAACTCTTTCTCAATCATCCGCATGCTGCAATCTGTTTCCCCCTACCCCCCC
>JAODKM010000001.1:45532902-45547128 GCA_026780845.1 Petrocephalus sullivani
GATCAGGAAGACTCATTTGAGTACTGATTCTGAACAAGCCAAATGTGTTAAACATCTATGGGGGCTGAGCCCCCCTGTAATGAAAATCCTAGAAACTCCCCTGGCCCGCAATAATGAGCTCTAGCCCATATAAATAAATATTTCACAGCAGTAAGAACGGTAACAGCGTTAAAATATGAGTGGTAAAATGAAGAGAAATGTCGGACTTACAGTGAAAAGATACAGACACATCTGTTGTGTGTTCGCGTGGATGTGGCATGTAAAAAAGGCCATTGCTTTAAGTGTTCTTTAAGTAAAAAGTGGAAAGCAATGTTATATTTGTCTTCTTTTTTGCTGATCCATGAATGAAAAACCGTGATGCGATCTGAACCGTGAGTTTTGTGATGCATTGCACCGTTAATATTATATGCTTATTGTTAGATGCGGGCTAAACCGCAGAAAGTAAATTACGCTAAATCAAATTATTTAAGTAACAATGCTTTTTTCTAATTGAGTAATCTAGTTTAATTGAGTAATTGTGACAGCTCTAGAATAAACACATTATTCCCACAACACCCTGTGTGCTGTTGGGTGCTTGACAGGTCATGTTGTCCATGACTTGTACCTCTTAAGGGCATTTTTTTTACTACTCTATGTACATTCCAGTCTACCAAGGGAAAGGAGAATCAATCTGACCCTCCCGGACCGAAGCCAGTCGTGACATTGGCCCGGCCTGTTGGGGGTACCAGCAGGACTCCGCTGCAGGGTGCTGGGTCATCAGCCGCCGCCTCCAGTACCGGGACATGGACAACGGCACGTTGCTCACGGCAGAGTGCAGCCAGTCTGCCCGCCCCTCGTCCTCACCTAGTCAGAAGTCCCTCTGCGTCCCACCCTAGCACCACTAGCAACTCCATCGTCAGTACTGACATCAGCTGTCCTGGTAGAGCCCAGTCAGACACCACGCAGCCTGAGACACGCCCAAGCACAGCCAGGCGGCCTGAGACACGCCCAAACGCAGCCAGGCGGCCTGAGACACGCCCAAACGCAGCCAGGCGGCCTGAGACACGCCCAAACGCAGCCAGGCAGCCTGAGACACGCCCAGACGCAGCCAGGCAGCCTGAGACACGCCCAGACACAGCCAGGCAGCCTGAGACACGCCCAGACACAGCCAAGCGGCCTGAGACACGCCCAAACACAGCCAAGCGGCCTGAGACACGCCCAAACACAGCCAAGCGGCCTGAGACACGCCCAAACACAGCCCGTCATGCTACCACATGCCCAAACGGAGCCAAGCAGTCAGGTACACACCCAAACACTGCCCCTCCGGATGGAAGGTCCCAGAACACTGTGGTTGGACGGCCAAACCCCACAGCTGCGCGTGCTAGGCATGCTGTCCCGGTGACATCACGGCCCAGGAAGACTGCTCTGCCTGCCTCCACACGAAGTGAGCCTGACCTCTCCCTGATCAGGACAGCAGGCCAGCTTAAGCCTGCTTTGGGCGTGATGAGGCCGAGACCTCTGATTAACGGCGGAAAGGCTTCACCCAAACCCACTCTGCCTCGACTCGGACAGCCGACCGCATCCGGTCCAGGTGCCAGGCCAGCTCCCCAGGTAGGGAGACGACAGGCCGGCCGGGCCGAGCCACGCTCCGGCACCGCGGCTCTGCACAGAGTGGTGCGGCAGGCAGTGGCTGGGCTGGACCGGAAGGTATGCCTCCCGGTTGTTCCCCCGCACGTTGGCGGGTCAGGAAACGGGGGGGCGAGCAGATCGGATCGAGCGCCTCTCACGACTGCCCCACGGCAGGGCCAGAGAAAGCTGAGCGCGGCTCAGGAGGAGAGACTGTGAGTAGCCTTGCCATCTGCGTGTGCTTGTTGTAAGCTTTGTAATTTCAGTAGATTATTACTGAGATGGTACATTCCATCGCATTCTCTCACTTCTCATCTGGCTCCCGCAGGCGAAAGCTTCAGGAGTGGCGAGAGGCAAAGGGCATCTCTTATAAGCGCCCCCCCATGCCTGTGAGGCCCTGCGTGAAGAAGGAAGTCGCCCCCCCCTGCTACTGGCCCGCCATGGAGAAGGAGGACGAGGTTCACCGCCTGGTCTCCAGCATCGACAGCTCGCTGACAGACTGCATGCAGCTGCTGGAGGAGGTAGCGGGGACTGCGGGCCAATCGGGTGCTGGCGCGCTGTCCTGCCCGGCGGCTCTGCTCTGCATCTGTGCTGTGTCCCCCCCTCTCCAGGGCTGCCCCACGGAGCGCGTCACCGAGCTGCTCTCTCGACTACCCATGGCTCACAAGTTCGCCAAGTACTGGATGTGCCGGGCACGGATCCTGGAGCGGGCGGGGGACCCGGAGCTGCTGCCGCTGTTTGAGGAGGCCGTGCACGTGGTGCTGGAGGTACAGGCGCGGGGCCCGTCCGGGGTCACCATCGTAGGCTGGGAAAAGTACACTGACCCCTCGCTCTCTGTATGCAGCCCGTGGACGAGCTGCGAACCATGATACACGAGATACTTAAGAAAAAAGAAGTTCAAGGTGAGTGACTTGGGCGTCCACTTTCAGCCCACTGTGCTGGACTTTGTTAGCTGCCTATTTGGGGGAAAAAAATCTTTAGGAGAAGATTATAAACGCCATGATGGACATTCTTACCCTCCCAACTCTAGAAGCAGAAGCTGCAGAACAGGGCGATCCGCAGGATGACGCCCAGGAGATGGCAGAAGCCGTCCCGGTCACCCCTAAAGGCACCAGCGTCCTTATTCGCGGGGCCAAAGACGGCTCCTCTGTGGTGAAGTACAAGATCACAGCCACCCCAGGGTCTGTAGCTCGCGTGTCGGAGGAACATCTCTTGATTTCTTCGGCTGTTCAGCTGGCTGACCTCTCTGTGTGGTAAATGTGTCTCCAGGGGCCGAAAGAGCCAGCAGCAGAAGCCCCTGCACTTGGATGGTCAGGAGCTGCGATTCTTCACTCCGGTGCGGCGCTCGGTGCGCATCGAGAGGTCCGCCCAGCGGTATCCCACAGCCCTACGTGAGCACGACACCTGCGTGGCCTCCTTCGGGGACCTGCTGGCCGAGGAACAGCCTGAGGAGGCAGAGTGTCTCTACATCTATAGAGAGAATGAGGCCCTGGGTGATCAGGTGCAGCTGCAGTTCGGGTCACCTGAAGCTCTGTGAGCTCCATGCTGCCCCCATGTGGTGCTATAATTCCTCGGCATCTGGCTGCTGTCCACATGTACAGCGCATATTCCAGCTCAGGAGCAGTCAGGGTCTCATGGCGTGATGTCACTGTCCCACCCAGAATTTTTATAGGTTTGTTTTTAGGGAAAAAAATGACATTTTAATTATTTATGTCTTGTTTAACGAAGGGGAAGCTTAATATGGGCAATGTATATTTTACATTTAAATAAAAATATTTTTCTGACGAGTTTGCATGTCACTGGGGAATATGTTCAGTGACAGGCTACCAGCCTGACGTAAGCTTTTTCGTCCCTGTCTTTAATGTGCGTGGCGCTTTAGTCGGGTTAGGTACAATCTGATTTATTCTTTTATGTGAACATGTCTTGAAACGGTGAATGATTACTGCTCTGAGGATCTAAACCAGGGGTGTCCAACCTTTTTTAATTCAAGATCTACTTTTCAAGTGGCCAGTGTGCTGAGATCTACCAGTTCAAACTGGGAGCCATAGCTATTACTCTTTTACTCTCTTATTACTCTACCTATTGCCTTTCTACATAGTTAACATTCACACAGCAAATCCAGGTAATTCTGCAAATTGGAGAAGTGTAAATAAATATTTCTCCACCTTAGTGGGCCTGCTGGTGCTGGAATGAAAGGGCTGGTTTCTCGCAGTCAGGGCAGTAGGAGCTTGTTGCGAGTCTTAGGCAGGAGACGCGCTGCTCATCTGTCATTGTGGATCGGTGCTTTGACTTGATGAGAAAGCAGACTCGCACAAATGGGTTGGCCCAAAAAGGGCAGTCAAGCTCAAGGCACACTTTCTGAGGTTGGGATACTTTTGGTCCAGCAGGAGGTTCCAGAACTCGCCATTCATGACAGGTGTTTCCCTGGATTTCATTTCAGTGTCATTTTGCAGTGTGACAGTCTCATTCTCAGCAGCAGAGCTATCCGAGTGGAACAGCGCTACTACTGTGGGAACAATGCAATCCACATCAATACTGGCACCAAAAAGATGGGTAGCTGGCACTAGGTTTGATGGATGCAAAGTCAGTAAAGTGCTTGTCAAATTCTGACGAGATGTTCTGAACTTGCTCTTCATACCGTGAACAGTCAAGCTGCACTGAGTCTTTGCCCTGCTGCTGAAGTTCTGCCTGCATGTGAGGAAAGTTCTGCAGGTCACAGTGGAGCAGCCTCCCAGACAGCAGATGTAGCTGGCCTTTAAATGTGTTCACTGAACTGACTGTGTTGATTATATGCTTATCCTTACCCTGCAGCTCTAAATGAAGCTCACTGAGAAGTTCAGTAAGATCTGTCAGGAAAGCTGGTTGTTCTCTAGCTGTGCATATGCTGCATGTTTGGGAAGTTTCCGGAAATCTTATATTTTGGGCAGCCACTCTGTGAATCTACTCAAAAATGTACCTCTGCTTAGCCATCTAACATCTGTGTACAGCAGCAGGTCTGTGCTCCGCGCCTGCCTCCCCCAAGCGGGCACGGAATAACCTTCTCTGTAGACTCCTGGCCTGAACAGAACACACAATCCTCATGGCAACATCCATCACTTCTTTCATGTTAACATTTTGCCACACAATGCTTACTGGTGAATTATACAATAATAATTTCACATTTTTTGCACGATAATGAACCCACCATTGCTGGAGCATCATCAGTTGCGTTGGAAATTAGCTTACAGAGGGACAACCGGCTCTTATTAACACATTCCATGAAAGTATGGAAAATATCTTCACCTCTGATGTGTTCTTTTAATTGTAAAATGGTCAGCAGCTCTTTGGCTCCCATATCACCTTTCTGATAAACACACAAAACTGTGCCACATCCATCATATCAGTCGACTCATCAAACTGGACAGAAAAACACTCGCATGGGTCAGTGTCTTTTTTTCAGTCGCTCGTCGACATCCTCTGCCATTCCCTCGCATCGGCGTGTAGCGGTGCTCCGAGATAACTGCATGTCCTCAATAGCACCCACCATCTCCGTGTTATTTCTAATGCCAGCGAAGAGCGCGTCTGCGGTCTCTACAAATGGTTCTTTAGCAACTTCACCGTCCTTGAAAGATTCCTCGCGTTTAGCAGGAACGTGACTTATACGATACGATGCTATCGTGGCAGCCTGACTTTCGGTGTTCGGCTTGGTGAGAATGGACTGCTGTGCTGCTAAGTGGCTTCGGTTGGCTGCCTATGGCTGTTTCAGCAGGGAGCTCGGCTGGTCGGGCGCCCCCGATCTAAGCGCTTTTATAGCGACCTCTTGTGGTCGATACGGAAATCTCGGTCATTTTCCTGGTGGGGTTCTGATTAGGTGCTTTCCTTAAGTCACTCATCTGAACTGTTTTAAATACAAATGTAAGGAAACTGCGTTAAAAGATTACTGAGGATCTAAATGTTGTGTATCCTGGCCTCTGTTGGTTAACGGTATAACTTTTGGAGTACTTTAGCAATATAACGCTCAGCAGAAGGCGCTGGAATAAATTAAATCATCTGCCAAAAAGTTACAAAATAATTCTTACTGCAAAAAATGGTATTACATAGATTACGTGTATTACATGTATTATATAGTTTATTACATATCACAGCAATTACAAACATTCGGTATTCTCAATGTCTTTTTTTCAGTCTGACTAAATTTTGAGCCACTATTTTATAGTGCGAGCGTCTCGGCCAGCTTTATAAAAAGCCGCAGGCGCCTAGCCACCGCGATCACACCCCGGTCCTTTTATAGCCCTGCTTATCTGACACGGCGAGCCGATCGCACAAGGCTTCGGCCGCGAACCATGGAGAGCGTCACCATCAGCCACTGGATCGGAAGCCAGGTGCGCAACCAGCGCCTCTTCCAGGGCGTGAAGCCGCGGGACTGCGCGCAGGACCACAGCCTGTTCGCGCTTCCCGGACCCGCTTTCCCCGGCCCGTCTGACTGCGACGAGACGGCGCCGCGCAGGACCAGGCGGGGAGCCGACCTCGGCTTTCAGGTGCTGCTGGACGTGGCTCAGTTCCGGCCCGAGGACGTCCTCATCCAGGTGTTCGAAGGCTGGCTGCTGGTCAGAGGCCAGCACGGCCGCAGGATGGACGAGCACGGCTTCGTTTCCCGCAGCTTTACTCGGCAGTACCGGCTTCCCGAGCACCTCCGGGCCGCAGACTTGAGAGCCATGCTGTGTCATGATGGGATCCTGGTGGTGGAAACCAAGAGCGGCGCCCCCGGTTCCCCGTGAACCCCTCCAGTTACGCACAGGCTGGAAACCTGATCACCGGGGCTTTGTATGCAATGTCGGCCCGAAGCTTAAGTTTAAAATTAGCACTTAAAAACGGGAATGTGTCGCAGCGAATGAGCTGTATGTAGCACTCAATAAACCTTCATGCCGGTGAGTCTCAGGATGATTTTATTCTCTATGCATCAGCTTGCGTGTGTGTGCAGAGCAGGACAGGGAGGTGCACTGACAGGGAGGTGCACTGACAGCCTGCAGCTTTATTTAGGCGTGTTGCAGATGTTCTGAGTTTGCGACCTTTTCGCAACTTTAAGACCAATTATACTTTAGGATTAAGAAACATTTAAGTGTAAAATAAACATCCAACTTGTGCTCTGGTAGCCTAATTCAGAAAGCATTTACTAAATTGCAACGTTTAAATTTGCATGATTTAAATCTTTAAATGACTGCCTTCCTTTATAATAGCATTTGAATTCAAACATGTAGTCATTACACGAATTTTAATCTTGAATGGTAAGTGGCTTACTGTCATTCAGGGGCATTCGGGGAGGGGGTATGCACTGCACCCCCGACCTAATTTCGCGTCATTCATGCAGTAAATAGACCTATGCATTTAAATTAAGTACCCCCCTCCCCCCCGCCCCCCCCCCCCCCCGCAAACCCGTGTCTGCATGAGAAATTCACGGGACACAGTTCTGGAATGTTTGGGCGAGACCGTAGTGGGGTGCATGGTTGTTTGTTTTTAGCCTTTGGTCACTTTTGGCCTATAGGTGATGTTTCAGAGATGAGCACAATCTGCTGTTCATCAAACTATTTTAAAATAAATTTGAATGTCTGTAGAATTATGCACCTTAAAGAGCTATTCAAGCTATATTAAATGATGTGAAAGATATGGTTATTTCACTAATATAATAATGGGAGGGGGGTGCATACATAATAATCCTCATTACAGTAAAACTAATTTATTGTGAGTGAACAAAATTTATTATTCATACATACTTCAGTGGCGTCATTTCTTTAGGGCCACACCCTCAGGCTAGATCAGGTGATCCCTCCACACTAAGCTGTCAGCCAACAAGAGAACATGGAGAGCGACTCTACTCTGATCATTTTGAACGAAATAGCAGTTAAGGTGGGAAATCGGTTATGAGACTTAAGCCATTGGCAATGCCAAGAACCCTCAAGGAAGGTAGACAAACCATCCTAAATCCTGCATATAATTTGCAACATTGCACTTAATGTTATAGTTTTACTGAATATCTAAGTGTTTGTTCAAAATGTATATGTCTATTTTCTATTGGTGCTAATAATTTTGCAAAAAAAATCCAGTGAATATTTCCCATATTGTGGAGCATGATATGTTTGTGACGGGTGTCAAGAGGGAATCTGAGCGTGACCCAAAGATCTAGGCCAAATATACAATTAAGTGTAATTTCCAAAGCAAAAAAGCGACCATCATTCTGGGCCTGATTTAATCTGAGTGCGGAAATTGGCAGCACCACTTCGAAAGCTGACCTCCGGCTTGTTGCATTTAGAATCATTTCACCAGGAAGGCCAGGTGAAAATTGCACCATCCCTGTCTGGAATGTGGTAGACATCTATTTAAATATATATTTAAAAATGTAAATGGGTTTTTCCAAGTATTTCTAAGTATTAATTCAGGGTGACCACCACCCCGTGATTTTTGTTTGGTTTATTGTCATTGAACATATGAAATAAAACGAGTACACACATGATAAATATGATGTAATACTACAACAAGAGTAAAACAATGCAATGCTGATATTTAATATTAAAATTAGTTTTAAGGCTTTTGCAGGCATAAAAGTGATTCTTCAAAGACACAAAGTGTCTGATCCCTCAGTCAGACTCACCGATATCTCCCTCAGAAAGAGCTTTCATATAGGGTAGCTTAGCTTTGCCCACAATGCAGTAATATGACAGTGGATTAAACTCTTAAAGTCCTACTTCAAACAGAATCATCTTTTATGAGTCGAGCATTAAAAATTATGCACTGTGTTTTATATGGTTTATCAGTGGTTCTGTAACTGTTACAGCAGCCTGGGGGTGGATTCCTCCTCTTAAATCTAATTTCTGAACTTCCTGTACCTTTTATTAGTCATTAAACAGGAACCTGCATCAGAGGGGGAAAAAAGCACCCTAAATGGAAAAGTAATTTCTGCCCTCTGAAATGCGTGCATTTGCTGGGTCATTTAACACGTCTGGTTCTTTACCAAACACTTTACCAGGTGTACCTTGTGACCTCATTTTAAGCAGACAGCTGTATGACACATGCTCCTGTTTGCTGCCATAATGATGAGGGATGCGGGGGTGGTAGACTAGGAGCGTGCTGGTGGTGCACGATGGAGACTCAGGGTTTGATAAACGAGGTTGCCTGTAGGGAGGAAAGTGCACCCGGCAAGATCCTGATGTCACAGGCACCACTGTCGCTGGCCCCAGTGCACGTGGCGGACACAAACGTGCGAGCTCATTTCATTACTGAGGAAGCACTTCGGGTGAATTGGATTCCTGCCTGGCGGCTTGGGCGGCACGTCACGGACTATGCTGCATAAAACACGCAATCTCCCCACCAGAGGGACTACTCTGTCCCCATGCCAACATGACGACATGGCACATTGATAGCCTGCTGAAAACCGGCTGCCAGTTCCTCAGAGACTCTGCTGTGAAACAACACTTTAAACTTTCAAGTTGGGCAGTGGTGGCCTAATGGTTAGGGATGTGCACTTATAGTCAAAAGGTTACTGGTTTCATTTCCTTAGCAACATACTGCCCCCAAGCACTGCTTCCCAGGTGCTGAACTAGCTGCCTACTGCTATGTCACATATGGGTTAAATGCAGAGGACATATTGTACTGTACTGTGCTGTGGTCTGTCAATAATGACCATTAATCACTGAAATTAAATGTGATCCCTGCAACGTCTCTGTAACTCCATGTTTAATTTAGAATGCAGGTTTCAGGTTTTATTTTAGTGTATTCAAAGAACACAAACTTCTGTGCTGCAGAGTCATGCTGTAGCTTAGTATTGGAAGGTGCAGTGCAGCATTAGTTGAGAGTGCAATACTTCAATAAGACAGTGTGAGACAGCTGATTGTTATTGCACATAAAATACAATTAAATGATTCTGGAAAGAAACATTACTTCAGGAAATGATGCAAAAATGATAATATGAATACTAAGAAGTCACATTAAAACATCAATAGTGTACATTCATAAGATTTTGCTACAGACAACACTGACATATAAGCACAAGAATTAATAAAGGGACTTGAACTATTAGTCCTTTCAGCCTCATTACCATTTTGGTTGGATCTGCATTGCATGGTGACTTTCTGTATTTTAAAGTGGTGAACCAACTCCAGTAAATTCACACAGAGGTGCATGATAACCACATAACAGATGGTTCTGCACAAGCCTGGCACACCAACACACTACAGACAGAAAGATTCTCCTGATCAGGTACGGCTTGCCCCAATTTCTGACAAACACTGATAGACAGGAGATCAGCCTGAGTACACAGATACAGAGAGACATTAGAGTCGTATCTCAAATAAAATCTTGATCCCACTTTGTCCCAATAAATCTAAATATAGCAAATAGCATTCCAAATTTAGCCTGGCTGCATTTTATTTTTTGACATTGCACAAGATATCACATTGTTTCCCATCTAGAAAATCTTGATGAGACAGAAAAGGCATAGAGCAATCAGCCAAATTTGAGGGGGGCGGGTGACCTTTGCTGGAATCACCAGGCCAATTTCCATAATCCTTTGATGTGAATATTTCACTGGCACTGAGATCACAGTCACAAGATGAAAGGCAATAATATGGAATTCATTTATGTTCTTCAGATTCCCTTTTTGCTTGTGCTACTCAAAGGTTATAAACATCAAATATAATATTGTTTTATCTCCTGAACAGGAGGAAGGGAATTACACCCACTGCAATATACAGAGAATTTAAACTCTAGATACTGTGACCCACACCAGGAAGGTGGGAAAATGATGTGATAAATATCTGCAAGTAATGGTAAAAATACTTGTGTGTTGTTAAACTACACATAAAATACAGATACTTTCACATAAATACTTTATGATGTTTTCATGTTGTGATTAGTCTGAGGTAATCCATCTGTTGCATGTTTGAAGTGATTGCAGTCCATTTGTGATTGATCTTTTGTTCCTAAAATAATTTATAGATATCACATTCATTTAAATTGAACTTGTAGCAACACTACACAACTCATAAATATCTAAAGGTAAAGATACCATAATAGTTATATATGAAAACATCTGTACTTTCACCACTATATATTAAAATAAACATTAAGTCATTTTATATTGTTATTGGGAGCAAATTGAGCTTGGAGCAATATTTAAGTCCATATCTTCTACACAAGTTTCTTTTGCAAGCCATGGAATGTCCATAGCAAGCACCATGTACAAACACAAAGATGTTAATTATTGTATATGGTACCCGAGCTCTGTAGGCCAAAGGTCAATGACCTGCTGTATTATTGTACCATATGCCTTGAGACATTAAGCAGAAATGCACCAATTGTTGCAGTTGCTGAAAAATCGCCCTGGTGGAAGGCAGTAAGGGCCTGCTGTGGTGGTAGGCCTAGGGAATGCTAGTGGACACCCACGGCGAGGGAAGCTGTCATGCTGTAGAAGGAAGCCTTTGGGGTAATGATTGCGGGTGGGGGGATCCTGACGGCTGAAAGGTACCAAAATGCAGGAATCTGGCTACAATGAAGGTGTTATCGGGAGAAGCCATTGAGTGAGACTATTGTGTGGCCCCAAATTTGTTTAATAAACCATTTGACACCTCAAAAAGGGGGAGACAGGACCCTTCTCAGCCTGCACTCAACCAGGGGTGTTTCCCAAAAACTATGTTAGTACCTTACATAGCTGGACCCATGCAACTGAATGAATCCAACTATGTAAGTTGCTAACAGGAGCTTTTGGGAAACACACCCCAGGTTAGGAAGATGCTGACCAGTTCTCTGTATATTACCAAATAATGGAAAGAAGACTTCATTCACAAATACTGAATCATAGCAGTTTTTAAAAGTAGTTACTGATTTATGATCGGGCTATCGCCAAAACAATATCAGAGACAGCAGGCAATACTATATGTTTTATGTATCATTAAATATTTCAAATACCAAAACAAATCGCTAAATTATCGATAAAACATGTAAACAGACATTATTCAATATTCTAATCAAAGTCGCACCTAATACAATTAATTGTATTGCAGCGCATATTTTTCAATTAATCTAAAACAGATTTTATTCGGATGCCTGCTTTATTTAATGAAACCCTGACGGAGCAATTCTTACTGCCGCCACACAAAGCCCAGTTTGTCAGCCTCCAACGCGTCGTTTATATGTACCGTTTTTAATTGGATGCCAGCACTGTCAATCATAAAATACACGAATTTCATTGGATCACAAGGCAAGGTAACGCGGCTGGTTTTAAACTTTGCACTTTGAACCCAAAGAAACAAGCCAATTGGGTGGCAGCTTAATCCGAGGTGGAAAAGAAGGGTCGTTCGGTGTTCAACATGGTGAGTAAAGTTTGTAGCTTGTCGGCTAGCTAGCTAAACATGTTTCTTTCTGGCTGTGCTAGCAAAAGATGTGTATTTTACTATACATTATAAAATAAAGCGGTAAACTTTGTAGCCACAGTCTGTTTCGGTCTCCTTTGAAGTCCATTTCTGTTCTATTTTCGGTTTAAAGGCTTCTAATCGTACAGTTAGACGGCTAACAAGTGATTCGCTATTGACTTCATTCAAACTAAATGGTGTAATATGCTATTGTTATTTGTTGCACTTAGTGAATATATAATAAGCCAAATAATTAAACCTTGATCTAAGATCAAATCTGTTAGATTCTGATCTGATTTTTTTAATGTATCATGCAAGCATGCACTCATGGTATCAAGCTAACGAGGAAATGGCTAAATTACCTTAATGGATGTTACCCTAAAAGGTTTACCCTTCTGCATACTCGTCTATATGTCAGAAGTCACTAGCTTAAAATACCGATTGATGAGATATGAAAATTTAGTAACAATAAAACGTCTTTTACCCGCCAAATAGCACCGATTAGCTGCTGCATCAGTGTGACCGGTGACTGAGGTGTATTTAGAACAGCGATGCGCTCCGTGCACATGAAAATTTCATGGTAGTGTGAAGTATTTCGTGGCTCACCTCAGAAATTCACTTTTATGAGGGAAACAAAGAACGTTTAAGCATAATGCAAAGAACCGCCGTACCGTGGAAAAGGACGCGTAGCACAGTTACATTCATTTGTGTATTAGCGGAGTGTCTCAATGGAGGCGCTTTAAATAACGCAGGCGTATTCCAGTGCGGTCATTATTCGGAATTGCTTTGTGTATCCGACTCCCACACATGTTTTCTAAAAAAATATGATTAAGGCGACAGAAATAATGTAGGATTATGCTATTACTTATGTATTGACCACAAGTTAAGTGTTACAAACCGATCACGTTCTTGACTTGTAAGGGAGTTACTACTACATGTTTTTGTCGCCTTGAGTGTCACAAAACTACGTGAAGCTTTTTTTAAAAAAAAATATTCCGGACAATGTTGACCACTTATGTTATTGGGGGCACTGTAATCCATTAATGTCGACAGTCCGAGCTGTAGCTTTGCTGAAAAACATGGAATAAATCAGTGTATGGCATACAAGCCAAGGCTGGTTGTTTTAAAACATCAGCTTGTATCGGAGTACCGGGTGTGGGAAGATGATACACGTCATACTACACGTGGCAATATATAATTACAGTTTGGTTTTATCAGCAAGCAGGTAGCCTTGATTTTCCATTGAAAAACAGTTTCTGCTTGTATAATCCGCAGCTGTAGTCCTGACTCTTTTTATATCATATTCACGACAGTCGTCGGCAGATGGTGGTAATGGCCCCGGCCAGCCTGCGCCTTACCCGGGTGTCCCGCCGTCCGGCATGCCCCCTCCATTTGTAAGTGGCCACTTTCTGGGGTGGGGCAGGGCACGGCCGGGCTGGGGGTGGTTGGCATTAAAAGCAGGTTGCCTCATGAATGCCTCTTTCCCTTTTCTCAGATGGGCCCCCCTGGAATGCCACCCCATTTCCCACCCATGGGGATGCCACCGAGCATGGCGCCCATGCCACCTGGCATGATGCCGCCCATGATGCCCCCGATGGGAGGCCCACCCATGGGACAGGTGAGAAGCTACCAGACCCTTCCCCGGGGCATCTCTCAATGGTGCCAGGCATTTGCCTCCGTCTGCCAGTAGAGCGACACACTCACATAATCTGAATAAAAATGTGTCTGAGTGTGACAGCTATCAATGTTATAGGCAGACGGGTATCGTCCCCTGACCTGAGCTTATGCACTTCAGCTGGACACCAATGCATATAAGCGAATGAGTTACGGACGAGTTTGATAGATGCCCATCATTTTTGATTCTACCCTTGGCCAAAAAAAAAAAAAAGAGCCAGGTGACGAAGGATTCCGAGCTTAAAGGTAATAAATAAATGGACAAGAATGTAGATTAGTGAGCACAAGTTGATAATGCAGAAAGGCTCCAGATGTCAAAAACGGCTGTTATTCTGTTAAGCATCGCCACGTGACTTTTCCTTAATTACATAGTGTGATTTGGCAGAGGTTTAATGTGTTGCTGTGTCAGACTGCTAGCACTGGAGGTGGCGATGTACGAGCGTGGCCTCAGACTGCTAGCACTGGAGGTGGCGATGTACGAGCGTGGCCTGAGACTGCTAGCACTGGAGGTGGCGATGTACGAGCGTGGCCTGAGACTGCTAGCACTGGAGGTGGCGATGTACGAGCG
>JAODKM010000001.1:45547228-45557501 GCA_026780845.1 Petrocephalus sullivani
GTACGAGCGTGGCCTGAGACTGCTCGCACTGGAGGTGGCGATGTACGAGCGTGGCCTGAGACTGCTCGCACTGGAGGTGGCGATGTACGAGCGTGGCCTGAGACTGCTCGCACTGGAGGCGGCGATGTACGAGCGTGGCCTGAGACTGCTAGCACTGGAGGTGGCGATGTCCTGCTGTCTGTGCCTCACCACCTCCCGTTATCCAAGCCTTTATTTATACCTTTTCTGTACAGATGCCAAGCTGGGCAGGAGGACTCCTAGGCTCTGATGAACATCTATGATATCCTGCTTGGGATCAGTAAAGTGCGTCCATCTTACCATCTCATGATTCTTTTATTGCATTTTAAAAATGTATTAGATGCCGGGCATGATGCCGCCCATGATGGCCGGAATGATGATGCCCCCTCGGATGGCAGCCGCGGCCATGCAGCCCACGGGACCGGTAACCCAGCCGCCCTGCCAAACATCTCACAATGGCTTTCACACCCTGCATGAAGGATCCCAGCATATTGAGGGCCCTGGTGCCATTCATCCCACTGACAAACACTCTCCTCTTTACCTGTCCTTACATGTCCTCCCCCAAACTGAAATGTAAGCTTTGTTTTCGTCTTGCTTTGCCGCTTTAATTAAATGGAGCATTGAGCCCCTGTCCTCTTAGAGGAGATGCATTTCTTGCCCACTGGAGTAACTGCGATGGAAGCCAGTCCATCCTTTCCACTGCTCTTGGCGTTCTCTCTGCCCTCTCATCCTTCGCTCTCTCCCAGTCCGGCCTGGGTTGTGCGTGCGGTTCTGTAGCGCTAATTAGCGGCTCGTTCGCTATTCCGTGGTTATGTTTTGTTCGGCCGCCTCCATGCGCCAGCGCGTCGTTTGCTAGGTGTGACCTGACCACTGATCTGTCTGTGTATCCCTGCATGCACTTTATGGTGAATTGCGGCAAAATCATGACTGTTATTGTCGTAAGTGACTTGTATAAGCATTTCTCTGGATGAATCGGTAGCAGAGAGTTAAATTTGTAGAATGTTTGTGTAGATCAATGTAATTGACTGCATGTTTGGAAACTGAACCAATATTTCTTTTAGTATTTTTCTTTTTCTGATTTTGTGCGTAATGTCGTTTCTCCACAGCCAGGTGTAAGCCCAGCGGAGGTGGCTGGTAAGCCTCCTGTCTATGCTCCCTTTTTTTTTTTTTAAACCTAATGATGGGTTGCTGAGTACTTTCTCAATTTGCTGACTTTCATTTCTCTGTCCTTTTTTGTAATTTCAGCTTCATCTGCTTCTGGAACACTGGTAAGTGCCTGGCTGTATGACGTCATTAATTATGACCGGATATGCGGTGGTTGCAGCTGCCAGACGTATGTCACGGTTATGAGCGGCTCCGTGTCTTGCTGGGAACGCCGTGTTGCATCCACTTCATTTTCTGCCGTTTCGCCCCCCTTTTGTGCTGGATTCAGGCGAGCAATCCGGCCGTCAGCAGCATGCAGCAAGGCGTGACTGCCAGTCCGAAGGATGAGCTGCCAAAGAAGGTGAATTCTCACAGCCGGCTCCGCGGTGTAGGGTTATGGTCTGCCCCATGCAGGAAGCGCAGGGCGTGAGACACCCTGGATGTAATACAGTGCCTTGTAGGATACACACACACACACACACACACACACACACACACAGACAGCCTGGGGCAAGAGTTAAACCCCCATGCACTGGAGGGTGGAGGCCACATATTACTATGTATATACAGATATATTGAAAGTGTGTGTTTGTGTGTACACACACTCCTGAAAAGTTGTTACAGTTATATTAACCCATCAGAGTTAAAATTCAAACTAAAATTTGGAATATTAGAAGGTTTTGTCTTGAATTTGCTGTTTGAATTATATGATGGCACAAGCTTTACGCTGACATGTCACCAAAGCCGACGGGCGCGAGCATGATAAGCGATGCTTTGTGCTACTTCAGAAGTCAGTGTGGACGGAGCACAAGTCTGTGGACGGGAAGACATATTACTACAACACGGAAACCAAGCAGTCCACCTGGGAAAAGCCCGACGATCTCAAGTCCCCGGCCGAGGTAATTAAACAGTTTTCAGCGAATCCATGTCTCGGGCGGACTCGTCCTGATAACAAGATTCTAGCAGTTAATTGCCTGTAATGCTGCCAGTGAACCTGCCCTTGTTTCTGAAATGTAACGCTGTGTCCACTGACTCTGTAATTAGGTAGTTGTGGAGGAAAATTAATTTTAAGACCCTTTAATGTGCTGCTTTATCTCGTGTGCTTGGTAGAGGTTCCCTTTTCTTTGTTGTCTTTTAATAGTTTTGAAAGTAAGTCGGTAATTCAGAAATTCTCTTGCCAGCAACTCTTGTCCAAGTGTCCCTGGAAGGAGTACAAATCTGACACGGGGAAACCATATTACTACAACTCTCAGACTAAGGAGTCTCGCTGGACCAAACCCAAGGAGCTGGAGGATTTAGAAGGTGAGGGCGACCCCCCAGGGGGCGGCTCGTTTAGGCTTTCTGCTCATTTGCAGCCCTGCTGGATGTTCGGCCAGCGGGGCAGGTGTTGGGGCATGGTGGATGTCAGCAGAAAGATCCCACATGCTGCTCGCTCACTGCAGGACCACGCTGACACTGCTTGCCTCATCAGGAACCTCCCTTTGTGTTCCCCAAGTCACTTAATTGCTCTGAAAGTCTTTTTTTTTTTTTTTTACATTTTGCCCTAGCAGCCTCAGGCCAGAGTTCTCCAGATTAAATACTGGATCGATTGTGTGATTTAGGCACATGGGGACTGTTATTCACGGCATCTGAAGCTTGATTAATGCATGATTTGATGCTAACTGCTAACTTTGATCCACTTTTTTTTCTGCCCCTTTTTTCAGCCATGATAAACAGTGAAGAAAATGGGTGAGTTGATTAGTTCATGAGCTCCCTTTCTGAATGACCCTGCCTCCTGAACCGTCTAAACTGTGCACGTTATTTGGAAGGGGCTACTTGATTGCGCCACATGAGAGAGTTGGGTAGTATTTATGTACCCCAGTTAGTTCTCCATGAAATGGACTTTCATATGTATAAAGGTGAGGGCAGATTTACATTTATGGCATTTAGTTGAGACCCTTATCCAGAGTGACTTATATTACCCAATTACAGTACATTACAATCTCCCTGGAGAAACTTGGGGTTAAGGGGCCCACTGGTGGTAGACAGGATTTGAACCGGTGACCTCCATAACCGGAGCCTCATACCACTAGGCCACCACCTGCTAGCAGATGGTCAGCAAGTGTATAGCACCTCATGTTCAGCTGGAGTTAAGGGCTTTGCCCCTGGACTTAACGATAACATGGTTCTGGGCTGCCACAATAATCAACAACCTTCCAGTCTTATGCACAGAAGCGTAACTCATTCAGCTGCACCAACCCTGATAGCTGGGCTAACATTTGCCATGTAGACAGGCCAATACAGAAACCTGTAAATCCCCCATTTTCATAACGAAACGACCCGTAGGTCCACGGAGCCCCCGGTCAGCACGGCCCCCACGTCGGCTGCCCAGGTGGAGACCACCGTTGCCGTGACGACCACGACGCCCACCCCGGAGGCGGAGACCGTCACCCCTGCTGTTGTCGAGGAGCAGGTGGCTCAGGTAGCGGCGGTGGTGACGACGACGACCGTACCGGCCGCCGAAGTCAGCGTGGAGGCGCCGGTCAGCTCCTCGGAGGCCACGCCTGTGGTCGAGACCCCAGTCAGGTAACTAAGACCCCTCCCCCTAAATATCAGTCTTATGGCAAGTAGGGTTATTGAGTCTCGGGCGGAACCACATCATGACCCTGGACATCAGACGTAAATGATTTGTGTTCATAAGGTCCTTGTGTGTTTGGTCTGGGCTTCAGTTTGATTTGTTTCCTGGTCCTAGTACGGAACCCCCCAAGGAGGAGGAGAGGCCCGAGCTCGTGAAGAAGGTCTACAAATGGAATACGAAGGAGGAGGCCAAGCAGGCTTTCAAGGAACTTCTGAAGGAGAAGGTGCCCATCGTTGGTGTTGAAGGAGGGATCTTGATGGCTATATGGAAGTTCTTACTCTCTAGGGGCGTTTTCCTAAAAACCTGCAACACCAAGTGATCTGTCCACATATGGTATTTTCAGAACCGCAGTGCGTCCTTGAGTAGCGAACAAGCTTTAAAAATGGCCTTGGCCCCTCAGACCATGGCTGCATCTGCCCCCTAATAGCCGGCATAATTTATGATGTGTTCTGCAGTGTTTCCCGGCAGGTGTGGCCTTAAATGTACACGGGGTTCATCTCCGTAAGGCATTTGGTGCTGTGGTCGCCCCTCGTTTTTGCCTCTATGAGGTCTTAATTTAATGTTTGGACACATTAATACTGGATGCAGGCTCAGCGTGGATCACACTGAGACATGACTTATTAGATGATGGCGACATGTTCTCCAAGTAGTTTTCCTTCCTAGGCTGAACCAAAAGGACAGCTATGTATGCCCCTTCACCCTATATATCAAGTTAAGAGTTGGGGATCAGACCCCCCCTTCCCCTGGAGACTGACTGCCAAACTGTTGTTCTTAGGGTTGGGCAGTTTTTCATAGCACCCAGATATTGTGCTGTGGTATAGTTTCAAAAGCAGTGCTATTCTGGTATTTTGAGATCTTGGTAATAAAATTTGCATGGGGGGGGGGCCGCAATACAGTTTGCTCAGCGTGCTCAATTTGTTGCCAAGATTTTAAAATACTGCCCCAAGGCTAGTTCTTATTATTATGTATGGAAAGATCGGTTAATTAGTCGAGGTGCAAACAAGTAAGGATTCCTGTAGCATTTAACCCTCTTTATCGCACCAATAATAGGGAGTCTCCTCGACGGCGTCGTGGGAGCAGGCGATGAAGATGATCATCAACGACCCTCGCTACAGGTAGAGACGTTCTCTTGGGCTTGTGACCCACGGGGGCTGTGACGTGTGTCTGCGTGCCGGGGGTCGCTCCTTCACCTTCCCACGTGCGGTCTGCCGTGTCGTTAAAGCGCCCTGCCCAAGCTGAGTGAGAAGAAGCAGGCCTTCAACGCCTACAAGGTGCAGACGGAGAAAGAGGAGAAGGAAGAGGCCAGAATCAAGTACAAGGAGTCCAAAGAGACGTTCCAGCGCTTCCTGGAGAACCATGAGAAGATGACGTCCACGACCAGATACAAGTAAGGGCACCGTGTATTCTGAAGTGGGCCTTACTGGTTCATCATGCGGGTCTACAGATCATCTCTAATACTTTAATGATGTCAGTCTCTGCCCTAACCAATCAATGTTCCTTCTCCTCCCTTGTCCCGTCCCCCGGCCTCATGATGGCTTCACACTAAATTCTCGTAATACTTCTGACAGCCTCTGCGGCAGGGATGTGTCCGTCCCCGAGAGCTGGGGAAGCTGTCAGACTCCATTCCTCACCTTATTTCTGCTACGTGGACTAATCTCAGAGATGAGTTGGCCATTAGTGCTGACCATAGCTGGAGGCCCTCTCCGGATCCCGCACAAATGCCTTTTAGAGAGTGCTAATTGTTGCACTCAGGGAATCGCTGATGTGCCGCGATTGACCTGATCTCAGCTGGGATGGTCCTGCGTTCAGTTTGACTACAGGCTTTCTTTTTCTTCTTCCACCTTTTTCTGCTTCTTTTCTCCTCCTCTTTTTCCTTTGTTTCCAGTACGTTATTGAATTAGCCTTGTGAAGGACGTCCATATCCCCTCCTGCACTTAAAGCGCTCTCTTTTCCGGTGACCTTGACCCCTAATGGGTAGTCACAAACGCCCCAGCACCCCCCCGTTAGCCTCGAATCCCGTGTCCAACGAGCAGCTGGACCACAGCGGCGACGGGGAGGCTGCTCTGTTTGTGGCCCAGCTTGCACTCTGATTAGTCCAGCTCCATCCAGGCGCTCTGTGGGAAAGCTCTGTGCCGTAATTGGAGGCTTTAAATTTAGCTTTCTGACAGCGAGGTTATTTATCTTTCGGCACAGGGGCCTTCAGTACCAGTTTCTCTTGGGTTTTGCTTTTAAGTTTCAAACTGTCCTGTTTTCGGACAATTCCACACGCTTGGTAAATTATTGCTTGAACACCCATGACCCAAAACCTAATGTCCCCAATTAAAGAATGAGGATGTGGGAAAAATATATTATGCTGTTATTGTTTCAGTGATTTGCTCTCAAAAAAGACTGATGTGCTTGTGTGAGTGCATGCTTGTTTTTTGGTTGTAAAAATAAGTTGAGTAAGTTACTTGACTAAGCTTCAATCCCAAAATAATGACTGGATTTTATTTTCTTAAGAAATTTTAATTGGGTTCAATGTAGGCTTTTGCTGTCATCTTCTGGCAGAGTTCCTCATTGCAGTCATAACATCACCAAGGTTAAATCTGGAATTCTTTTAAAATATGTAAGATGATGGTTGAATCTTTAATGCAAGTGTCTGTCAAAATCAGGAAGGCAGAGCAAATGTTTGGAGAGTTGGAGGTGTGGACCACCGTTCCAGAGCGTGACCGACTGGAGATCTATGAGGATGTCCTCTTTTACTTGGCGAAAAAGGAGAAGGTAGGTTCAGACAGCTACCAAAAATGTCCATCCATCCGTCCATCTGCTGCTTAAGCTGCAGATGTGCCTGGTCTTATAGGTGTGACTTAAGGTAGTGTCAGTAATATACGGTACTAATCTCGTGCTATTAAGTGGGTATATCACCAGCCTCTCTCTCGCTGTCATGTGCAGGAGCAATCGAAGCACTTGAGAAAACGCAACTGGGAGGCTCTGAAGAACATCTTGGACAACATGGCCAACGTGACGTACCGCACCACGTGGTCAGAGGCCCAGCAGTACCTGCTGGACAACCCCACGTTTGCTGAGGACGAGGGGCTGCAGAGTACGTGACCCGCCCCCCCCCCCTGCCGAAAAGCCTTGCAAACAGCTGTCTCCGTTGAACCCCCCCGCCCCCAATAGGCTTTGAACTCCCCAGTTATGCTTTCTGCCAGGAATTTATTGTCGCTACACTCTAAAGGTCATACCATGCCACGCGGGAGCGAACTCGGCTGACTGGAGCCCTGCTGAGACAGCTTAACTTGCAGACACCAAGTCAGCCTGTAGGGGGCACTCCCCTGCAATCCCCTGACCAGTGTAGCTCCCTGTTATCCGCTCGCACCTGCAGAGGGCCCCAGGACTGTCATCCTGTCTCTGCTTACTTACCTTCTGGCAGATGGAACGGGGCAAAGCCCAGTCATGGTGTGTCCTGAAACCAGTGTTTCTCAATCCTGCTCCTGCAGGACCACCTGCCAGAAGGTTTTTGGTCAAACCCGTACTGCTTATGACCTACCAGCTTCATTATTAGGCCATTAAGAAGCACCTGATGCTAGATAAGGTCAGACTTGGGTGAAAACCTCCTGGCAGGTGGTCCTCCAGGAGCAGGATTGAGAAACTCTGTCCTTAAGGATGTGAAAGGATGGATTTTTACAGAAGCCATAAGTAGCAGAGTATATGTTTGAAGGATGCTCGGATACAGGTTATTAAAGTTGGTTTTTAGAAGGGGGGGGGGGCTCTACCTTCACAGTTGGTAGGGCCTCTCATACGCTTTCCTGGTGATTCCTGATGTTGGTCTTTCTGGTTGACCAGACATGGACAAGGAAGACGCTCTTATCTGTTTTGAGGAGCACATCCGCGCCCTGGAGAAGGAGGAGGAGGAGGAGAAGCAGAAATCTCTTCTGCGGGAGAGACGCAGACAGCGCAAGAACAGGGAGTCCTTCCAGGTGAGAGCCAGGACCTGTTCACCAGTTGTTACCATAGTAACAGTTACTAAGCATCTCTGAGTGGACCAAGTCATGTTTGAAATGGAGACATTTATCCATTGTACAAATGATGCACTTTAATATTTCTAACTTCATGAATAACTTTACAGTTAGGTTCAGTAAAGAATATGGAAATGTTGCTGTTCCTAATACTGCTGTTTTAGTCAAACTGGCAGTTTCAATTTCTGCAGTTTTAATTAATAAAGCATGCGGTTCTTTGCAGAAATTTCTGGATGAGCTCCACGACCATGGGCAGCTCCACTCAATGTCCTCCTGGATGGAGATGTATCCCACCGTCAGCTCCGACATCCGCTTTTCCAATATGCTTGGCCAGATTGGTAAGATCGTCACCCCCACAGGCACGTCGCTTCAAATATTTCCCATAAATCTGAAGTCAACTGTGCATGATATAAAAATACCAACTGGGGGTGTGTTTCCCAAAAAGCTCCTGTTTGCATAGTTGGACCCACTAAGTTGCTAACATAGTTAGCAATTACACTTTTGGGAAACGCACACCAGAACTACAGAACAAAAGTTAGATATAGAGGGTATGTGGGGGGTGCTAACCTATAGTCTTTCTGCAAATCTGCTGTCACGGTTGGTCAGCAGCTGTTTTTGGTTTTAGTTTATGTTCTTTTAATATGGTACATTTTAATAGGGCCAGTGCTATCAAACAAAAGTTGATAACATGAGCTGGCCAAGAAATTATGCTTAGTGATGTGGTCCTAAACGTATGGAGAGCTGTGGTTCCTACGGGGCCACCTTTGCCTTGATGACATTGACATCTGACTTAATGTGATGGCCAGCAGAGCCAAGAAGCTTCCTGTTTGGTGGTTTTCCTAGTCTTTAGCTCTTTAGCTGTGCCTGTGTACTGAGCTTTTGGGAGATCTGCGGTAATGGCCCATTATATTTGTGATGTTGGTCTTACAGGTTCTACACCTCTGGATCTGTTCAAGTTCTACGTGGAGGACCTGAAGGCACGTTATCATGATGAGAAGAGAATCATCAAGGACATCCTGAAGGTGACCTTCCACTCCAGTGGTGTTCATATGATTGTCTGCCCATTCTTTGACCTGGTCAGATCCACTTGGGTTTGTCCCCCAATATCTCCATTTTGATGCCCTGTCCTTCCAGGACAAAGGCTTCAACGTGGAGGTCAACACCGCCTTCGAGGACTTTGGCTCAGTGATCAGCTCTGACAAACGGGCAACGACACTTGACGCTGGAAACATCAAGCTCGCCTTTAACAGCGTAAGTGACCCAGTAGTTGAGGAGAACCCGTGTAGTGGGGTGTTTCTCTATAGCCAGTATTAACCTGTAGAATAAATCCAGTGTGTTATGCCTACAGTTTCATCCAGTAATGAAACCTACTGAGATACGGTTCCTTAAAAGCATGGCATTTTGCTTATAGCTCAACTTGTATATGATGTTGCTCACTTATAGCATATTAATGGTGTTTGTGCCCAACTATCCATAGCTACTGGAAAAAGCAGAGGCACGGGAGAGGGAGAGGGAGAAAGAGGAGGCCAGGAAGATGAAAAGGAAGGAGGCCGCTTTCAAGAGCATGCTGAAGCAGGCCACGCCGCCTCTGGAACCCAACTCCACCTGGGAGGGTGTATGTGTCTGCTGTGCTTTGGTGGTCCTCGTGTAGTCAGAACCCTGCCTTCACAAATCATTTAGCCCCAGGATCAGTCTTAATGTCAAACACGCTCCAGAAGACTCTTTGCATGCAGCGGTTTCTCAACCCAGTCCGTTTTTGCTCCCTGGCAATTGGGAGGGAGCAAAAATGTGGACCGCTGAGGATCCCCAAGGACTGGGTTGAAAAATGCTGCTATAATGTAACCTTATACTCCTCCTCAGGTCAGGGATAGATTCCTGAAGGAATCGGCATTCGAAGATATCACTCTGGAATCCGAAAGGAAGCGGATATTCAAAGACTTCATTCACGTTTTAGAGGTAACGACCAGCAACGGCCAGCTCGAGCTACTCCAGCTAGGTTTGCTGTTGCCTCTGCGTGCATTTCTGCCAGTTTGGATGCTCAGGTGTGAATTTGTGTCACCAGCACGAGTGCCAGCACCATCACTCGAAGAACAAGAAGCATTCCAAGAAGTCGAAGAAGCACCACAGAAAGCGGTCCCGATCACGATCGGTAAATGCGAGCGCCGCCTGGCCACACCCCCTTCTCTACTCAAGTCCACCTGTAGCTACGACGGCCATTGCCGTGATTCTCAGCTACACCTTTTTCTGTTTTGTTCCATCGCGATGCAGTTAAGGTTTAGCTAAAGCAATCTAAACCTACCGAGCTTAAGGAGGAGAGTCTGGTCTCTACCCTTGGTCATTCTTTCGCTAATTTTCTGTGCACTCAGCTTTGGCACTGCTGAATCCTTATTAGGGGCTCATCCCAATAACGCCCCCCCCCCCCCCCCCCCCCCCCCCCCCCCCCCCCCCCCCCCCCCCCGGGGCGGGCCGCCCCCGACCACACAACACAAGGGGCCCG
>JAODKM010000001.1:45576013-45587821 GCA_026780845.1 Petrocephalus sullivani
AAGCGTGTTACACCTGGGTATACCGGGGTGGGACCCAACACGTTAATTGCAGACACACACACACACACACACACACACACACACACACACACACACAAAGCATGAGTTTAGTTACAATCTTGTTCTAGGCCGAATCTGTTCTCTATTAATTCTGAATTAATTAATATTTGATCCCTGTGGAAATGTGATACTCCCACCACAATTTTGCACAATCACTGCTGCTCTCCAGGGTGGGGTTACAGCTCTCCCTGGGGGGGCTGGGGGTGGCAGGACCAGGTTAACCCGGACAGTGATATCACCCTCACTTAGCCCATGGCGGGGGCTCATTGCGATGCAGGGCATGATCAGTAGAGCTTTTGACCGCGAGCACTGCCCCCACAATAAAAGGGTCCCATGCAGCTACCCAGCATGCACCAGGACAGCGGGCCTAACATAATCCTTTCAGGAGTTCTGTCCACCTTCCTGCACATTGAGCTTAAAACACAGACCTTCCAAATAGTCTAATATTCAGCTTTAAATGAACTAGCAGAGCCAGTTCTGTGGCCAACTGACCCTTTAACAACAATGATGGATTTTTCTTCCACCGTAGAGATTTTAGGGAGCAGAATTTTTTTGCCAATACAGCATAAAATGCATGCCCTTTCAAACAGAGCAAACACAACAGAACAGAAGTCAGGCCTTGATGAACTGATATCCTTCCCAGAATGACCCCTGCCCTGTGCCCTGGTGCATCATGGGACAGTCTCCAGTGGCCTGGAACAGGATAAGCAGGAAGCTGGAAGGGCGGACGGATGTCCAGCGTTTCCCTAAACTCACAAACAAGGAGCCTGGACCTCTCCTTGTTATTAAGGAATATGGTGTTTTTCCTTTATTACAGCTATTCCTGTAACGAAGTACAGCGGCTTCTAGCTGTGTTTGTGAAGACGGCTCAGGAGTGAGCGGTAGGGTACATGTAATAAATGCCTCTATACATGTGTTCTGCTAGTAAAACAACTAGGGATAGGCTGCTTTCAAAACCTCAGGTTTAAAACATTTGAGAAACATTCATTTCCTCCAGGGTTAAATCGGCAGGCCACTGTGCACTGCGCTTGCTTAACATAGCATGTTCCACAGTAAACCCAATTAAATTGTAAACGAGTAGCACGCTGTTCCACCCCTTTCTCCATCATCAAGCACTGTTCCGGTGCAGGGCTGCAGAAAGCCTGGAGCCTGTCCCAGGAAACACAGGGAACAAGGCAGGAGACGCCAGTCCATCACTTGCATATACGCACAATCACATGCTATGGAAATTAGCCTAAATGCAAGTCTTTGGGACACCGGAGGAAAGCAGAGTACCATCAGGAATCCCGGGCTAAGCGTGCACATAGAAAGTGCCATTTCAAACCCCCAACCCAGGAGGTACGAGGTGAGAGCACTACGCACTAGGCTGGATGAAAAGCACACTTTCCAAAGAGACAACAGAGTTAACACCCACCAATCTTCTGCATCAGCTCACAGAGAACATTTGTAATTCTTTTTGGTTATGATTTGGTGGGCGGGGACAAAGCATGGCAAAACATGTATGTTAAACATTCTGGTTGCCATGACAACCAGGAGCCTTCGGCCAACCATCTTCTCCTAGGAGATGCATTTCAAAGGATAGGCTTCCGTCAAAGAATGCCTCTTGACATATCCTATAGCTGTTGTCTTTGTAACTATGGCGATTAATATTAGAGAACAACTATAAATGCACATTCGATGGGCCTACAAAAAGGGTGTAAATCATTTTGAAGACTGTCATACATCAAAAGTGAAGGAGAACAGTCAGTCGCTCCCTGATGCAGCCAGGACACAAAAGCTCAGTGCTCGACTTTTGAATAAACTTGCACCATTTCGTGCTTTTGGTGCCAAGTTTTCGTTTCATACTTTAAAGGTGAGGCCAGTTAATTGCCACAAATCGCAGAGGGATGACAAGGGTGAAAAGAGTATTAACCAAATACTGAGACCATTCTGCCCCAAACCGAGTCCTCAGTCATTTAATAAAGCCACATAACTTCAGGAAAGGAAGCCACTCGCCAGAAAAGATCCACCTGAACAGCTTTGAACGACTGTCCCGTGTTCAGAACTATCCAAGCAATGTGGTTTTAATGAAGGCTTGTATAACATCGTTATGAAAGGACAAGTGTTTAAATATGGATAATCCTTGTATATTTATATAGTGTGATGAACTATTCATAAATAATCCAGCCATCTTCTAGCATCGTATCTTGTTGGGATATCAGGCAGCACCCTGCATGGGATTCCAGTCCATCACAGGGCACATACATAGAGGTCAACACACTATAGGCAACCTAGAGGTGCTAATTCAGCTAACTGCACATCTTTGTCTGCTCTTTCTGTTATCACCATCTCCAGTAGGTTAAACGCCACAGATCGGTGGTGGGGGTCCAAAGTTACGGGGCATGCGTGTTCCCCGGGAGCACGACGCTTACCTTAGTGTAGAGTGTCGCCCCGACCGTGAGATACTGCCCCCGCTGATGGGGGAGGGAAGAGTACTCCCCCCATTGAGGTCCTCGATGGACCGGCTCCAGGGCCTGGACCTGTCCACCACGTTCTCCACATTGTTCTCCACGCTGTCGTAGTCGAACCTGAAAACGACGGGGAGGCTGCCATTATGCGCATACATAAACCGGAATTACTTAGGAATAGCGGATACTGACTGAGCAAGCGTGAACAGTGGATGGCGTCCTTCACAAACCCCCCTAAGCCCCCCCACTCAGTCACTAGGCGGATAAAGTAAAGCACTAGACCAAGTGTCCCGTAACCCAAACTGAGATAAGTGGTTAAACATAGATGGATGGATTGTTGTTTAATGTTTGTCTCGTCTCCTTATATGCCAGTTCCTTTATATTTGTGTCCCCTATTTCTGAGAGCTGGGCAACCAAGCATTTCCCTGCACACTGTACTGAGTGTCTCTGTATGTGACAAACTTTTGACTGACTGATTGATCAATCAGTCTAGAACAGCAGCATTGACAGTACTGCTGATTGAGAAATATTTTGGGGGGTATATCTAGTATAGTTTTTGTCTTTTTTATGTCATAATAATTACTGCCAACAGTAATGTGGGAGACTCAGAGACCTGGTGAAACCGTAACAGATCTCATTCCCAAGCAAATAAGACACGGAGTTCACAGAAGTCATGCCACACTGCACAGCTCCTCACTGAGCCCCACAGAGATCTGTGACTTACGTGACGGCATACTGTGCGAAGGAAAGATACTCCACCAGGACATCGAGACCTTTGTTCTCCTCGTTTAGGAACTCCCGAACCCATCTACGAGAACAAGGACGCAGAGTGAGAACACCTCGATGAGTTTGAGCCACCACACAGCATGACATCACAGGGGTACCAAAACAAAACATCCTGTTCAGACAATGAACGTGCGATGTGTCCCTGTGGTGGGATGCTACAGATCCAGGTGCCATTTCCCAAAAGAGTCACAATGCTACATTCCAGCTGAAATCCATTTGACTGCCCAAGCAGTTTTGGACGTACTTGACTGACGCCATTAATCTCCCAGCTGTTTACGGGGCCATTTCAGCGAAGATACTGATTTATTTGCAACTCCTTTTGGCAAACTTCAGCAACACAATGAAACTCCACAGATGCAGACTCTTGTTGCACAGATGGGTGCGGGCAGGGAGGATGGGGTTATCGCAACTATGACTTCACACTTAGGCAATCCAGTTCTTCAAAGCCAAAAGATATTGTTGATAGAAAAGTTGTCTTGTCAGGAAAGGGAACCTAATCAATATCTTAAAGCTCTTTGAATCCACTTGAGCCAAATCCACTGGGTTCAGGAGTATTAAGGCAGAATTAAAACAGAAGAAATCTTAAATCTTAAAGTTCTCAAGGCCCAAACTAGCTCTGGCTGTACCAGAGTCGTTCAAGGTGTCAACATTGGAATCTTGTTTTGGGACGTGGGCTTATTATCACCTCCCATTTCTGACCCGCCATCAGTAGCCAAAATATCTTCCCTTGTGTAATTTAAGAATGTAGGTAAACTCCTTGAAGGACAAAGTATCTGAACACATCCAGAAAATCCTCTCTTGGAATGGCCAGTCAACAAAGCCACACCAAATCCGTTTTGACAGATCTATATCAGACAGAGCCACAAAAGATGGCTCCCGTTCCATTTTTGTTGGGAGATGCAGATCCGGGTCTGGGCTTCGTGTTGTTTTGCTCCGTCCCGTGAGTGTCTTGTGTAACCGGACTTGGCAGCCAGGTCGTTTTTGTTGCCAAAGTGGACGAGGCCGTCCCCCCGCCTCTGCCTTCCTGTCCCTCGCCATCATACCGCCAGAAATGACCTTGCACGACAGGGCTTGCTGCGCACCCCACCATCCTGCTTCTACTTCCCAGCATGCATCTCAGCTCTAACGGCCCCAAAAATTAGTAAGCCCAGACCCCCCCCCCCCCAAAGCTGGAGCCTGACCTTTTGGTTTCAGAGTAACAGGATGCCCCAAACAATCAAGTCGCACATTGATCTGGGTGGCAATGTACATGGATGACAAGAAAAGGTTATTGGTGGTTTTTGCAAGCCATTTATTTCTTACATATGAAAATAACAGGCAAACACTTTAACGATAAATTAGTTTAGCTAATTAGTTAAAAAAAAAAAAAATGCTCTCCAGGGCAAACTACTGGTTCAGCTACATTAAGACGTCTTAAAGGGAAATACTGCATTGAAAATATTCCTGAGGCAATGTAAGCAAAACATTCAATGAATCAATTTCACTGAATTCAAGTCAAGCCTCGAACGTCTCCTGTGATGTCAAGAGGAGGATTAATTACTCACCCGATGTGATTGGTCCTTAATGATATTTCCAGTTCTCTTAAGACTTGTGTTGATTCCTGTACTCTTCTGCGAAATTTCTGGGACAGAGAAGAGCAGGAGTTTTTCCCCCTTCGCATTTACAGATCATACTAACCATGATGGCAATTTCTTTACCTCAGCCCCATACTTTAATTATTCAGTTAATTATATTTCACATAAGGATAATATTTTGTCCCCTTACTTGCGATGAAGAATCAAAATGTGCATTTATAGTAATAATTCACTTTCATGTAGATTGTGGAGTCTGTGGTTAGTCCAACTGGATATAAATGAAATCAAGTCAACATTCATTAAATTAGGTAACCGCATGACACGTAACGCAAGCATGATATCTTAAGTTGGATATTTTGGAAGGCCGGCATAGAGCAGACCAGCGCCAGGCACAGTAAAAGTCCAGCAAACCGTTGGATTTTCCAGAGCAGGACGTTAAACAACCAAAGCTCCTCCGAAATGCAGAGGGCCCAAGTTACACACCGATGACATCAGCTTGTAAAATCATTGCATCATCAGCAATGGCAGCTGCCCCGCCTGCGGATTCACATTTAACAGGGAGGTGGGGGCTGCGTCTCAAAAATCATCCAATCCCCCACTCCTGACAAAAAAAAAAGGTCTCTGATAAGAACCAGAGAAAGTCATGCAGTAAGGTCCTGATTTAGGATATCTGTGCAGGCTTTGTTCCTGCACATGCAGTCCCATCACCCCCAACCCTCTCCCCCCGTTCCCCACCCCAGCCGCCCCCCTCTTAAGCTCTGTCAGCAGGACAGAGTGAAGCACGCTCTCGGAAGGGGTCATCCTGCAGACAAATCAATAGCCAAGACATTCTTCAGCACTTGCCCAATGGTCTCCTCCCTCCATGTCCCGTGATTGGCTGGAGGGGGCAGAGGAATGTGGCAGGCCGCATATGTAAAGCGGAGCCGGTGACCTGGAGCCATTTCATGGGGAGACAAAGTGCCAATTGTTTAAGCCTGAAAAGGGGCTGAATAGGAATGTAAAGCTATACACTCCCCCCCCCCCCCCCCCCCCCCCACCCCTTGTGTCACACAGTTGCGATTCTTGCAGCACCAAACGCAGCAGCAGCAAACGGCTTTGGTGGCGGGGGGCCAGGGGGGGGGGCAGGCAGCGCAGCCGCGGCAGCATTCCGCCAGCCACCCAAGAAGTAAGAGGAAGCGCAGCACCCCCCAGCCACTGCCGAAGTCGTGACCCCGGCACCTGGCCCCATCACCGGAGCGCTCACTGGCGTAACCCAATTTTAATCAAAGACTCCTCCCGGAACTCACGGCTCCTGCTGGCACATGCCAGCTTCTGCACACTTAGTTTTTCCTGTTTTTTTTTTTCTTTTGTAGTTAAACACGTCGGAGGCCTTGCAGATTGGGCCAGAGCAGGACTCCACTTATACTTGAGACAAGGCTCTCTTTTTTTAGCTCCAAGAAACCTGGGCCTCCCGCGGGCTCCGAGAGAACCTCCCCGACCTGGTTCTAGAGATCCGAGAGAACCTCCCTGACCTGGTTCTAGAGATCCGAGAGAACCTCCCCGACCTGGTTCTAGAGATCCGAGAGAACCTCCCTGACCTGGTTCTAGAAATCCATATCCACTTATTTCCCCAAGCAGTCAATACGTAGTTTCATGAACTACTTAAACAAGCTGTACATGCTAAAGGTATGTTAGTTTTTATTTTTTTGAAATCCCGAATGTGTTAGACTGCGATAACTAATGTTCAGCAGATTTTTCTGCTCTGTTCAGATCATGCAATAATAAGGTAGTCTATGCCTGTAAAGAGCAGGCCTGGGTGTTGTACAGCTCACTCAGAGCTATTCAAGAAACTACAAACAGAACCAATCTCCAGAACCAGGCCAGAGGAGCCCTAAACCATCACGCAGTTGGCCATTTTTGACATGTAACTTCCAGCTGACCCTGTTTTAAAACCATCACCATCTACCCATGGAGAATGTGTATATTCATATGCAATTGCGTGCATTTGGTGTTTCCGGACCCAGATACAGATTTTTGTAAGAGTTATTTGTCAGTAGTTTTATTGCGATAAAAAAAGAATATATATTGACAGTGGAAAATACAACTTTTAGAGAAAAGAACGAAACGCTGCATGTGTGTCTTCACTTCTCCGGCTCGACGCTGTGCATGACCTTCTGGATGAGTTTGCTGACCTCCCGATGTCGCGTGACGGCACGGCTGATGCAGTCCTGCAGCTTCTCTCCAGATAAAGCACTTCCACCTGAGCAGGGAGGTTTGAGGTCAAGATTACGGCGAGGCAGGTGGACAGCAGGCTTTTTGTGAAAGTTCAGGTTTCCTCAAGCTAGTTTTTGAAACTTTTGGCATCATATGAGGAGGCGGAGGAGATCACCTGGTTTGTGAAGCATGCACAGCCGGTCATCTTCATCGGTAACCACAGTCATCAGTGCCGTCGACAGGCTCTCCTCTTCCGCGGTTGGGTCGACGATGACGATGGTGCTTTGGACAATGGAATCGTTATGTTACAAGTCCAACCATCATCACAATTTAAACGAATATCCTCTAAAGAAAGAAGCTCAGGGGTCTGTTGAACTATCAAAGTCTGGACAAATGTAACCACTTCCATTTTAGACTGCAGTCTGGAATATTCTGAAAGGTACAGTAAAGGTGCACCCTGTAAATAGGACGACACTCTAGACCTAAACTCCTTAACAGGTGCTGAACTTGCGCCGAAACCCAAAGTGTGATGCCTTCCGATCACACCAACCAGACTTACTTGTCAAATACGGAAAACGATGAACCAACTGGGTGCTTAGACACATGGAGATGATGCAGCTTGTCAGTGTTGACTTCAGCCAGGTCTGTCTCCTTGTTAATTGTAACTTCTGGAAGCCTAGCTGTGAAAAAAGAACATGGTACAAAAAAAAAAAACTTGTTACCATACCCTCTCAACAGGCATTAAAAACAACATACTTTTATTATCCCGAAAGAAATTAATTACTGCTCACATAGGGGTTTTATACCATTTGGACCACAGATATGTCCTGAATTTTATACAGGTGATGGTCCAACAGCTAGTCCAACCTACACGATATATCACGTTCAGAGCTTACCATTCTTTAAAGCTGCCAGCAGGGCTATGATACAGGCGTCTAGTAGATTCCCATCATAATCCAGGCATATAATGTCACAATACAACACCCAGCTGAGCTGGAATGTAGAGAGAAGTCATCAACCTGCTGTATTCTCATGTCCACCAAAACCAAAGTAACCAAGGAGATGGGTCTCACCTTCCCTTTTTCAATGCAAAGATCCTCTCTTTGTATCACGTTGGAGCTACAAGGAGGGACGAGTAATTTGTCATGCACCACTGACATCAATGTATTCAAACAAGTGTGAACAATGGTTCATTTTAACAGATCAAGCATCTGAATGAAGGAAATGTATAAAACATCGCACAATCAAGATGTACAGGGGTAGAGAGGGGGCAATTCAGAGGTGGTTGAGTACCTGTCAATGACATCTGCGATGAACTGGCTTGCAACCTGCGCCTGTTCACTTGGAGGACCTTGGCGGAATCTTGAGGAGCACAGGGGGGGCAGGTCCACATTGGGCACTGGGACACCCAAGAGTTACATGAAGTCCACAAAAATACTTCTCAGTATTTAATAACCTGAGTTGAGGGTGATGACTCACCAATATAACCCTTGTTCGGAGCGTCGCTCGGTGGAGATGTCAGCTCCTATGAAAAACAGAAAGGATGGCATGGAGACACTGCCTGGTATCAGAAATGGGACAATTTCCAGTGGGAATTTTGCAGAGCGTACCCCTTTGATTCCACAGATGACTGTGGTGTTCCCAATCTTCACCAAAGCTGACCCGTTGGCAGTGGATATAGAACCTTGGATAGCGAGATGCAAAAACTTTAAATGTAGAGACTGGAGAAACCCTATGTGCAGATTACACTGTCCTCTGAGAAAATGAGTGTGATGTTTGCCTATTAAAAAGCTCATGTCCAGAACCTTTACAGCAGGTGTATTGAGAAGGCTGAAAAACCATTACTCACCAATATTCAGCGTAGTGGTTCTGAATTCACCCAGCTCCCTCCCATCTGGTCGGCAGTTTTCTTTCTAAAAATAAGCAAAGATTTCCATTTATTCACGGGACGCCCCCATAGATTACTACCCCTCTAAATAAGTTAAGGACTTACCCGATCTACCCACACATAGATAACAATACGTGCATTTATAACCAGCCTGCCACCTACCAGAAATTTTCTGTGATACTCCAATGGCTCTGCAGTTCTGAGGTGGGAGAAAATTACGGTAAATTGCTTTATTTACTGTTTACACAAGTCCCGTGGTAATGCTCTCCCGAGCTTTACCCAACGGGACAGCAAATTACACACATTGCATCAGGCGAAAGGTACATTCATAACCCAGCCCTAAATCCCGGGGGCTCCTTCCCAGCCCCTAAATCCCGGGGGCTCCTTCCCAGGCCGAAATCCCGGAGCTCCTTCCCACTCACTTGAATCCAGCCGCCATGATGCCGCGGTGAGCCCGGCGGAAACACGCGGGAGTCGCGGCAGATTCGCCGAGCCGGAATAAGGCACATTTTCCGGCGAAAATAAAAAATATATATGTTTGCATGTAGCGAGCCGATATTAACATTTGTACAAAAAGCATGAATAATGTTCACGTAATTATCGAGAGCAAGCGGAAACTGAATGGGACTATAAGTGGAAAATATATATATATGGTGAGGCGCCTTAAAATATTATGTATGTAGTTTGACTTTTTGGTCAGTTTTCGTTAAAATGCGGTAAACTTGGAGTTTTTCAAATGTGTTCTAGTTTTGGCGAAACCCGCAAAGCCAAAGATCAGAGCGCCTCCTTCGGGAGACGCAGATTCGATACATCTGTACGCTATTATTATATTATTATATTATATACATATAATATACTGTATTTTATACGTTACATAAATTAATGAAAAAAAAATCATTCACGCTGTGGTGTACTTAAATCATTTTTTATATATACATATATAATTGTATGTATACAGTGTCGCTGCCGGGCCGCGTCGGTCGGCCTCCAGGCCAGCAGGGGGCGCCGCTCGCCTCCCCGGGCCGGAACCAGCTGGGGGCGGCCTCTTGGACCGCTGTGCTGATGTGGTCTCTCCGAGCCCCATCGCTCGGCTTCCGCATGGCTGTCTTTCTGTGATCTGTGCCGGGTGTCTGCTTTATATCATGTCCGCATCCTGATACTGTACACTCACACACACATGTATATATTGTGTTAAACGTGAAAGTGCAGCATAGCGGGCGGTGTGATCAGTCACCCAGCCTGCACATTGTCCAGTACAGTGCGGCTCGCTCCCCGGGAATGGAGAATGGATTTTGGGGTATTTGATTTAGTTCAGTTACTGGGTGCCTTGGTAGTGATCGGCTTTCTGCTGGTGAGTGGTCGTTTTTATTCTTGCTTGCCATATCGTGTGCTTGTTATTAAAGGATGAATAGGCTGTCCTAGATCACCCAGACCCAGGGCTGCTGTTTTATGCATGCAGAAATGAATGTCACTTGTCATTTTTTGTCTGGCACTGCGTAATCGTATCCTGTCTTTCCTGCAGGTCTTGCTGATCGCACATCTCAGTGCCTCCGAGATGGGCGGCTTTATACGCCACGAGAAGGAGAAGTATTTCCTCACCGGAGAGGGCAAGAGGGAAGAGTTTCCCTTCATGCAGAGTGCACACTCCCGGGAGCTGACTGTGGTAGTGCCCTCCTACAACGAGCAGCAGAGATGTGAGTCCCTCCGGCACTTTGCAGTGCTTTCTCTGCTTGGCGCATAATGCAATGTTCAGAAACGCTACTCATGCTAAATTAGGCGTAATACAATGTAAGAACATTTTCTGGCAAAACAAGACGACGACAAAAAGAATCAGTTGGTCAAACTATTTCTTTTTTGAAGTATCAATTGGGGAGTTGCATATTGGCTTTCTTTTATATTCTACACTGTAGAATTATACAGTTTATATGCATATTTATGTCAATTATTGACTAAATGGTTTAGTTTACTGTATCACGTAACTTTACCGATTCTTGTGTTGCTCATGCAGTGCCTGTGATGATGGAGGAAGCTATGGAATACCTGGAGAATAGACAGGTAAAGGCTAAAGTTACCAGAGGAGTGGTAGTGGGAGTTTCAGTCGGCATAAACTGGGTACGGAACGAAAAGGACATTTGCGTCCCCGTGGTCACCCAGTCCGCGCTTGGCTAACATAAATAATTATAAATATATATTTAATTTAAAATGTTCTCCATAGATGCACATTTTCCAAGCAGTGGATCAAACGTGTCTTTTTGTAATGTGGTGGTTTTAGTCGGTGCCATTTAAAAAAGCAGTGGGAGCACTGGAGTTGTTTAATATATTTAGGAATGTACCGTTTCTTGTGATATGGTCAGCGCTCCAACCTCAAATGATCCGCCGATGGCGCGTTATAAAACGCTGCCACTAGGTGGCGGCATTGCACGTTACTTGAGCCCTTCAGTACTATAGCGAGGTTTGTATACTTCTTGTAGAAGCAGCAGTCGTCATTCACCTACGAAGTCATTGTGGTTGATGATGGCAGCAAAGATAAGACTACAGAGGTAAACATCAACTTAATTAATTTATTATTTAATTTTAAAAATGATTTTATTATTTCAAAGACGAGTTTGTATACCTAAGATGTAATTCTTTTGATTCCTTTTCATTTCAGATGGGTTCATTGTTATTTTTAGGTTACTAGTTTGGCTGATCCCTCAATAGCACACCTTGTCTCTTATTAAACAGCCTAGCATTTAATTTTTTTTTTTTTTTTTTGAGGGGGGGGGGGGGGGGACTTTTTTATGGGTATTAAACCAGGTAGCCTTTAGGCCCCGAACCGGTAAACCAGGGGTGCCCATGTCCACTGCCGGTGTGGGGACCA
>JAODKM010000001.1:45587921-45608976 GCA_026780845.1 Petrocephalus sullivani
TTGAAGGGGACAAAAATGCAGAATGTTTCAACCGGAAAAGGGGGTTCATAGCGAAGGAAAACCATACCACACCCCCCCCCCCCCCCACACACACACACACACACACACACACACTTACTTATACCCTCAAGCAAGCTAATGACCCCAGCATGGGACAGCCCATTGTTGGCGAGTGTCTAGCTCAGGGAAGCCCATTGGGTGATCCGGAGAGTTCCCCGCAGTCGTTTAATGGCCGATTTGTTAAGCAGGGTCCACGCCCACTTACTGGGGTATCACTGCTCCCACTGGGACTGAATATATCCTGGATCCTCATACTCCAAGGGATCCAAGCAAAAGTAATGTCATATTTCATATTGCTCTGCTGGATAAACAGATGGCCTACTCACAGATGAGGGCCGTGGTTCGTTTGAGACCATCGATCTGAGCACTTTGATGCGTTTACATGGTAAGCGAGACCCCAACCATCTCTCAATGGAAGAGTCCTCTCCTTACCACCCACCCCCTTTCAAATCTGATGAGGCAAAGTGCTCCTCACTTTTGGGCCTGGCACTGTGATTCAGAGTTCTAATTTCCTTTTTTCCCCTCTGGAGAACGACACTAAATTGGTTCAACCCCTTAAAGGCAGTGGAAGCTATCATCGACCACAAAGAGCGTTTTCTTCTATAGACAAAAGGACCAAATTTTCACACGATTTAAAAGCACAGAAACTCCATCCATGATGACACGCCGGAAAAAACAACCTCCTACCAATATGCATAACATTCTGACTAAGACATGCTGCGTGCGTCCGCCAGTTGTGTGTACGGCAAGACCCCTTTCTTCAGTAGGGGGTGGAGCCATCCCTGCCCGCATCTGTAAGCGCTGCACTCGTCCAGCTTTCTGGATTACGCAGCTATAAATCCCAGGTGGGGTAACAGGATTATACAAAGCAGTTCTGTTCTCTTGGCTACGCTCGCTGTAAACTTAATAATCACAGCTGACTCCATTTCAGAGTCCTGGTTTTTTCTCAGTAAGTCAAGAGCCTTTATACTGGCAAGTACATCTGAGGGCATGTAAACACACACACAGGCATATTCTGACTCAAATGGAAGCAATTCCTTTAACCACTGGACAAAAACCTGAAAGATTCTTTTCAACTTCCAAAGAAAGAGAAAGAGCATCCATCCATAAACCTTTTTATTACATACAAAGACAGCCAGGGATCTTCTCCTGGAGGGTGTGTGACACACTTGCCTAGAGCAGCTTGTGAAAACTTCTCTCTCCGAAGGGAAACTTGTGACAGGCCCGCCCGCGTATACGGATATCCGGGCGCAGCAGATTCAGCACGGGAAGGAAGATCGCGGTAGGAAGAAGTCAACAGGAACCATGAGCTACCCACCTTCCTGGTGATAGCAGAGTCCAGATAACTCCGCAGCTTCTGGATGTACGTGTGAGGGGGGTTCTTCACTTGAAATCTTTCCTATCCAGAGAGGGAGACAGAAATCACACAACAGATTGAACAGATGACCGAAGCACAGCGACGGGGAGCCCGATGGAGCCTGACACCAGCTCATGCAGGCTAACACTGTGACAGGATGACTGAAGTGTGTCTAATGAGGCTGGCAAACCAGAAATTCAGTAGGCAACACCAATAACTGTTGGCCTGGCCTCCCCGTGATCTTGCCGGTAATGAAGGCGTCATGTCAGCATTCACAAACCGGTCAGAATTAATACGTTTCCGCTCAGATTAGTGTCTGCCACCTCGACAGAGGTTGTCATTACAAACCAATTGAGGCGGGAGGACCATATCATCATTGACATCGAATTACCGTCACTTACTGGGTGATGGGAGCTGTCCCTAGGGTACACAGACCTCCATCGATTGACTCGGGTCTAGCAATGACATGCTTTGGTAGTGTCAAACATACCGTAACTGGCCAGGCCCTGATTTATGCTTGTCATCAATGTGCTCAGCTACGCAAGACAGCCAACTGTTAACGTACCAAACTCATGACTCAGATCTTCAGGCTCTGTTAGCGTGTGATCTACGGTAGCCTGAAAAGGATTATGGGTAGGCTGGTACGCACAGGCACCACGACTGTGTTGGAGAGTCAAAGAAAATTGATGGATACTTGGAGATGGCAGTAACTGGATACTCAAAAAACTGCTGAGGAATTAAGGTCCTTTTTCAGAGAGGACATTTTCCACGTTCTCAGAGCATGACGGTCCCAAAAGAACCCAAACATTTCCAAGGAAAGACACTTCTTAGGAAGAGGAGGTTTGCGCAACAGGAAATACAGGAAAGATGCCACCGATTATAGTAGGTGTGCAATACTGCTGAATTTGGTATTGATCCGATACCAAGTAAACACAGGGCCAGTATCACTGATACTGATACTTTTTACTTACAGAAGCAGCTTATGTACTATGTTGGTGACAGCAATGCATCATCAATATGCTAGATCTGAATTCATTTTCATAACCACCAAATGATTTTGTGATTTCTGCACTGCACGTTTACTTTTATGTGCCTGTTAAAACTCAGGACAGATTTTTGAGCAAAGTTTTTAGTCAAATTTTAAATTTTATAAAGGTTTTATTCTTGTAATGAACTAAATTTTCAAACATTAAATCTGCATAAATTACTGGAGAACAAAATGTTTTAAAACTTAGTTACTTATTTAGAAGCAACAATAAGAAATACATCTCCCTCTGATTACGCTTTTCTGCTTTTATAATGCAGAGGGAGCAGTGTTTGTTTGCACGATGTCTACTTTTGGGAGCGCAGAGGAGAGAAACTGGAATTAAAGTATCGATCCCATCACACTAGTATTGATCCAATATTGGTATCAATACTATCAATATTTGGCTCGATCTGCCCACCCCTAGATCTTAGTTCCACTTGTCATCTTCATCGTGTGGGCTGACATAGAGGAGATATATAGTGTCTACCTTCTCCATCACCTGACTACACAATCAAATTCAATGGTAAGTGGTGCTTAACCAAATGGGGCAGTGTGTGGCCCAGCTGAGCAGGCTAGGCCTCTTTGCCTGTGACTGGAAGGTCGCCGGTTCGAGCCCGGCTTCAGTAGAAGCATCAGGTCTGTGGTCCCTTAACCCCCAGCACTGTGGGTGACTGCTACAGGTGACTGCCCTTCCCGGCCCAGCTGGCTCTCACCTTTCTGTGTGTCATGGAGAGCAAGATGGTGCCGGCAAAGAGAATTTCCCCGTGGGGATAATGAAAAAAAAATTTAGATATTTTTTTCAAGGGTTTCAGCATCGTACCAACAGATTGAGGCGAAGGCGGCGTACGAAATGACGAGGAACTTAATAAGACAGCTTTGCCAAAAACAGGGCGCCGCTTGGTAATTACATGCCTTGAGGAAACCAGACAAAAAAAATTTTTTTTTTTTTTTAAAAGCCACACCATTCAGCGAAGTGTATCCACAGGTAAGAACTAATCTCAGCAAATCTGGCCTTTAACAGACTGTGAAAACATCAGTTTTAATGCAAGGATGAGAAAAATTCAACACGGTCTGCATGTAGAACATCCACAAGTAAGTTATCCATGAAATCCGAATTATAACAGGACATGTCATGAATTATACAGTATCTTGTGAGTAAGGTCTCCTGCTTCTGCATGCACTGAGCTATTCATTTAAATTTCTCATACAATTATTAAAACACAACAAAGAAACCCTCCATTGCCTTCAGAGCAGGCCACTCAGCCACGTCATTAATGCAACGTCATTCCCTCTTAGACTAGGGTCCGGGAGTCTTCCGTTTCAACACCTTGCAGATGGACGTCTCCGCCAATGTCCGACAGGGCCGCCAGCTACTGCCCTCGCCGCACGGCGGTTGCCATGGTTATACAACATCTCCCAAAGAAGCTCCTGGCACAACCCAGACAACATCCGCAGTCAGCCGTAGGACCGAAATAATTAAACAAGCGAACAAGAAAGCCAGCCCAAGGGACTATGTCCTTTGATCCACGAAAACACTGTACATTACCCATGACCGTAAACACAAGCTTCATCTGTAAACCACGCTCTCTGGAGTTTGGCTTCTGTAATTAAGACTCAAACATGTGGGCAAAGGCGATATTACACAGTAGAAAGAACCTTGGGACCTGCATTTCTCCAAGTGAACTTTTTGGAGAGGAAGATGAGTTCTTTTTTTTTTTCTTTTTCCTGGAGAAAAGGGAGGGGAGGATATCACACGGACTAAAGCGGCACACATTCAAATTCTGCTCAGCCAATGAGCCCCAAGCACTTAAAATGCTAATTAATCTCACAATCAAAGGAGGTCAGACATGAGAATGTGCCTTCAGGGTCCCTTAAAACGGCTGTGAGGGAAATAGGAGTGCTCGTGTCCTGTGCTTTCTAAGCAGTGCTCAGTGACTTGAGGATTTCCTGCTTAGAGAGGGATGACACGCCTGATGGGGGGGTGACACTCACACCCAACCAAGTTTATTGTATACTGCTCCATTTAAAAATTTCGGTGGTGACGAAATTTGCCTTGCAGACTAACATTTTATGATGAAAGACCTCCCCATCCACCTAGCAAATTTTATCATGGGGGTGGTGGTTCAAGAAAATCACCAACAATTCAGAATATTGGCATTCCAAGGTGAATACTGTCAAAATAGCATATACAGTGGTATAATGTGTATGAAAGTGTGAAAAACACTGTCCCCGCCAGCCCTGACACGGGAGTCTGACCACGAAGACCCTCCTGGCAAGTCCGCCCCTTAACCCAGGGGTGGGCAGTCTTATCCATGAAGGGCCACTGGGTGTGCAGGTAGAGACTGACTGGCTGAAGAGTCCTCACACCTGGGTCTGAACAGCTGACCTAAAGGTTATCCCAGAAGGTGGCGCTCACACGGGCCCTGTGCGGATTAGATCGCCCATCTCTGTCGTAACCTGCTCCTGGGAGGCGATGGTCACTAACCTGGTCACAGATGAGTTCCCATTTCTTCTCACTGTCATACTGGCGCAGTAGTCTGGCTTTGTCCGGAGGCAGGTTCATGGAATTCTGGGTAAGACGGAACAAAAGAGGGATTAAAACAGAGAAACAAAGAAAGTGACACCAGAGGCAAGCTGTCACTCTACACTGTCCATCTGATCCAGACCCTACACAGCCTCGGGACACACTTAGTCCTGACTGCTGGCTGTAAGTAAGAGCCATTAGACGGAGGCAGGCCCACGCCCACTGCAGCATCGCAAGCATTTAAACTTACAGTGCATTTCTCGAGTGGTGGCTTTTATCCAAAGCAACACTTTTGTAAAATAAAGCAGAAGTCAGCTGGTCCCTAAAGAAACTGGGATTAACGGGCTTGCCGAAACCACTTTACTGACCCTGGGATTTGAGCTGGCAACCTCCTGATCAGCTTATGAAGCAAACACAGGCATGGGCAAAACTGGGAGAGGACAGGGTCAATTGTTTAAAGAAAATTAATCTAATAAGGACCAGACTTTAGAATCTAGAACCGGGATGCCCACACTTTTCCGGTTAAAAATGACCAGGTCAAAATGATCTACCTACACTGAAAATGCTAAATGTTTTTTTTTTTTTTTAAACCTATATGCAGAGAATACTTTAGATATACAGTATATGTTGGTGATCACTTGCATCACAACACAATCCACACAATTGGTCCGGCTCCCACACTCATTGTTTAATATCCCTTTTTAGTAGATATAAATCGGAAGGCTAGCTGGGTCACTTTGCATTAGCTCAATACATTTGCATTTTGTTTGAGTAACTTAATATAATAAAGTTTTAAGCGACAGAAGACTGCTCGCCCTTCACGGCAATCAAGTGGCGAATGCCAAAGGGAGGACAGATGATTGGCTAACGTCTAAAACATTTTTTTTAGACGTTAGCCAATAATCTGTAACCTACCCGCACTACCTTTGCAATCTACGGGTCGATCGCGATCGGCATATTGGACACCCCTGATCTAGAATCTATAGCACAAGGACAATGACCCCCACCCGTCCCTCCATGACACACATTGCCTCCCCCACCTCACCATCACCCAACAAATCAAGCGCAGCCATGGCAGCCAATGGGAAACATTGTTTACACACACACACACACACACACACACACACACACACACATTTGTACTCATATCTTAGTGAGGACCGTCCATTCAATCCTATGGGAAAAACCGCAATTCCAGTCACGACACCCTTAACCGCTACCCGGCACTAACCTTAACCATAAGTAACCAAACAAAATACAAGACTTAAGGGCATTTCTACTTTTTTCGTTGGATCCATATTTATAAAATGAAGTTTGAAGTAGAGAGGACAGAAAAAAAATGAGCTCACTAATCACATTTTTTGAGGATTTGCTATACTTGTGAGGTCCTTTGCTCACAAGTATAGCAAAACCTGTACACACAAACACACACACAGTTCCTCTCTGGCTAGAGGAAATAATTCAGCACAAGCCCACCCCCACCTCCCACCCCCCAAGCTGGCTTAGAAACAGCAGCCAACATCTGGTTCCAAGCAAACTAAATATTACATTCCATCAGCTTAATAAATACCTCCTACACTTTCACCCAATGGCATCTAGCAGAGGAGCTAACATATACGAACAAGTGCTATTTATTTATGTCTATAACTATTTAACTGGCAGTATATGACCCGTAGCTTTATTTAACTAAAATGTTCAACCAGAACAGGTCCAATAAAACACCAGGCTACATCTGGCAAAAGTTAACTTAGAAATTCACCGAAGCAACTGCTGACTACAGCCGGTTTTATTCGCGATTAATCCAGCCAACGCAGGGAAGTGGCAGGCGAAACGACCCAAGACTCGTACCCTGGACCGGCACGTGATCATTGTGTTTGAAAGGAACGCTCTGAAGCAGTCTGGGCGTGGAAGTGCTGCTTCGATATGGCCGAATGGTGCTCAGACTATTACACCATTACACGGCGGACGATGGCGCCCTACCCCATTACATTTGTTTTCCCTAAAATCTGATCTGCTATTACAGCTATTCCAAACGGCAAAATCACTTGCTTTTTGCTTCATAGCTTTAGGCAAACCCCACACCGACATGCCTGACAAAAGATTGAAACAATTAGGGTTTAATGAACCCCCCCAACCCTTAAAAAAAAAAAAAAAAAAAAAACACACACACACACACACACAAGGGATGCAGAGGCTCAGAAACCATAGTAAAGCAATAACAAGCCTTTTGTCATCATCTCTGTGTAACAGCAGGCCACACCCGCTCCAAAAGGGAGACACTGCCACAGAAAGTACATTGATGCAATCCCCATTTCCGCTTAATCGAAAACATCTCCACGTATTAATTTTCGGACATGAGATCACCCCGACCCCTCCCCTGAGTGGGTGGCGACTGCCGCAGCTGTACTGGCGGGACGGCGACTCAAACGGGACGGAAGGGAAACTGGAAGCCATCTTGTCAGAGCGCCCCAGCACCAGAGATCTGGGGTCACTTTAGGACAAGACTGATCCTCTGCAGGTACCCAGAGGAGGCTCAGAACGCCCCCAGACGTGGTGTCGAGGTATGCCGCAGCCCCCCCTTCAAAAATGGTGCGTAATTGGGCTATTATTTTCTGTAAAAAGAAGGCTGCCATAAACAGGCTTACCTGAGCCACACATACTGCGTGAAGTGGGCGCCAAACAAGACCGAATTTGATTACACAGACACTTATCTTAAGTAACCAGCGATTATTTACCTTCTTACATAACCATAACTGGGTATTGACTTGACAATTAAAGTTATGGACGGTACTCAGCGATAATGGCATCAGGGGCTCCTTCAAGGACTCAAACTAGACCCCCCCCCCAGTCACAGACTACTATAGCAGCTGCCATCTTGGATGAGAACCACCAGTTTCCACAAAAACGCTACGTGAGCCATGGAAGCCTGGGGAGATGCATCTCCCATGAACATACACGGCTGATTTACAACATGCAAGGCTGCTTTGGTTCTCATTCACTATATCAGAGATTTTGGGCTAGTGGCAACACCCCCCCCCAACACACACACACACACACTCACGCTAAAGACGCCCCTGGAGAAGACTCTTCTGTCAACAGGAATGCCAGAGAGCATTCCACTGATCTCCCCCACAGTTGCCCCCTCCTCACACACAATAAAATAGAAGACCCTAAATTCCATGATGCAATCTTATACAAAAACTGTGTTAAGCAGAAAGGTTAGCAGCCAATCGATTTCCGGCTTATGGCACCATTGCTACAGCCGTGCACTTCAGAATACCACCTGCCGCGTACATTTAGAAAGAACATAATGTGTGTCAGCGTGTCACAATCCTCAAAATCGCGCAAACACATGCCAAACATAGATCTGCAGAGCTAAAGTACCTAGAGATGTTTCAGAATCCCTTAGATGAGGCCCCACCTTCACCTCGCACTCTTACCCCCTGTCCAGTTAGCACACTTCTGAAACCCCATAGTTGCCAAACAAAATTATATGGGGGAATTTGCATGTGCTATAAATTATGAGCTTTACGATTCCTCAGAAAATGATTACAGCGATAGCACCCTAACCAAGGTAAATAAAACCTGTAATGCTCTGCTACAATCAGCGAGCATCTGCAGAAATAATTTAAGCACACATTACCCAGAAATATCCTTAATAAGCCAGGACCTTTTATTGGACCTGTTCTGGTTTCATCTGGCTCACGGTTCTGCCAAATCAAAGGGAACAGCTGAGTTACTGGGGTCCCCAAAACAGGCCCGGACCACAGTGATCTTCTGCATCTTACGTAAATCCTAAGTAAAGCAGACCGCAAAAGGGTCTGGTTTATAGCCCAAGCATAGGTCTACATAGACACAAATGTTAGCCCAAAGTAATACCAGGCATGATTCCAAGCAAAAGGTTAAAATGTTAAGTCACGGTATAGTCTTGGCGTTAAATACATCTATAACAGGAACTGTCTGAATGGCTGACAAATGGATTAATACCCCACAACAGAAGTCACTTTGTACTCCAAGCAGAGACACTCAAGAGGCCAGGCTCTGTGATCATTAAAATGCTTAAAACTGACAAGGTAAAGAGGGCTTAAACCGGCCGTCACAACACAGCCATCTTACACCCTTCCTGCCTCCAAACACCTGAGGTTAAAACTCAAACGGAAGCAAACTCAGGTGTTTGCATGCTTCATTTCCATGACAGGACATGGCCGGAGGCCTGGCAGGCAAGCAGCAGCATCCCACCATGATATGGGCGTGGTCTCCATCCCATAATCAACAGCGTCCCAAGTTGGTCTAATCCTGCGTTTGTTACGCTCTCTCTGAGTCGCAACTCGGACAAAAACATCACAAAAACATCACTTCCTGTCGGAAACGTGCCCCTTGTCCGAGGCTGAAGTCGAAGAGGATTTTGTTGTACGAGATTCCCCTGTGACGTCATTTCAACATGGCAGCTTACACAGTGTTTCACTGCTTCTCCATTTTATAAATGTTTATATTATTAATTGTATTACTAGTTATGAATGTAAATCACACACGGTCCTTCATGTGAAGTAATAAATGGCTTTCCATGAGCTTTTGTGCTCAGATCACGGCAATAGCAGCATGTTCGTGGAGGCAGCCATGTTTCTTCCCAAATGTGTAACTTGAATGGGAAATTTGTCAGTTGTGACATCTCGCACCTCGGAATTTACGACGGCGGGATAGTCGAACGCACCACAATATGCTTCCCAAGACTGTCAACCTCCCTCCAGAGCCAAAAAACACGCAGCTAAATAAGGGGGAGGGGTCCCGATCTGCCTTGGTATGCGACCACTTGGGGGGAAAGTGGGCCCTGGGGTCCCCATATACCATGTTCCCTACATCTCACGGAGTCCTTACCAAGATAGGCTCGGGACTGCCACATTCCAGCTTAGCAAGCAAAGCTAAACAAAAACAGCTGGGTATTCAAGTCCAGTGGGAATTATAACTAGTCACACGGCGTCACCGAAGGCACCCAGGAGACTTTATAAGGCCACGTCTTTATTTCGGTAAAAGATCACTCACAAAGTACTTCAACCATCCTTGAGGTTACCAGTGATCCAAACCAGGTACACATCCCCAGGCTTCCACTTTTGCACATTTGCATACTCTGATTGTATTGTTATGCAATCACCCATCAAACCAGGACGCAAGTCCCATTTCCTTAGACAAACATCAGAAAAGATTTTCCTAGAGACCCAACACGGGTCCATCAGCAGGTAACATCGCCATAAAATACCAGAGTTGGTATAATGTGGGACCAGTCTTGCCAGTGAGGTTTGCCTATGTCATCGCAGCTGAACGAAAACGGCAGCTTGTAAACCAACTGCTACGTTGATGGCGTAGAGGCCACTATGTTTATGTTTACATTTCATTCAACTACTTCTACTAACTAGATATAAAAACTGGCAGCACAGTGGGCGAGGACTCACCATCGCTTGCCATTTTCTAAGAACACAGTGGCACATCACAACGGTTCTCAGGGCAACGAGTGACAGATTTCATGCGAACCGTCAGATTAAATATTAATCATCCCAAACAAAAATCGGATAATGGAGCGGTTTGCTTCCAAATAGCCACTATCTCTTTGCATGCAACTTATGAGAGCGGATCGTTAATTTATAATGTCAATAGTTTTTGGTGGATACTATCCATCTATAGATCTCCCGTCCGTTTCTCTAGAACCGGAGGGGGTGAGGCGGAGGGTGAGGGAGGATTTGGTTCCTGGAGTCTAGCCCAGTCAGCACAGGACACCATGCTCAACAAAAAATAATTCCTAATTCCTCCAGTTTTGCCCTCTAGTATAAAAATCACTGCCGCACGTGCACAAGGATGCCATTTCGGCCAACTTTAAAAGCCACATAAATTTCATAAGCATAACAGAAATTCTACGCCCATTTTAGACAAATTCGTAGATATTTGCTGCAGTGTCTCCAGGTCTGCCTGTTCCGAAATCACTCCCACGTCCTCTTGGATCTTCCCATCTGACTGACAGGACCCCGGAGATCCAGGGCTTTAGTTGGGGGGTGGGGGAACAAAAGAATGCACCCCAACACTCCTCCTCAGCAGTCAATCAGCCCCAGCGGCCCCCCCAACTGCAGCTAGTCCAGCAACACCAGCAGCGGGCAGCTAGGAAACTGCCCGCTTTGAAATGGATTCGCTTTCAGAAATCAAAGACATTGCGTCGAAGGGGAGAGCGCATGATTAGGCCCTGAGAGCTTATAAAACACTGGGCGTGGGCTGCTGTTTTTTTTTTTTTTACTTTACATAATATACAAAAAAATCCATATGGGGTCCAGGACCCGCCGCCCCTCTCTCACATTAGTGCTCCACTGTGCCATTCCCTGAGCCGTGGCCCAAGTCTGGGATCCTCAGGAATTTCAGGAATAACAAAGGCTGCCGGTACCATCAGGGGCCCGATAGAGAGGAATGGAGATGGGGGCGGTTACACAGGACGATAACAAGATAGCTGCATATTAATGAGTTTCATCTGAACAGAATTCAAAGGATGCACCGCTTCCACCCCCCCCCAGCATCCATACTGGTACGAACTAGCTAACCGGGGGGGGAGCTTTCCGAAAAGCAGTCCTCCCTCTTGGAGGCTCGATTGCGGATCCTGCTTTCCCAGCGTCATTCAAATTCGCTGGCGGGAGGTAGAAATTTAGTTGCATCTCGCTCAATACTGTCCAAACATCACGAAACTTCACCAGGGCGATGTTACCAGCTGTTGATAGACCCACAGCTTTTTCCCCCCTGAAAGACAGCATGCACCACAGCACCCAGTCCTTCTAGGCCTAGAAGAGTAAAAATACCCAGAATCCACTGCAAGCACAAAAAGAAAAAAAAAAAAAAACTTGGGGATTTCCCCTTGATTAGTGCAATGAGGCTCAATAATCCTCCCATTTCTGTTTGGGCACAGGTGTCCGCAGTCTGTCTCCCAGATTATCCGTGTAATCTGAGAGCCCCCCGCCGGCGGACCAGGCCCACTTTACACATCCACACTACTCTCCACATGGCAGTCTGTTTGGGTGGCGGTCCACCACACACGCGATCTAAAACTGCCTTGGCATCAGCTCTGGGAATTAGCACGTTCACGGCACGGAGAAGGAATCCGCCATGCCACCTTGCCCGTGGCTGGCCATCCCCAGCTGCCCGCTCTAAGTATGATGGACAAGGGCACAGTAGGGCGCGGGGTGTTAGGATGATTCCAAGTGCCCCTGACTGACAGGGGCCCTAAAAATTCTGAACATAATTGGATTGGTTTGGGAGCCCAGTGTGATAGGCTTTTCATGGGATCCAAAAACTCTAGCATCACGAAAAAATACCCTGACGACGGGAATCATAAGACAGCAAGTTGGACATTAAAATATTTGCCAAATTAGTGACAAATTTCCCATAAGACACTGCAGAACACATTCATATATTTACACTGACTTATGGGAAGATATTACATCAATGAATATAAAATAGATCACCTTTAAACCAGCAAGGCTAAAAAAGTAACACTTTTTTGGAAAAGTACAGAGTGGTATAATTAGCAATCAAATGCGATATTACTTTTGGCTAGACGACAGCAATAAAAGAGTAAAACCACCAGCTTAGTCACTGAGCTGGTCACACCAGTTAGAGGGTGAATGAGACCTTTAGGCAGGGACTGTATGCGAAAGAAGCAGAGGTGAGGGTGCAGACACGTGGCACAGAAGACAAGAGCCTTTGGTCTGGAAGGTGCCTAGTAAGTTTGAGAATAGAAAAATTGCGCCCAAATCGTTGTGACACAACATTACTAAAGAACAGGCACAACAACTCACAATTCATGAAAAGGGTTTACGCTTCCAAGTTAATTCTTAATTGCGGAGAGATTTTAAAAAGTAGCCTTTTAAAATCACAACCTCAAAAGCATTCAGTCTGTTCACAAGTAAAAAGTGAATGCACCATATAAATAGAAACAGTGAGCCTAACAATGACAGAGAAATCCAGATATTTACGCATTTTGTTTATAGACAAATCTGATTTTACTTCTCATTTGCTAAATGAGCTGCACGCTGAGCTCTAATCTGCTGTATTTCCATGACTCTTGCATAAGCATCTTGGCCCAGCTCTGCAGACAGGAAGCAGGGACGTTAGCGGCCCATTAGCGGGCCCGGCGGCACTCGTTTCCCGTCTCATCTTTAAACCGGCACTTCAATGCCTTTTACTACGTCGTTTCTAATTCGGCGAAAGTGCCGTAAAACAAAATGGCACTGCAGTCCTCTCCTGTACCCGCTTAAACCGCGAACAAACACTCGTCTCCAGTAAAACAGCAGTGCAAATAAATGCCAATAATTAGAACCCCTAACAATGTCCCCTAGCACTGAGTAACCCCAGGTTGTTCGAAGCCCCCCCCCCCCACCCCAAGCTAAAAGAGAGTGGAGAATGTCTGACACAAACATGTGGCCCTTAAACCTGCCCCTCCCTCCCAAAAAGAAACGGCAGTAAACAGACCATTAATGCCTCAGCGACTGCGCATAAAGAGGTTAGCCGCTGTGGTCTCCTTTGTCCCAACATGACAATCAGCTTGAAAGGTTCACCTCAAATTTCATGTTCCAATCCGTCACTGGCTGGCAGGACAGCAGGGTGAGGAGAGCACAAGAATGTTGAAAGGATTGTATGGATCTGCTAATTGATGCCAGCACAGTGACCGAACACTGGGTACAGTGGTACAGTTACAAAGATATATGTTATGGGCAAACTAGTGTATTTAAAGTCGCCCAGTGTGTCTCCTGAGATGAACTGGCACTCAGGTCCTGTGCCCTGCTTGCAGGCTCAGGCTCCAGGTTCACCACGTGCTTTCCTCACCACTCAGTATTATGCATATTATGTAGTATAAGCAGTTAGGAAAGTACGGATGGGCAGACAGATTGATAAAGTATTAACACAACTTAAAATGACAATGAGTAAGAATCCTGCTTACCTGGATACCTACATACACAATGGCCCTTTGCGTATAAAACTGCCCACCCCTGATTTAAGGGTTGGAGTGTCTTCCTTTGAGGATCCTCGCGCCCAGTCGCCAACTAAAGCCCTTGCATGACTGGTTACATTCCCAGTGATCTGACAAGCTGAACCCAGTTGAAGCAGACCTGTGGCACTATACCTGCTCCTGATGACAGGTCTTAGTGATTCTAAAGCTTGACTCTGTATACACATGCAGTGTATAATGAGATTAAATTGCACTTACTTTTGCGCCCGTTAGATTCCATAATGATTCACAGAAAAGTAAGTAAAGGTAAAAAAGTAAAGTCCTATAAGCCACTCAGTTTGGGTTTGTTTCCATGCCTAAGACAGGTGAGCGACGCCTTGCAGACTATAAGAATTTGGCTATGAATTTCTCATTCAAATAGGGAAAGCCATTTCCCAAAAATCACATTTCTAGTGTTTGCACCTTCTATCGTGAATAAGCATCTCTGACCTAGATGTCATGTGGTCATTAGCTAAATGCCTTTTTCACATTGGAGTTCCATCACATTTACTCATCATCTATGGCTAGGCAATTAAGAGTATTTATTTTGTGGTGATCATTTAAAATTAAAAAAAAATAATAATAAAAAAAATTGGTGAAAATTATCGTGCCGCATTTTGTTCCGCGACGATGATCCTGTTTCGCCTTGTGTTATAAATTCCGGCACCCTTTTCCAGCCTCTGATTTGTTGTATGTGGCTTATTTCGAAAAAATCAACCATAAGAGATTTTTTAAAGTTCAATAAATGCATATTTCCAAAGTTAGTTAATTAATTAATAATAATAATATAAATCCAGATCAGTGCATCCTTGAAAAATATCATAAAAAATATATTTCAGTTCAAAAGTATATTATAGTTTATCGTATGTTATTAAAATCGTATCAAGAGTAATTGTGGTAAATCGTGATCTCAAGATAGGCCAAAATAATCGTGATTATGATTTTTGCTATAAATCGAGCAGCTCAACTTCGGAAAACCTCAGCCCAAGTAACTTTAGTAACTCAACCAAAAGCATTCCCAACAGTAATGACTATCAGCCAGCAGGAATTCCTCGAGTTAATGGTCTGAAGAGGTCTCCTTCAGGAAAGTTGCATTTCGTTCAGGAGCTAACAAACATCAAGCACCTTCTAACTACCTACGTGGGCGGTCCATGAGGGAGCCATGTCTAAGTGTCTGGGTATCACATGGACCTCCTCTCAACATGTCAAGGGCAGCTTTCCAACTAAGTGCTGCAGAGATCCGCCCCCCCAATGGGACCGACAACAGCTGTGACAGCAGCAGAGGCCTCGACTGAGACAAAGGGAGCAATGTTAAAAATTAAAGCAGGCCAGGACCCCTTAAACTCACAGTCATGTATCACAGACCAACCGAACACCCAACCTGGGAATGCTGGGGAAATTCGGACAATAAGCGGACAAACACCAGCCTGACAACTTTAAAATAACAAGTATGACTGCCAATCGTTCCTGCTGTAGGATGCCCCAGGTCTTATTTTTGTAATATCACATCTAGCTCTCCTTTGAGACACACATGCATGTACCCAGTGGAGACTGAAGCCTGGGGTCTGAGCGTAGGGTTGGGCCATTTATCCAGCAGCCCTGCAGCATTTCGGGAGGTTAAGAGACTTGCTCAAGGGTCCAATGAACTTGTGACTATTCCCAACAGTAACGACAGGCCTTCCAATCCCAGGCACAGAGACCTAACCCACTGAACCCAGTAACGACAGGCCTTCCAATCCCAGGCACAGAGACCTAACCCACGGAACCCAGTAACGACAGGCCTTCCAATCCCAGGCACAGAGACCTAACCCACGGAACCAGGCACTACATAGAGGTTTCAGGAAGAATGCAGATAGGAGTGGAAACGCTTTTGGACCCTCATCTTTCCAACCTTCTAGAAGTCAACCCTGGATTTGGACTGCATGGGGAACCTTAAGTGACAAACAGACAGAGGAAGTTATTCATCGGCTTTATGCTGCTCTCTGGCAGGGCACCCTATGGTATACAATACAAATTTTATTTGTACAGCACATTTTCCTAAACATTGCATCTCAAACATGACATCTACATTACATCTCAAAGCGCTTCACATTATACAATGTGGGCGTGTGTCTGGTGCAATGAAAAGCAAAAGAAACTGAGTTAAAAAATATTTTAAAATAACTGTAATAAGCATGACAATTACACTACCCGTCAAAGGTTTTACACACTGCTACATTTGCATGTTACTCACTTAACATTTACCAAAAAATACACTCAAAATACATACTGTTTGCGTGTTACAAACCAAACTTGTTTTTTGCCTTATATTATAGTTGACCGAGTTCAACCAACATTCCATTGCTTAAAAAGAATAAAAATTAAGCAGTTTATAAAATAAATGGAAAAGTGGTAAAAATCTGTGGTGTGCAAAAACTGCCGTCTATGCAACTTCATTACAACCCAAGTACATCCAGTCATTTGGAGGGAGAGAAACAAATGTGTTACCCCTAAAACTATTACCAGACAGCCCTGTGCAGCAGAGAACTGGGAGCCCTTTGTGACGGTGGGGGGTGTAGATGGTACACTCCTTCGTCATAAGACCCAAGAGAGCCAACAAATTTGAATTTCAGAAGGCAGATGAGCTACGAGCTAATCGGGTGTGTCCATAACAGTCTGAGACAGCCAGCAGGCAGGGTAGGGTTCCTACATCAGCATGACGGTATATTAAAGGGGCCATCAATTCTCTTGGGAGGGGGGAGACATGGTGGGTGCAAAGGGCATCTACTACACTGATTATCTAAAGAAAACTGCTTAGTCTACAACTCCAGGGCCATAATTAACCCAGATCTCATCTGCAGCCCAAACAACAGAGTTCATGAGACGGCAACGGGGACACAAACAGATGAGAGGTGCAGAGAGAGTGCCCCCGGGGTGCACGTTATGGGATTGGGGTGGGGGGCCTGGCGTGGGGCCAGCATTATCATGCAGCACACGAGCTGCAAGCGTGCGTCCCGTGAAATCGCAGAGATCCCGGACACCCGCCGAGAAAACCAAAAACACACCCCATCCTCCCATTCAGATCAGCCAGGCTAATTTAGGGTGCGACGGGCCCCAATGGAAAGCTTCTGTTCAGCATCACTATGACATATGATGGGCGAAGCACAAAGGTCAACTCAATACTACAAATAATAGTAAATCATAATGTAAGTGGCTTTGAATATACACACACATATTATATACAGTTTTTTTTTTTGTTTTTACATTCCTGTTCTTTGTAATAAATGATCCTGCTCTAAAAGGCACCAACCAAACGACTTTTCACACAACCAACCCGAGATACATCTGACATTTGAGGCGGCGCGGCCCTGGAAACGGCACACCGGAGCGTCCGCTTGTGGCCGCGGCGCCCTGGCGGCTCCGTCGGACGCCTTTGAGAGCTATGGAAACCTCCGTCGCTTTTGTAAGCCGCTCACAGAGGCCGGCACGGCTCCCGGGACGCGCCGTGGGCAGAGCGCCCGCCATACGGGACTCCAGACGGGCCCTCGGCTCGCATCAGGCCGACACCTGCTCCGGGCCCGGGACACAAAGCAGGGCGGATGACTACAAAGGAGGGGACAGGAAACGCCCTTATGCTAACGAAGGGACACGGTAGATCAATCAAAAGGGAGGGAAACGTGTAGCGGGTGAGGGGAACCCTTCGGGGGCGTGGAGTCCTCAACACCACCACAACGCTCCTTCGTCAGAGTACAAACCTTTGTTTCATCAGGGGTATCTATGGAAAGGTATTATGTTTCATAAACACTGGCATTATGGGGAATTGTTCCATACCATGTTTGTGCCCGGTGTACCGTCATGACATTTTAATACGCCGTCAGGTCGAGGGCCGCGTCGCGGATCAACACTGCTAAATTCATGTTGCGATGAATGACAGTGTGGCACGCGCAGGAAGTGCGAGGTGGGCAGGACGAAAGCGACCCTCATACTGTCATTACTGCTTGAAGAAGAAATGAATGCACTGAGAGAGGGAGGTTTTAAAACGCGTGTCCTAATCAGAAACGGCACGCCACGTTACGTCCAAGGTGGCGAGGGCACACTGCTTCCCTGCCGGCAAACCGCCGGGTCCCATACGGCACGTCTGACTCCAAGCCAGAGAGAACCCCGCACTTCCCCCAAAAAGGGGGTCACAGACGCCCCCCCCCCCATGCCGGACATTCTGTCACCACAAGAGACATTCACGTCCTCGTGTTCCACCATCCCCCCCCCTGGCTAATTCTGCAGGAAGCGTCCCGGAGCTACAACGCGCCGGCAGCCGGTGAGGCCCGCCTGGGGGGCGGGGGGCGACAGCGTCCGGACAAGCTGGCGTATGCCGCGTGGGTTTCGCCAGAGAAGGTCTGGCCCGCGCCGCCCGCCGCCCGTGCCAGGCACCGTCTGCCACACAATAATGCCGACTGTCCACCAAATGAGCCTGGCCAGACCCAGGAAACGGTGGTGCCCGGCTAGGATAATGGCCATTGTGCTGGTTTGAGACAGAGAGTCGGCATGAATAGGGCCGGCCATCCTTAGCAAGCGATGAGCATCTCTTAATAAATCAATAATAAAACTGATTTTAAAAGTCAAAATCACTATGCGCCACATATTAAAATCACAACAAATATTACATTAATAATGATACCCCAAATTCCAAAACCCAAAAGGTGCCATGGGGCTAAAAAGATACTTTACTTTGTCTTCCCAAGACAATAAAAACCTTTTGAAGTAAGAACAGTGGAACAGCCCAATGCCAAGATAAAAGCGTGTGAGGCAGAGAGGGAGAAAGCCATCGAGCGGGGGGACACCCCTGAGGGACACACCTGAGGGACACACCTGAGGGACACCCCTGCACAGTACCCTGTCCGCCAGGGTTGGCACCCATCCCAGAATGCCAGCTGGTCGCCCCCGAGAGGCAGAGCAGCTAACCTCAGAGGGGCGTTACCCTTGCTGTTAAAAGAAGGATCCCATCACCTCTGAACCGCACAAAAGGAAGCGCGCGTGCTTGCCAAGTTACAGATCTGGGAAACTGTGGGGGGAAAAAAGTCTCAAAAGCAAACATCCTCCAGGACAGAGCTGTCGTCTTCCCAACATAACAAACAAGCACTGAAATACCCAGGTCTGGAAGCATGGAATTCTGGGTATACAGTCAGGAAAATGCAACCGCATCCATCTTCCAACTACGAAGGAACAATCAGCAGTTAGGCTCTGCATGTTCATATTTCCAAAGCGTTTAAAGGCTCTTTTTAACGGTTTTGTCGTTGTGTCATTGGGAGAAGCTATTAATTTTCCATTCTACGGCATGCAAGGTACGGGAAATAAAACCAGCGAATAAAAGGACAATATCGAAATTCAGGATCTGAAAATGTATATACTGGTCTAAAATGTTTGCTCACACTTCCCTAAAGAAGTGATCTAAGCCTTCCAATTTTATCTAACATTCTAGAACCAAAGCAATTTAAGAACAATAATAAATCTGTCTCTCTCATTAACACAGATACCTTTATGCACAGGAAAAACTCCACCTTCGCCGTGAGGTGCATTGTGATCCGAGTTCATAAGCCATAACAATAATTATATAAGGGAGGGCAATAGGTACACACTGTGAGTTAAATCATAGCAGGAAGGTTCCAGTAAAAGAAAACCAGGCACAATCATCAGGCTGAAAGCAGCTTAGAAAACCTGGGTAGGAAATCACAGTCTAATCTAAGCCTTTGGCTTCCATATGGCATTCAAGACTGTGGACTTAATTGTCTGATAAACTTCATGTCTGATGCTTGGTCTGAGTTGCCAGTGTTCCTTGGAAAAATGGGGTGGATTCTGTCCAGACTGGGGAACAAAAAGAAAAAGAAATAAAAAAAATTGATGACAAATCCATGGGTCATCTGGTAAAAATGAATAATTTTGGGGGGTGGGGATGTGTACACTAGCGTACGAATGTGATTCATTAAACATATCATGTGATATTCTAGACTCACTGGAAGCAGAGAAAGCCCCCCCACCCTTCCTGCAGACAGCTGACAAACACTGTCTGCAAAAAATTTATAATAAAGCCCACAAGCAGCAAAAAAAAAAATATTACTAAGAAAAAACAATCTCTGATTGGTCTGAAGTCACATGGTATGGCCAGCTAACACTATTCCTTCAAAAGGTCCATATTCTGTACAAACTAAAATCTGCCCATGTTTTGTTCTGATTTTACTTCATTTTAAATTGTTGTGACAAATTACAAAAACCCTTTCTGGGAAAATAGGAAATAGGAAAAACTGATTTTGGATGGAGATGCCTTAATTTGTGCCGAATCAAGCATGAGCAGCTTACAGAGTTAGACATAAATCATCTACTAAACCACCAGCGCTGATCATATACAACCTATAAACCATGAGGCTTTCGCCCCTCATAACTTATTATAATATTCACCTCCTTAACACATTTAGACTAAAATTCCAATCACCAGGAACATAAAGTATCTAAGCTCCAAACAGCTGCAGCCATGGGATACCCACCAACACACGCTCTTGTGTAGAAGATTCTACTTAAGAGGCAGAAGAAAATTCTTTTGATAATGGAATTCCAAGTATAAGATATAACCCTAAGCTCCACACAGAAATAACAATGCCAACAAATGAAGATGGCACAGACATCGCAATGACCAATCCAGGAGCAGCACAGCACGGCGTCCCGTCCAATCGCCAACGCTGTCACATCTCCGTCTGCCTTCTGCGGAAAGGCAGCAGCCGCCAGCACCATGGCAACCAGACCACGGTTTAAAGATACGCCGGTCTCTCAAAAGGGCCTATTTAACGCCACCCCCGGCTTACCCTCCTTTCCAGGGTTTTACATTTTAAAAAATCCCGTTTGTTCATATGTACGATGGAATAAGTCACTTCAAAACTAATTTGCACACAGGAATAAAATTCCTGCATATTTAAAATGTCACCTATGGTTGCTGTGTTTGTCTTAAGGGACAGGGTTGTAGCTGTGTGGGATCAGAAATTAAGACTTCACATTGCGGGGGGGGGGGGGGGGGGTTTTATGGGCGGGGTGGTGTGGTTCGCACCTCTT
>JAODKM010000001.1:45609076-45625400 GCA_026780845.1 Petrocephalus sullivani
GTCTGTGAGCGTAGTCGCCGGCCGTCCGATGCCACAGCTGGCAGCTTGGTTGATTGCTGCCGCGCCACGGTTCAGACTCATACCCATAAAAAAAATCCAAAGGGAAAGAAAATCTACACTATCCTGTTTCTATAATAAAATACGTTCAAGCTGAAGTCAAATAAATTTACAGTATACCCAACACCACTGGGTGATCAAAGTGTGGAACGCACAGATCCATTTTCAGGGACAGAAGTCAAGGAAAGGAAGGCTTTTGTTGTCTGTTTTTTTTTTTTTTTAATTATGACTAGACATGGGCTCACTGTTAACCATTGCTCAATGGACCCACACAACATGTCCCATGACTGACAAGATAATGGAAAGTTCTATTTTAATACACCCCCAACCCACAAAACCTATGATCTTATGAAATTTCTTTCATCGTTTTAAAGGCCCCCCCCCCCCTCCTCAATCTGCATGGCACATGTCGCAAAGCCACAGACCACGTGTTATGCCCAATTTGTAAGGACCGAGAGTCACGCTGGTATCTAAACGCCAGCTCGAGCCTGGGTCATGGGCCAACTAACCAGAGCTGACTGTAGTAAAGAGCCTAAAGCGTAGCCAAGGAGCCAGTATTCCCGAAAAGTCTCACTCCGTAGTGATTTCATCTACCATACTCCACAAGTCTTCTGTTTATTAGCAAATATCTCCTGGATAAGAAAGCAACCAAACCCATGTTTCCACTGTACTCACCACAGATCAGCAAGACCTGGTGTGGGGTGCAAGTTTAAACCACACCATAAATCCCAGTCACTAATTACCACCCATATCACTAAAGGCACAAAAGCCATCTGAATATCTTCTTCCTAGAAGCCAATGCTTGGGGGGAGGGGGTAGCACTGGACTTTCATATTAAATACTTAATTGCTTCTAAGAATAATATTCATAGAAGCATGCACTAAAAAACTATAAAAATAAATACCTCACACTTTAAGCACTAATATTTCTTCTTTTTTGTGCAGGACATATTCTGCCCAAAGATGGAAATTAAACAGAACACTGGTAAAAAGGAGGGACCTATAGTGGCAATCCCTGACATGACCACTGAAGAAAAAAAGAAAGAAAAATCACCAGTATTTGACAAACTGGCCAATCAACCGGCTGATTGATTTAAAATAAAAGGACAGCCTTTGCCTTGTAAGTGAAACATTCTAAATGCCACTATGCAAAAAGCAAATGAACTCCATAAACTCCATGTTTAGCCTGGCATAATGCTACAAATCAAATGCAGGAAAAGTACGCCAACAAATTTTCAGAAACGGCATGAGCTTTATGAGTATTTGTTTTGCAAATATATTCAAATATGAATAAATACAGTGGCATTTGCAAAATCACGCAAGACATCCCCGGCTGCAATCGTCTTTTCCGGTTTCCCTCAGGCTATACGGGCAACGCTAAAACCCCGGCTCTCTTAGGCGAGGCACCCATGCGTGGGCATCGGCGATCATCTAAGTGCATCATGGGCAAAACTCACAAAGGGAGACCTCAACAAGCCCAGCTAGAAAGTCCATATCCAATAGCAATGGGAGAATGCGGAATCCTCCACGGGAAGCCTCCTTCATTAGTATTACCGTGGAGTTCTGCTCTGTATCCTTTTGCTTCACTTCAAAAACTGCTCATAACCGCCTGCCGCCAACCTGCTATCCCAGCACCTCCCAAACAAAAGGCACAGCAGGAGAACCACCGCCTGCATCCCGGCGTTTTCCGTGACGGGAATGTGGAGAGATCACCCGCGGGGTTTATTCCCCAGATCTTGGACCAGCCGGCACTCACACGTTTGGTTAAATTAGCATACCGCTCTGAACATTTTGAGGCGACTGAATAGTACAGTAGGCAGACAACTGCATCCCCCTACCCGGCCAGTGTAAAAACCAGAATGCTCCTGCAAAGCCAAGAGCTGCGCTCTAAGGCTCCTGGCATCTGGCGGCCCGCCAGTCCAGCTTGTCCTCCGACCACAGAGCTGTATTTCACACTCGCCGAATAAATCTCAGGCTCGGCGACTGAGGACTCAATGCACGCTTCCTGGCAAAAAGAAGCGCCAGTAATTGCCCTTGGCTACGGCAGGCCAACAGGTGAAATCGTAAGTCACGCAGTCTCGCGACTACTGAAGCAATTGACGAGGGAAGGGGCGACGGTCCCTCCACGATGCTGGCAAACATCGGAGCTATCAGCAGTAAATAAAGCTAAGGGCCACAATTAACATGCAGAACTTTCAGCCAAGGATACAGACATTATCCTGCCAGTGTGTAGCATCTTTTATATGTGCCAACCACCTTCCAGGCTTGTCAATCTCGGAGCGGCTAAACAAACAGAAATTCCACACTGTGCACCTGACACCTGATCGGTCCTGGTCCACCCACAGTCTTCCCCAAACTAGCATACTTCAGCAGACTAACACCACCACCTGAGGCCATGCAACCTAGAAACATCACTATAAGTCTACAGTTTCAGAGACGGTCCTCAACAAGCCACCTCCGTGGAAAGATCAGCTCCCTTAAGTGGGCTACTCACCACCTAAGACCTTTAAGCATCCGTTGACCTACTTGCAGAAAACTTAACCAAATTAGTCGGGAAAACACAGCAGAGTACACACACAGATCAATTAAAAAAAGAAAAATAATTAAAACTGAGAGGGAGGTGATGTGATTCTGAAGTGACAGGATATAGCAGAGAACCCCCCCCCCCCCCCCCCCCCCCCCCCCCGCCCCCCCGCCCCCCCCCGCCCCGCCGCCGAACACACGAGCCAAAACCCCAAAAAACACACACAAAAAGAAAAAAAAACAAAACGGGAGGGGAGGTTGGTTGGATGTGAGGGGGATGAAAATAGCAAGAAACCCCCCCCCCCCCCCCATCCTGGAGTTTTGTTCCATCAGAAAGGGAACAGGAATCAGCCAAGTGACACACAACAATTAAGTCCCAATAAGAACACTGTGACACACATTAGAAACTCTAGCAACATCTTATTTAATAAGGTGGGGAGAGAGGGTGCGGAGGTGCCACAGACTGGAATTTAAGACGACCTGGTCCTTCTGACATGCGGAGATGCTTCTTGGCTAGTTTGAAGGGGCAAATGAACAGGTCTGCCAGAACACACTAGGATGAACTCGGCTCGTCCGTCCATCCTTGTCAGACTGGTTGTCAGGGACCCATTTGCTGCCACAGCTCGTTCTAAGCCTTCATTTAGCAGTGTCAATGAACAAGAGGCAGTGAAGTCCAACAAGGAACCGGTGCCATTCAGCAGGAACCGCGGGGTGCCATAACCGGGGTTTGGGAGACACCGTCCAGAAAGTAATGAATAAATAATCAAAATCACCAAACCCGTAATCCTATTTTCCATTCCCTTTGTCGGGTTTTCAAAAGAGCTTAAGTCACAAGACCACGTACCATTAAACCTCCTGCAGCCAATGCTAGGATCCGAAAGTTAATACAGCACTCGGCCTCACTACAATAAGCCCCGGCCACCTGATCAACCCTAAATCTACATCACTAATTTGAATCAGAGACAAGGTAATTACTAACCAGGGACCAATTACCCGGCACGGTTATATTTACAACAACACGTATTACACTGTATAGTTCTGACAACTGTCCGGTCCTTCTTTTATCCGCAGGAAGCAGTTCTAATTAAGTTCTAATATGAAAGGTCGCCCATAAATAAACGCTTTTTGCTTACGCCGAAGATCTGAAAACGATATAAATATGTAAAAAGGCAGTGTAGCTGGTTAAAAAAGGATAAAAGCCAAACGGTTGTTAAAGTAAACACAGGTGGCCGAGCAGCAGCTGGCGAGCAGCGGCGTGGGGGCTGCTCTGCGCAAACATCCGCGCTCGGCGGAAGGCGGCCGTACCAATGCGCAACTTTTTTAAAAACGTATCTGTAACGCACGAGAGAAACACATTCCATCGTCTATTCTCACGAGACCCCCCCACGTTACAGTGCAAATTATACTTCCGATCGCACGTTTATCTCCCATAACAAAAATGTGCACGCTCAGCAATAGCTTACATTAAGCCCAACGCTGTTATTATAATAAGGAAATACATTTTGCACAATTGTTAATCCATTGATATATTTCCGCAATTGGGGAGCATCACGCGCTTATTAATATAAGCCATCCTTAAAACTTTAACCCTGGAGATATGACTGTATATATCTATATGTGCAATTGTCGGGGCGTCAAAGGACGCGTACATATTTGGTTATGTTCGTCGGCAACGTTTAATTGTGTTTTGAGTTTCTTTGTGTGCAACTGATAGTGAGACCTTTTGTGGCAGACAGTCAAAAGCCACACTACACTCCGGCAGGCCAGAACAAATGACTCCGGGGGGGTGGGGGGGGCTCAACACTCCCAATTTCCATTGTTTTCCACCAGTCCCCAGTTCGATACTTGTTGCGTTGTGGAAAGTCTACTATTAAAAAAAAGGATTCGGGGGGGGGACACTAATCAGACGAAAAGAGCGGAGCGGTTGCCGAGTCGCACGCCCATTTCTTCTCCCGTGGCCAGAAGGTTTGGTCCATGTGGTTACCCATTATGCAGCCCGAAGACCCCCACACCCCCCACTTCCCCTCCTCGGCATTAGATGCCCATTTATCCCGATCACCGTGTCAATACTCCTCTTACTTTGATGCGACTGCTAATCAAGTCACACTCAGAACCAGCACAAAGATAATTAATAGATTCAGCCAGATATATTCCACGCAGGCAATCATCAAACTAATACGACACAGACCCCCAGGCTCTCCATTTGTTGCAGTTTTGCCAATCTCAAAAACAATAGAACTGTTCTTGCTGAATAAACTGCATGCATTGGAGCCACCTAAGCACCAGCACAGAGCAGAAGTACCTGGTGAATAACAAACATACCAAGACGATGGCAAATCTCTCCTCCAGTTCCCCTGGCTCCGGCATCGGCAGTTTCAGGGGCATGTTATGCGCCCTGAGATCGTTCTGCTGCGAATCCATACTCCCCGCGTTGCCCATGTCTCAGTCCGTCGCCTTCCCAGTTATCAACCAGGTTTGTCCAAATCACAGCGCGAGAAAGGAGACAATAGCCAGCGATCTACATGTATCTCGTATTGTCTGGATGGCCAAGCCTCCAGCTTCTCTTTTTTTATCCCAGTCTGGTTACTTTGCAGCCAAGTAATTCAGCCCAAGCCAGTGTAACAGTACGTATCCAAAGGCACGGCTCAGTCATCATACGAGCAATTTAGGGGATTCTCTCCCTGCCCGTCCACGTCTGGCAAAAGGAACGGCCGCGCAGTCCCTGGTCCGCAGGAGGGGGGCAGAGGCGCGCGCCTTATGCGCACCTCGCGCGGGTCCCGCACAAGCCCGACTTGGCGCTAGTGCCGGCGGCTGGCATGATGCGCGCTCGGCGCTCCCGTCCTCTGCACACGGCCGGGGCTCCCGACAGCACGGCCAGAGCGCAGCATCCGCGGAAAGCACACCCAGCGCTCCCAGCCCGACACAATGAACCCTTTCAGGTTGGCCTCTTTGGGCGTGCCAGCAGACCTCCGTGTGACGGCGAGGCCGTGCATCTGTCTGATGCATGCTGGTTATTGGAGTCATTTTTAACCATAAAAGAAAGGGGGTTAAACTTTCCTCTTGCGCTTTTCCTTGGATTTATCTTTTTTTTATTGTTTCCCCGTTGATCATTACATTTTAATGGAACGCGACAATGTGTTACATTTCTTTTTCCACGGGAAAATACTGCCGCGCAGGAAAAGTTCAGGGGAATTCAGGGAAAAGTTAAATGGTGACTACGCGAGTGATGATTCCTTTCCATCAAGCGCATTGAGACAATGTAATGTTGTGATAATGCGCTGTATAAATAAAATTGCAAATTGCAATTGCTTTACAGAGAGTAACAACTGTATCGTCTCTTTTCCACCCCTTATTGCTTAGAATGAGTAACAGGGCGAATCTTACGTCCACGCACAATATTGCGTGCACTCGGGCATCAAATACGCCGAAACACGTGAGTACTGATCGATAGGCCTGTTTATAAAACAAGCCGCACTTATGAGATACATGTCATTTTATAGCCAAAAAGGTCGCCTGTCCGAAAGTCGGACTTAGTAGCAAACACGTGCAAACAACTGATGACTGGCGATCGAGGCTGTCACAAAGTAAAATCTTGCAATTTTTTTGGTTGACCATAAATGAAAAACACGTAGAAAGTGATTTGGTTATTATTACAGAATGTTGACTGGGGCACGATGGGGATGTTCTGCGCACCCCGCCGGCAGGGTGGGGGCTCCTCGGCTCCTGCGTGCAGCATGACATCAGCGCAGAGCCGACTTCTGGCCGAGAGCTTTTCCAGATGTGCGTCTCTTCAGGAAGCAGAGAGCGTCATCTCGGTGGTCGCAGACGGCTTCCTGGGGCTTACCTCATGCAGTTTAGGGTTACAAGCTGTGCTGACGTCCAGCAAGTACTCTCTGCTCTACTACCACGTAGCATGCCGTCTCTATGGGCAGATTCTACTAGGAAAAGTCAGGACAGGGACCCTGATGTGTGCCGGATGGATCCAAAGCATGTAATATCTTAATAAAAACTTTATTCTAAAATAAACTCATAATTTATACATTACATTCAAATTATACAAGTTCATTGTAAGGATGGTTGTAGGTGAGTGCAAGGTATAAAATTACTGCGTACATAATTAATGTACTTAAATTATAGAAGGTGGGAACCTCATAGCTGATAAGTAAGTTCATATTTTATAGCAAAGGAATCCAGTGCTGGAGACAATCTGTTGCAAATTATTTTAACTCTTGTCAATATGATGGGGGGAGGGGTGTCCATATAGACACAGCTGCTGGACATTAAGTGGCTTGAGGAACCCTTAACTGCCCAACGTGGACGACGAGGAAACGGTAAAATGCCAAACAGATGCCAGCTGCAGAAGTACAATCAAATCTCTGTCGGGAATCTCAGAAGAAGACCAGCTCACAGATGTCGCTAAATTTGTCGAGAGGACAGCCAAGGGAAGTAGTGTTGCGAGGGGGAAGACGGAACGCAGGATTCACAGAGAGCACATTGTGATCAGAGGCAGAGAGAGCCCAGGCTCTGAGGCCATCGCTGCTCTGTGAGCTTACCAGTCAGACCACTGCCGTCTCCCCCGGGGCAACAGAGAAATTCCAGCTATGTCAGAAAGCATAACCTATCCCCATTTGTCCTTGTTAAATGTCTAGAACAGAAATGACTGGTATATGAAATATGTCAACACAATACATTTCGCTTATGTGAGATACATGCTAAAACTGACACGCCTCCTGGCATTATTACCGAATCACCATGATATGAAATAAAACATTTTCTTAGGTTTTAGGTAATCGCATCTATCTTCAAATCAATAATTAGCTGCATTAATCACATATGTCTGAGTGTTGGGTAAATGAAACTGTCGGATGAAAATCCCCTATCGACATCTAGCGGTAGAAGCATGCATTGCAAAACTCGAACAAACAGCATTTCTTTGACGAAAAACAATATTCATACAATAGATATCACCTAAACTATGGGCGATTTTACAGAGGGACACCGCAACACGTCAGATGAAAATGCATATAAAGTTCAACAAAATGTGACTTCTGTTAGTCACGTCATCGTAACTGATTGTAATGTTTCCTTTTACACAATTATCTAGATGAGTTACTGGATGGACTCAGTCACTTCGTACCCTGTGGGAGAAAAGCCTAGAGTCACCGATGATCTACGTCATGGAACTGTAATTAAAAATTCAAAAAGCTTTTTAAAATGTTGTATCCATAAAATAGTTTATATCTTATATAATATTGCTCTATAATATAACAAGACAGGGGGCCTGGCTGGCCCCTCTGCTCTGGGGGTCTCCCTAGGCTTCCTGCAGGTGTTCTGTTTTCCTTCTGCAGTTAATAGATATGCATTTAGTCAAAATGGTGTTAACAAATTTCCCATAGTGTGTGCAATTGTGTGTCCTGCAATGGACCGGCACTGCATACAGGGTGTATGCTCCCTAGGGCCTTATACCTTTTTTCTTTAAGCTCCAGTGCTCCCTAGGGCGTGTCCAAACAGAAGCACCCAGCCAATTGCATCTAACCTCACTTATTAACAAGGTGGTTTTAGGCCCCAAACCACCTTGTTAATAAGTGAGGTTAGAAAGGAGTTGACTGACTCATTAACGCTAACAGGAAGGACACAAGTGCGGAAAGTCATCTTTGAACTCTTCGAAACTTGAAAAAGCCCCAGAATCCTACTGCAGCTAGTTAGGTGTACATAATGGAAAACAACCTCCATACATATATCTGAAAATACATTTGCAGAACACCATGATTTCTTAATATGAACTCCCATATATGAATATATGTGAATTTCCCATTAGTAAGCGTTTTTAGAGAACTTTGGTGGAAACCATATATGTTTAATGTTTTCTGAATTTTAATAGCAAGACTTCTAAGTTAATTCATATTTAATTTGTAAATGAAATATTTAAGATGCATTAATTATTCAAAATATAAACATTAATGATGCATTGCGGATTTAAAAAAAATAGTGCAAACACTCAAAAGTTTGAATGACTTGGGAAGGTCTCTATAAAATTCGTATTTGACTTGGGTGGAATGCGTAGTTATATTTCTTTGCTTCTTTGTTTAAATAGGAAGGTAAACTACATACTTTTGTGATAAAAATTTATTCTGGATAAGTGAGCAACTACAGTTGTGGCATTCTCATTACCGGAACACTGCAGTTTGTCAAACATACTTTTTTTATATAAAAAATTAAAAGATCTACATTCTTCTACAATTAGTGTTATTGGATCTGTTTGTAACTGTGCTTCCCAGAGATGGGGAACAGTTGCATGCTGGGATATTTCTAAATCGGGGCAAGTTACAACATTGCTGATTCCGTGCTTACATACATTTTAAATGATAAAGTTTAAAGGCACACAATTTTAGTTATTTCAAACATTCTCCGTAAAGTGGATAGTAGCTCATACAAACACACACTTGTGTTTCTCGTTTGGGTTCGTTCGATGAACCATTTTGATGACATTAAGACTTAAAGACCGTGAATATTACGTTTCTGTTTTTAAGTGAGACTTCAAATGGAATGTAAGTGATGTATTGTGGTACCACCCGTCGGTAACTGTAACCATGGTTAGGCAGGGAAAGAAGTGTGCAAACATTAAATGGTGATCCAAGCATTTCCGTGTCACTGTCATTCAGCCTGTCAAACAGACTCTGTGTCAAAGAAGAGCAGCCACAGGGGAGAGTCCCTTTTTCGGAGACAACTTAGTTCCCCATGGCTTGCTCACTCTTCCTCCTCCTCCTCTTCCTCTGGGGCCATGACTTCCACGAGAAGTTCGGCCATACAAGTGGCCTCGCCAACACTGTTCATGGCCTTGCAGGTGTACTTGGCGTCGTCCTCACCAGAGACATCGGAGATGACCAGGCTGCAGTTCCCGTCCTCGTCGTAGTCGATCTGGAAGTGACGCGTCTCTTTGATGGGCTGCTCGTCCTTGTACCACACCACCTCTGGGTCAGGGTAACCTAGCAATGGCGTAATATTATTTCTGAACAGGGCCGGTGTGCGGCACAACATGCTAGGACGCTGTGCCTGTGAGCAGAAGGTGACTAGTTAAAATTCTATGGTGGACAAAGTGATTTCACTATTTAATCCTTGAGCAAGAACCTCAACCCCTAACTAATCCAAGGTCTATTTGAACTTGTACATTGCTCTGGATAAAAGCATCTGCTAAATAGGTAGAATGAATAATACTTCACTAGTATTTCTTTGTTATGGTATATCCAATGGATCAAACAAATCTATGTAATTGGGTTCTTTGGACAGATTTCAAATAAAATGATAATAAGCACATTTTCTCTGACCATCCCAGCCATCCCAAACAATCAGGCATAATATCTATATGTAGCTTTTCCTAATGCATATCCTCATTTCCCCTGCACTACCCATCCATCCAATCTTTTGCAAAATGTCCCTCATACTATCTCAGACAACATTGGCTGTAACAAGGTAATATATAACAGTGAAGTGGAATCCATCTCCTCAATAGCTTTCAAGAACTGAAGACAAAAACCCAAAGAGCAAGTCAACATCTACAGCTACCCTGGAATTATGGGTAAACTGCTCTATCAACTTGAAAACTACTATTGGAAACGCAAAAAAATAGCCACAAGAAGTGTAGCTGATATTCTTAATGCATTTATGTTGGTTGTAGCTGTAGCTAAATGTGTGTACTGTGATATCTAACTGGGCCACATAGCCTTGGTCATATGTCTTGTTTAGGAGCAAACTATGACTGAGGAAGCTGCAAAGTTGTGGTCCACAAGAGGACATGTTGGGGTCAGGGCTACACAGTCATTACCCTCAATCTTGCAGTCGAAGCGGGCTGCGCTCCCCTCGACCACCTCCACATCCTTGATCTTGATGCTGAAGGTAGGCTTCACATGTGGCTTGTCCTCCTCCTCAACAGTCTGCAGCTGATCTTCTGCAGAAGAAATATGACAGTCAGATTGTATAGTGTTTCCCAATCTGCTCCTCAGGGATCTACAGTTGGTCCATGTTTTCGTTCCCTCTGAGCTCCTTGCCTGACAATCCACATTTTTGCTCTCTCCCAGCTCCCGGGAAGCAAAATTGTGGGCAGTCATTGGGTCCCCTTGGACCAGATTGGGAAACACTGAAGAACAGGATTGTGGGACGGGGAAGGGCTCAGTCTGGATAGGATGCATTTTGATTATAAATTTGAGACCATCTTAGCTCATGAAGAATTATTCTTCGTTTTGAGTCATTTATCAGGCAATGAGATTGATGGTGTCCCAGAAAGGGCTAGTTTTATCCAAGGTAACATGGATCAGACATGTATCCAGGCCCAGTGCCTCCAGTGGTCCTAGGAGTCATTATCATTAAAGATCCCCATGAGCTCTGTGAGGAAGGACCTTCAGTTGAAGCGGTGCTCTTCTTGGCACTAATGCCGGCCAGCATCGCCATGGACGCCAGTCTCCCGATGGCCCGGACGGCATGTCCCGTTTTCTGGTGGTAAGAAAAGCAGGTTTCCATACTCATACTCCAGCACAAACCTGTCTCAGATAAGGAGGTAGATGCAGAGAGTCAAAGGGTAGCTTACAGAGAATGTTTCAAACGTGATACGTTTCATTTGACCTCATTTGGAATATTGTTCAGTACTTTAACAAGCTCACGTTGAGCCTTTGATAAATAGGAAACGATGCAATGCCGTGTGGAAGCTCTCAGCACAGCAAGTGAAGAACGTCAAGATTTATAGACAAAAACAAAAGAGGTAGACACAGAAAGCACCGTTACAGCTGCATATAAATCAAAAAGCACATAATGGGATCAGGACTCCACTTTCCTCAGGCAGATGTTCTAATTGGTTCATGCCTTTGTTCGAAGAACGTGTGGGTTTGCGAAGTCACTGCGACCATGACTCAGTTCTGACAAATTCTGTTTCACATTTCACTAATTTGAATTCTTCACTTGCGGAAGACAAACTGGAGGCTTCATTACAGAGGACGAGAACAGCACAAGCAGAAGAAGCACTGTGTGTTGGACTCACTTGGCCAAGCTCATTAAATACTCCAGTCTCCTCATGTTCCATTTCGTTGTGGTTCTTTGTATTCAGAGCTATACACAGAGAAGTTAGCCTTACCTGCCATTTCCTCCTCAGGATGTATTTCTTCATCCTCTCCTTTGATAGTTTCTTGGCCTCCATGTTTTTAGTGTCCTGCTTCAGCCACGGATGTTCAAGGCACTGAGCAGATGTCAGACGAGCCCTGAGGTTAAAGAGAGCCAGCCACAGAACAATAACTTTGTACAACAATAAACATTAAAACAACACAAAAGACAGACGGGCTCCTCACCAGCAAACCTCTCCTTGCCCTGTGGCTTGCAGTAATAGGAGGTTCCACTAAATATAGCATTAAAGTATTTCTATTGCTCAGTAACAATTCTTATATATCCATAAATGAATAACCTGAATGTATATAAAATGTCAGATATCACCATAACTAACTTCAGATTTTTCTTCAAAAGGCTGCTGATGAAGTCTTTGGCCTCATCAGAGATCTCATCAAAGGCCTCGTCTTCAAAATCCCAGGTGGCTGAGGTGACGTTGGACAAGGTCTCATTGTCATTGTCCCCCATGAACGGGGACAGTCCGCTGACCCTGGGGGGGTGGGGTCAGAGAGAGTTTGAAATGTACACAGTCCTATAGCTTGAATGCAGTGCTGTAACACTCACTTGCCGATCAAAACCAGTTACTGTGGTTTGGCAGGTGCCAAATACAATGCTGATGAAACGGAACAGAAAATGTTAGAACAGAGGTTTTCATATTTCTGTCATATATATATATACACACAATAAAACCTCGCCTTACATCATTAATTGGTTCAGAGAGCCCTGTCGATTTTTGAAGTAACCTGAAAATAATGCCTTAAAAATGCCTAAGAAGGATTTATAAATAAGTAGTCATTTCCTTTGTCGTAATTGCACCTTTAATTCATTATAAAAGTCAGTCTTCACCTAGTATTCAGAAAAACAAAATAGAAATTACTGTAATAAAAGTGTCTACATTCAATATTGCGTACTGTGTTTCATCAAAATATATTAGGTAATTTACGTAAGTTTCGTCAAGCCCCTCCAGTCGTCTGCTATCGTCGACATATAGATATTGATATAAACATATTTGTTCAGGCACATATAGCTATCTATAAACATCATACAAGACATTGTCACCAATTATAGTGTTATCAATTTGTCAAAATTTTATTTCAATGTTTTTCAAAGATTTAAATGCATAGAAGAGCAGAGAAGCCGAGGACAGCTGTTCTCTGGCATGATCTGTTATAAACATAAACTATGTTTGATTTGTTTGGGTGAACGTTTGCTCAGAAGGTCAGATTTCAGTGCTGGCACTTCAGCATCCGCTGAGTCATGGCTGATCCTTCTGTTCTCATGGATCCAAAACAAACTAAGCAAACAATTTGGTGAAAGGAAAGCAAACTAGAAATATATCAGTTCCTCAGGTGGGTTGTGGATGTTAAAAACATAAACTAGCAAGCAGATTCTTTACATTAAGCTGTAAATGCTTATATCGGTGACATGCTGTTGCAATGAGATAACTAAAGACAATCAGTCATTGTAAGCAAAATAATTTCACTAATGATTTCATGCGGAACTTTCTCACGGATTCAAATTGCCTTGAAGTTGAAATTAACCAGTAAAACTGGTTCAAAAAACCGAAGTTTAGTTTTACGTTAAAGGGGGCTTTTCACTGTCCAGTTTGTTTGATCTCGCTAATCCATGTGGTCTCATACAAACATTTCATTCCTTCATTAATGGAGAAATTAGCTGGGCTTTTTTGGATCATAAACCTGTGTGAACTTATGGTGTGATAAAAGGTCATGGCATTGGCACTTCTCTGGTTACTGCAGAAACGTGTGTGTTTCACACACAGAAGTTCAGACATTTACTATCCAGAAATATGTGCTTGTTGCAACCATCACATATATAAATTAGGTATGGTCCCAGTTGTATGTTATACCAATGGGAACACAGGAAAAGGCTTACTTACAGAATGTAGCAAATCACTCCTATACTCCACATGTCTGTTGGGTAGCTGATTGGTTCATAATTTATCACTTCTGGGGCTACAAATTCAGGTGTCCCAAACAGAACTTTCAGAGAACCAGCATTTTCTGCAGAAACATATGAGGGACAAATTCAAGGGTCTATGTTTGCAGTTTAATCAACACAACAATGCAAGTGTACTATAACACCAGTGATGACTGATATTATCTGAAAAATTAACAACATCATGCTAAACTAGTGAAATTTGAGAGATTCTTTGGACAACCACAGTTTCAAAGGCAAGGCAATTCACCTAGCCGACGAGCAAGGCCAAAGTCGATAAGCTTGATTCTGCTCCCCGTCCTGTTAACGCACATGATGTTCTCAGGTTTAAGGTCCAGGTGGACGACGCCTTGCTTGTGGATGAAGTGAACCCCATCGATGATCTGCAGCATGTACTTAATGACCTCCCTCTCCGTAAGCTCGAAGTCTTCGTCAATGATGCGGTCAAACAGCTCCCCACCGGAGATCCTAGAGGATATGCATATGCCATGAAGAACTTGGACTTCATGCTTGCTCTTTATCTCGTAACGCTTAGGTCTCACGCACACACAAGAAGGACATCTAGTGGCAGCAATTGATATAAACAGAGTTTTAAACTCTAACATCTGTGATGAAGAACAGCCAACAGACCAAGCTGGAATTTCATTATAAATAGAAATGGGACAATGTTCTTTGAGAATTTAGCATTTACATAAATATACTTACATGCCCTTTTGGCTCTGTTGCACTTGAAATGTCATATTTATTTTATATTACGGGATATATCTATAGTTTTTAATGCAAGTCATTGGGTACATTATAAAGAGAGAAATATTTATATAATTTACTCTTAATATTTTTTTAAATTACTGCCATTGTAAGAAATTGTCATTGGCTGCCTGTTCAGTCCAGTGCTGTGGTTCTTGTTAGCCAAAATAAAGAACAGGATTTGTTTTTGCTGGGTTTGATTTTATATATACTTAGCTTATATACCACTCGTAAAATAACCCATTCTTATTTTCCTAACACCTCGATGGCCTCTGGGATTTATGGGGTTAACGTGACAAAGAGGACTGAAGAAAATCTCAGACAAGAAATTCTCAGACATGGACAAGATGCTGCAAATAAGACTTTCCACCCACACTATTATTACAGCAGCACTGCCAACAAATGCCAGTTGGAAATATTTGAACCTGGTCTTCTTCCCCACGAGATGCCGGGGAGGAAGTTCGAGGACTTTCTGAACTTGGGTATATTTATATCCGCTTGGCGTTCCTATATATGGTGCAGAAGGTTAAGAGTGCAGTAGTACCATGGATTGACGTTTTGAGGGGCAGGTGCTCAGACCCTGGCACAGACATTAACGTGGTCCCCAGTACCTTTAAAGGTCTGGGCAAACAGGGCAGGTGGACAGGCAGCCCCAACCCTTTGCCCTCTGCACGTGCCTGTAGTTCAAGGTGCACCATCAAATAGATCCAGTAATGGGCATCCCAAAAACAGCTGTATCACAGCTGGCTGCAAAAATGATGGGTGTGTGCAGTGCTGGTCAAAGTTTGTCTGATGCCCTAGGTAAGATACAGACTTGTCTTGGACAGCGCCGTGGTTTTCTAGATGGTGCCCTAGGCAGCCGCCTATGTCGCCTAATGGGGTGAAGAATGTACGTATAACATGTTGACAATACTCACATTTCCAACACCATGACGATATCCGATTTGGTCTCGAATGCGTCCACGCACTGGACGAGTTTCGGGTGATGCAAGCTGTTCATGATGTCAATCTCTTGCCTGACGTTCTCCTTCTCTTTGGCTGAATATGCTTTTATGAATTTGCCCGCCCACACTTTCTTTGTGGCTTTCTCCACAAGCTTAAACACTTGTCCAAACTTTCCCCTAATCAAAGAAAAGGAAACAGAAAAAATACCCATGGAACCAGAGTCGAGAATGATGTAAAAGCAGTCTGAAAAAGGAATCTGTTTGGGATTTACAGTTTTCATAATACTCAGATGACATGAGAAGCGTTTACTCACGTTCCAAGTCTTTCTTCCACATCGTAAAAGTCCTTCACTTTCTGATCAGTTTTGATGACCACATCTCTGTACTCTGGGGTTTTCTCTGCATCTGGAGTCATGGAGGAAAATGTGTGTCAATGAAAAACCAAGGCGCACCAGGGAACATATGTGAGACTGTAGATTCGATTGCTATACATGTACATGCATATGTGAGACTGTAGACTGGATTGCTATGCATATACATACATATGTGAGACTGTGGACTGGATTGCTATACATATACATGCATATGTGAGACTGTAGACTGGATTGCTATACATGTACATACATAGGTGAGACTGTAGACTGGATTGCTATACATGTACATACATATGTGAGACTGTAGACTGGATTGCTATACATATACATACATATGTGAGACTGTAGACTGGATTGCTATGCATATACATACATATGTGAGACTGTGGACTGGATTGCTATACATGTACATGCATATGTGAGACTGTAGACTGGATTGCTATACATGTACTGTACATGCATATGTGAGACTGTAGACTGGATTGCTATACATATACATACATATGTGAGACTGTGGACTGGATTGCTATACATGTACATGCATATGTGAGACTGTAGACTGGATTGCTATACATGT
>JAODKM010000001.1:45625607-45641397 GCA_026780845.1 Petrocephalus sullivani
TATACATACATATGTGAGACTGTAGATTGGATTGCTGTACATATACATACATATGTGAGACTGTAGATTGGATTGCTGTACATATACATACATATGTGAGACTGTAGATTGGATTGCTATACATGTACATGCATATGTGATACTGCAGATTGGATTATGGTGTTACAATTCACATGGGTAGTAGCGAAGCTCCTGAAGATTGCACAGTGGAGCATGTAAGTATATGAATAGTCTGTGATTTGCTGTTTGAAGGCCTTACTGTAAACATAAAGCACTTCATGTACTGAATTTCATTTTGATAGACTTTGTTGTAAAATGTGAAACATACCGTCGTCAGACATATCAGCTCCATCTTCTGCGTTATCTAATAAAAAAATAAAATGTTCTTTGTTTCATCAGACACACAGGGTTCCGCTGAGAATAGAAATCCTATTCATATCCTAATCCTATAGAAAACTTTAATAGTAGCTTAACAAATACCTTTAAAATTTTCCTGACTAGTAACATGCTTAATTATTTACACATTGGCTAAACATTTGACCACTTGACTAATTATATTAGTAGCTTAGAATGCAGAGAATGTGAGTGGGGTCCAGTCTACGGTCAGCATAATATTAAAATTTCTAAATTATATGCTTTCAATTTATAACATGTATTTTTAATGATGTATTTACATATTTTATAATTTCAAGTGTATGACTATTATTAAGAATTTTCCTCCCGGATAATAATACTATATTATAAACATATTTTCAGTGCTATTCTGTAACCACTAGGGGGAGCTCACCTTCCACTTCTAGCCCGACTTTGACCGGCTCAGACTCTGCACTCGGGTCCCCAATGCCGTACACATTCTCAGCCCGCACACGGAACTTGTACTGCCTATCAGACAGCAGGTCCTGGATGCAGTAGGATGTGCTGTTGCAGGATGCAAGGTGTCTCCATTCCGTATCCACGGAGTCCCAGATCTCCAGGCGGTACGATAGTACCGCACTTCCGCCGTCGTAGGTGGGGCCGTACCATGAGAGCGTGAGCGATGACTTGCGGACGTCCGACGCCGCTGGGACACGAGCAGGGGGGTCGGGCTTGTCTGCAACACACGGGCCACGTCAGCGATGCCAACTGTAGGTTAAGACAAAGTTAACAGACATCACTACTGCTGTTTACGTAGCTGGTGTACTAATTAAAGACTGAACGGTAGTGCAAAAGACAAATCGAAATAACGAAAAGTCAGCATTGATCTAACGAACTGAGCAGAAGTAGTATAGAGACCACAAACTAGCTGGCAGACCGGGCGAGAGTGACATCAAGAGTTGTCTAGACACCGATGAGGCTGCAGGTGTAATGTTCCTCCTATAAGCCTGTTATATGGCATGATGAATTCCGTAGGATGAAGCAAAGTGACACTGTGTTCCAGTGTGTTACCCCCCATTTCGAGAAGATGACCTGAATTAAATGGTCATGAAAAATGGGAGTTTCTATGGAAGTGATGATTTAAATAAGAAGGGTCTCATGTGAATCAGTGAACTCCATGTCACTCTGAGTCAGAAAGTAAATCTTCTTCCAATGCCCGTGAGACAACAGACACCCAGCGTGACCAAATGATGAACAACGTAAGAGCTACATACGGCCTGGATGAAATACAAGCCCGGTAAGAGGATCTTCAAGGGTGACAATTCCTTAAACTCACAAAAAAGGTTCTCCTAAAGTTTTAAAAGTTCTTATGATAAATGGTCTTAAAACAGTAGGAACTCAGCTGGGAAATGAGTAAATTCTTCTTGGACGGATCAGGCACACCAAGCCTGGAAGATAATATAATTCATTATGACACAATAAAGCAGATACTGTGTATGTGTGTGTGGATTTGATGGGCTTTTCCATAGAAAGCAGGTCAGGAAGACTGATGTGTCCGAGCGAGACTCCAGGAGTCAGTGGAAAAAGTCACAGGTCGCCTTAATTATCTCAAAAAGTCCTGTCAAAAGGGCCAAAACCAATGAAGAACACTAATGGGTTAAATACAGCACTGTGCAAAAGTCTTAGGCTGTCAAATAAAACGTTTCAAGCTATTCACTAGGGTAGTAAATGTATATTTTCTCAAAAAAAAAAAGAAGTTTGTGAATGGTAACACGCTAAGTGACAAGATTGGCTTCTCTTTTCTAAAAAGTGACTAATATCTCTTCGAATGTCCAGAGTAACACCACTTAAAGTCCCAAACCTCCGGTTCAGGGGCACCTCAGCGGTTCTATGTATTTGTTAAATTTCACCGCCAGCTCACATAAGTAGTAAATTTAATTAGTTAAATGACTTAATGACTTAATGTGGCCCAGTCAAAAAAAAATACATGTGTACATCGAGTGGTCGCTTTAGGAGAGGTTCTGAGATGGTTAAGCTGACCCAGTTTGACAGACAGATGCTGGCCTCTATAGCCACGCTTTAACTGAGGATGATGCTACTCTAGAATGACATATACATAAGAATCCAGTATCCCACCATACAGCTCCTGTCCTGCCCGATCCAGAACATCCATATACATGGTCCACCCAGCCATTTCTGCCTTTGTTTGACAGGAGGTTCCAAAGGATCGATAAATACATAACCACAGTTCAAACAAAGGGACAGATACAATCTGCCACAAATTATTCGAGCGGCCATTACTTCCTACTCAGTATAAACATAACCAGTGGCGCTCCAAGGAGGAAGAGGGAAGGCTGCTCCTCGCACTCCTCTGTTCCCTGTGCCACAGGCTGGCAATACTCTCCACTGACAGAGGTGCTAAAGTCTGTTATAGGAAATGAGCGGCTGGAGAGAATATTAAACCATAAAAGGGCCTCGGAGGGCAGGCAGGCAGGCAGGCTGGCTGGCTTCTCTGCACCGGGACCCATTCACCTTTTGCAGCATGGTTCCTAGGGGCAGGAGGAATGCTGAGAGACTAGCGATCTCATCTCGAAAGGGGTGGGAAAAAAAACACCGTAATCCTGCTTTCTGGGTGGTAGTGAAGAAACATTGCAGATACATGCCATCTTCAGCAGTATGTGTCATTTTAGTTGTTTTCTACAAGAATTACAGCCGCTGCATGTAAAACAACTGTGGATATTTTAGGGGGGCGGTGTGAGATCAGGGAGCCAGCACCTCTATACACCTTACATATATTATTGGGGTATGAAGCAAGTTTGGAGTGTGTTAGAAAGGAGGAGATAATAGGAGCAATGCTACTGAGTTATGATTGAAATTGGGCTCAATAATGCTTTGTTTTGAAAAAAAAAAAACACTTAATTTACCTACCGAGTACAAACGGGTTGAAGCCCTTTTTCAGTGTAGTTACTGTGTTTTGCCTGTGTTAGGAAGAATGGCCCTTGGTTTTTTAAACAATGTTCGATTTGTCTATTTGAAATACCCAGAGGTTGCAAATTCACCCCTTCTGTCCCATCCACTAGTCCCAAATCTAGTCCTCCCACCAAACCTGCCTGCCACTGAGCCGTTTTAAAGGTTTTAAAAAAAAACACTAGTGATGTAATATTTATTTAAAAGTTGTATAAAAACATACTTGTGCTAATGCAAATGATCGCATTCTAAAGAATACACCCAGGCAGGTCTGACAAAGCGCGAACACAGGACTTTTTGGCAGGCTTTCTCTCCCTCCGCTCCATGAAAGTGTGACCTACCGACAATGGTGAGATTGAGAGACGCCTGCCTGATGCCGAACTTGTTTCGTATCTCACTGGTGTAGCAGCCACAGTGCTCCTGCGTGGCAGGAGAGATGGTCAGCCGAGTGCTCGTCTCTGTGCTCTCTATGGAGACGCCGTCCTGGCCAGGCTGAATCTGATTGGAGTGCACACAGGTCGGCATTAAAACTCCAACATCTGATGGACTCAGTGCTGGGATCAGGGCTGACTATGGCGTGAACTCTGTGGAGGCTTCCCTGGAATTCACAGCCCGAATTAAGACTGGGAATAGTAAAATAAAGATAATATGTTTCAGTGCTATTCTACACATTCTACACATGGCTCTACTGAGGCATAACTTCATAGCCGATCTCACAGTCAGGGTCCTTGGACACCTTACCGGTTTCCGGAATTTAAGCCAGGAGCAGGCGATCGGCTGAGTTCCTCCAAACGTACAGAGCAAGTCGACCTTTTCTCCGGCCAAAATCTTCATGTCTTCTGGAAACTGTGTTATCTGAGGGGGGATGGCTGGGAGACATTTATAAAGCAGGATATTAAATTACTTTTGCCCTGTGCCCTGCGGATTCACCTGGCCAAGCCTTGCATTATCACTTTCATATAAACCTGCCCAGATGATTGAGGACTCTTATTAGTATCGCCATGAATCCACTTTGTAATAGTGTTGGAAAATTTAGAAGGCCTAAGGCTTTCTGATACGCCATAATATGGCTACAGCCCCACGGCATCAGCTGCTGGGACTTCAGTACCCCTTTCAGTTGAAACTTTCTTTAAAGGCAGTGTCTTCTTCTTGTTATAGTATTAAGAAAGATATTTAAGGGCGATAGTTGCATTCTGCCTGCTCCCAAACCATTGCAGGTAAAGCTAACAACCTATGCTGTGTAGGCTACTTACATTCATCCTTACTTTAAGCATGACCTACAACCATGGGAACACAAGCCGGCCAATCAAAAGAAAAGCTCACTGTCTATGACCACACAGCTGTGTATTCTCTGGTCATCCTCCTTGTCAGAGAATCAGATCAATATCCTACATCAGAATTTATGGAAATCTTACCATGTTTAGCAGGTGGCTTTGATGCAAGCTTCTTCTTTACTCTAGCCTCATCTAAAGGAAGAAAGGATAGCAAAAGAATACTTGTTATAACGCTAAAAAGAGCTCTCAGCCAAGTTTGTTTAAGACTATTAAATCCAGCTTTAGTATCTCTTCTACTGACACAGACCTTCAGAATACAGATAAAATGAAATTAATGATTAGCCCCAATGCACAAATCTAATCCATGTAAACCATGAAAAATAACACACACAGCATTCTCTTACAGTCCTTATGATCCACCCACCCATTCATCCACCCATCCATCCATTCATCCATCATCTTCTAACCATGTATCCTGATCATGCTCATAGTGGGGGTGAAGGCAGGAACTGCAATCCTTATTATACGTCAATAACTGCATAAAAAGCAGTCCATTCCGAAAAGTTTAGCAGAGATAAACCTTCTGATTACGTCAATATTTTGGTTGCTTATGTAATGGGGAGGACCTTTGGGGATTAGTGATTGGACAGCAATCTTCCAGTCTGGAACAACTAGTTCATGTGTGAGGAAAATGTCCTTGCATGCACCAGGAATGTCAAATCATTTGCAGCAAATTTATTTGAGGGTACAAACCTATGGCTGGTAACTGTAATTAAGGGAGGGAACATTTGTCCCGTGGATGTTCCTGAGAGAGGGGTTGGCCCCAAGTTTGTGTCCTTTGGAATTTCCCTTTTTTGGTAATACTAAAAATAGCCCCATAGTATCCAGGAAATAGCTCCTGGCAATATTTATTTTAGGTTTAATCGCTGTCAAGCAACAATGTACCAGTAGAAGAACAGAGTGCACACATTGAATTTCTGCAAACATTACTCTGCATCTAGAACCAATCAAAGTTCATGCTGTTCACTCTAAAGTCAAAGGTTTAATGTTCCATTATTAAATGCATCCATCCGAAACTTTTTTTTTTCAAGGCCAAGCCCAATTTTGTTTAGGTACACGCCCGCATGCTTAGGCAATCATGAAACCATCACAAGGATTATAAAAAACAAACAAAAAGTGAAAATACAAATCAACAAAAGGCAAGTATGGGTGCAGCAACAAAACAACTCAATGACAAAAGAATCCACAAAAACAAATGAATGAATGACGAGAATAACAGAGAGCCCAGAGAGTGCCCCATAACACGACCATGCGTAACACTGAAGTGACCCGAGTATTGGTTTTATAAGAAATTCAAACTTTAAAATTTCATTCAAACTCAGAAGGCAAGGAAAGGGTCATTAGAAGAGCATCTATAGCAGAGGGAGGGACTCAAGTCACTGACTCATACTCAACTCATACTCAAGTCACTGACTCACAACTCAGACTCAAGTCACTGACTCACAACTCAACCCAGACTCAAGTCAATGACTCACAACTCAACTCGGACTCAAGTCACTGACTCACAACTCAAGTCAGACTCAAGGCACAACTCAACTCGGACTCAAGTCACAAATTTGATGAGTTGTGACTCGCCTTGGAAAAACTGATGGAAACCTCTGGACTTGACTTGGACTTGAGGGCAAATGACTCAAGACCCTATGACTCGAGAAGGTTATAGGTCCCCTCTGGATAGCTTAATGTTAGTTATATAATTATATATATAATTTCAGTGTAAATTAATTCTCTACTGTCTGCATTTTCGCTGGGCAGAATGCAAGGTCTCCTGAGATAGTTTGTTGGAAAGATCATCACTCCTTGGACATGAAAACTGTGTGAAGACAACTGTGACAACTCTGTTCAACCTACCTCTGCCTAAGAAGAACTTAATGTCCTTTCGTTAAAGGCATCCATCTACTCGCACTGTTTGCAATTTTACAAAAAAAAAACTGACATAGGAAGGGACTCAAGTTACATGACTCAGAACTTGACTTGGACTCAAGTCACAAGTCATCAACAGCAAAAAAGATGGAAAGATTTGAGGGCACATGACTTCAGACTTGACTCGAGACTTGACTCGGACTCACCAAGGAGTGACTTGTTCCTATCCCTGATCTACAAAAATAGGTTCTTGTTCACTGACAGAACTGTACCTGCACAAACCAATCTAATAGCTTGCTTAATCTTTAGCACAAATTAGCACTGTTTTTTTATTTATTTAAGAAATGTGTCTCTGGAGACAGTCAAAAACTTATAATTTTCTGCAGTGTGAGGCTCAAAATCTGAATCAGATTGTTTGTTATTACACAACCAACATGGGAGGAGATCTTTGTTGGTACAGCTTGCTACTGCTGGAGACACTGTGCCAATAGATAACGAACAATAGGGAACAAGTCAGAGGGGGAATAGATACACAGCAGAGAGGGGTAAATGCAGGTATTAAAAGACATGAATAATTACTTAATAAGAGACATATTTATGTCAAATCTTAAGCCTTTTCTAGGAGGGTTAGCAGTGTTGGTGGCAGCTATGGCCATTTCAGACTAAGCTTTTATTGAGCTGCTTGGCTGAACTCCCCCCAAGTTATACAGCAGGATATCATAGTGGAGCAATTCAGGATAACTACCTTACTACACAGGGACCCCCCTTTGGGACTGAAACTGGGAACCTTTGTGTTCCCAGCTATATCCTAAAGCTCTGCAGTAGGCTCCCTGGCTCATATATCAGGTTCTAGCAGTCATCTGGCAGTAGCACAGGGTCAGACACAGTGCCCAGCCACCCGGCCTGCAATGAGTAAACACACGTAAGGTCATCCTAGAGTCAGATGACGGTTTTAAAACCATCATAAAAAGTGTTTGGTGACTGCTCAGTGGACTGGTTTTAGCCCAGTCCGGTGCTTAAAAAAACTGCTTTTCACAGATTCAAAAAAAAAAGCCTTAGGCAGACACCAAGAACACAGACCTACTTTTCAATGAGTAAGACTTCGGAAATCTCTGGAATTGTGTAAAAACTCATATCTCAGAATGGATGCAAGCAATCACTTTGGAAATTTACTGTAAGTTCTGAAACAGAAAAAAACATTTCAGGATGATTTCCTAACTGCTCTGGCCTGTGACAGAGAAATCTCAAAAATACTACTATCCATCAGCTTTTATTGCCTTTAAGTAGACACTGGACACTCCCCCTCCATAAAGATGGATACATAGAAGTACTTTCCCCTTAGGAGCTTAGACACTTAAATATAGATACCGCAATATTTTAGGATTCATAAGAGGATCTGGAGTGAGAAAATTAATTTGAACAAGGCTGTCGGTAACTAAAGATCTCATAAAGGCACATTGATCCCTCAGCTGAGTGTTTCTCAAACCAGTCCTCTGGGACCCCCAGATGGTCCACGTCTTTGCTCCCACCCAATTCCCTGGCATTTGGCAGAAAGAAAAAACCTGGACCATCTGGGAGAAACACTGCCTTAACAAATATAATTTCTAGGTAAGAACCAAAAGAAACATCCCCGGCTCTTTACATTACTGGTTCAGTAAGTGCAACCAAAGTTCTGTCAGGAAAACAGATGGACTGTTCCACTGTGAGCACAGACGGGAATACTATATTTTTGGTCTCACACACTTAAAGCTATAAACCGTGCAGCCAAGCACACCGTTTGACTCCTGTCACAAGTTGAACCCATCCAAACAAGGGCTCTTTAGTAGACGACTGGAAAAAATAAACATACAAAGAATGCACTGTACCTCATAATACAAGCCCGAATCTCACAAGTGGATAATTTAAGGTAATGTATACATACAAAAGCACAAGCAGACTAAGTAAAGATTCAGTCCAAAGGCTCATTTGTCTTTGCTGCATGCCAGAGGAACGTTAACCCATAGCGTCTAACTGGGAGACTTCCGTAAGACGTCAGAGAGGTCAGCAATCACACACGGGTCAGATCAAAGTGTAAGTAAAGCGAATTAAACCATCAGTCTGTCCACTACGCAAATGTCTATCTGGGCCTACAGCTGTCTTCTGCTAAGCTACAATGGTACTACCCTTCTAGTAGCTGAACCAAACTCTGACTGTTGCTGATTTACATACTCTTCACCCCAGGCCTAACATGAGCTAGCGACAGCTTGGTCTGAGGATGGAAACCTAAGGAGGGGACTTTTACGCATCACTGCAGCTGTGTGATAAACCTAAGATATATGGAGAAGCATTAAAGCTGCAGACAGGTAACGTGCCACTTGGAGAAACGAGAGGGCTGCTAGTGGCTACAGGGTTGTTATGTCACGGGCCATTTTGAGCAGCAGCCGACTCTGCATAGCTGTAAATGTAAAACATGGGAGCTACCATATTCTGGGGGGAGGGGGTAGCTTCAGAGGAAGCCCTGAGTCTGTGCAATGTCCATTGTCTAAACCTCACTACTGGCCAATTCACAAATAATGCAGGATAGCGTTGGGACATAGGGGGCGATAATGACACTCCACAGTCACAGGGGGTGATGTTTCAACATCTGGCTTGATGTTTGCTAATATTTATAAAATTCTTATTTAGCGTGTACCAATTTACCCAAGGATATTTACATAGCTAGCAGCTATTAGATTTATTTTTTTAAACCAGGGTCCCGCCACGTCTTTTTGCTCATGCAAGCAAAGTTCTCAAAGGTACAACATAATGAGCCCTTCTGGGATGCGAGCCACAATGTTTTTGGCTTTTAAGATCCATAATAACCAGTCAGCTACCTGCTAACTGCACCGACAACAAGCACTGAATCAATGAACATGACTTCAAAATTACCCCACAAGAAACGGATTTGTTGAGTTTCTTGTTTTCAAAGACATTATTGTTATGCGGCCTATCATGCAGTTTGGGATAGAGGAGGGAATCTCTGAATGAGGGGGAGGGATGCTGGGACACTGAAGCCTTACATGGAAATCTGGGCAGAGGATGCGAGTGATTCAGGGCACAAACAAAAGCCCCCCTCTCCAGCTTTCTCTCCAGTGCTTGTTTTAAGGTCTTATGCCAGCTCTGGTCCTACAAGTGTCCTCTGATTAAAAACAAACAGCACTCAATTAAGTCTGTCAAACAAATTAGCAGATGAAATGCAACGGTATCCCGTGATCCTTGAATTCACCGGAACGGAGACATAAACACTGAAGTTCCATCAATGCGTCCTCTGCACCATGGGATGTTTAATGTGCAATAAAAACCAGTGCATGCCCTTCATAAGAGCTCTCTAGGGTTCTCTCCAGAGTCAAATAAGTTACCATGCCACCCCGAAGCGCAGAGGGGGACAAAAAGCAATTTTCAGGGGTCGTCAAGATGAAACCCATTGATGATCTTTGACCTCATAACACAGGGATCGGGTAAAAATCAACTTCAAAATACCCATAAGCACTTTAGTATGGAAAATGATTAATGGGGCCCAGATGTTTTCACTGGAGTGATCTGATAGTACCGGGGCACAGGGCTGGCCAGATTTAACAAGCGAGTCTGGGGTCAGAACAGCATTTTTCCGTCGGTTCACATGCTATAACAGGATTTCAAAAGAGCGACCCCCAGTGGTAGGAATGGCACAGAGACTCCGCTCGTGTCCTTTTGGGGAAATGGGGAGGCCGCATGTTTTGGAAACTCACTTTCCGTGGCAGGGCAGATCTTTTTGGTCCTCTTGCCAGCTTGCGTGGGGCCCGTGTTAGATGGATCTGGAGACAGGCAACAAGGTGAAAGCCTTAGTCAACTGTTAGTCATTGGCTCTGGTGTACAGCTTTTCATACTTAACATTACAACATCAATGTTTTTGACTGACAAAAAACCTGCCTGCTTATCAGCAGAATCATACAGATTAAAGCAAAGAGTAAAAAAAACAAACATTTATTATTTGCTGCATTTCACTCACTTCATGTTGGCCATTTTATCTGATGATAACTTGAGGTTTACTTATACAACTTGAATGTTACTTATAAACAAGCAACTGGAATCCAGGGATTATTCCACAAAGCAGGATTTCCCAGTTAGCTGGATAACACGAAACACAAAAACTGTCCAATAAGAGATGTAAGTGACATTCCTATTGGCCAATCTGGCGAATGAAAAATCGTATTCTGTGGAACACCCCCCCCCAGATTATCCTATTATTCCAAAATAAGATAACTTCATAATTTTCCATAATTTGTGCTTTAAAGGAAATGCCAGGCTTGCTGTGAGCAAGAATCCACTTGTTTGTTTTGCTCATGGTAGTCTTAAAAGTCTTTACCGGGGCCAAAGTTCAAAGGCTTTGTATATTTCCTGTCCTTCTTCATCGTACAGCTTTGGAACGATCCTGCGGTCACAACCTTCGCTTTCTTCATATTTAGCTGTAGTCCAGTTTTTTTTCACCATATCCACTAACTTTCCATACCAGTCTCCTTAATGTGGTGTTAGCACATCAGACATTGTTGATGCTTTTCCTCCGAGTCTTCGGTAACACGTCGCTTGAGGCGGCACAAATAACTCAAAGTCAAAGTTGCTTGGTTAAATCATGAACTTATTAGTTATTTTTGTGGCCTCAAGTAAAGTATTACCAAAACTTCTATTGCAGCTTCTTTAAGTATACGTTCTAAGTAAAAGCTGAGTAGGTATGCTGACAGTATCCATTATTGTCTAACTCCCTTATTGATCTAGAACCTTCCACTTTCTCTATATTCCATGCTGAATATGGCTTCCGGTCCAGTGTAGATTCTTTATAATTTCTTCATAACCTAAAAAGCACGTTGACTTACTCCTGGTATAATTTGGTTTAATCAATCACTCATATCACTTTGCCAGTGGTGTCTCTTGCTCCTTGACCTTTCTAAATCCAGTTTGTTTATAATTTCAATATAGGAGTGTAATCTGCATTGAAAGATCTTTAGCATAATCTCACGGACATGTGGTATGAGAGAAAATGCACAACAATTAGCACACTCCCTTCTTCATTCCTTGGGATTAGATTAATAACTGACTTCTTTCAATCTGTAGGCCATTGAGTTATTTTCAGATTTTGTTGGCATAATTTGATCAGTGCTGACTGATTCTTCTATTGGCAAGCCATCTATCTCTGTGGCCTCCGCCTTTGCGGCAGTGACCTCTTCTAACATTACTGAAGATGTGCCTGACCTCATTAATATAGTTTATACGTCTCTTCCTTATTCTTCAGTGTGTATTAAGCAGCTATACAGGCTCACATGCAAATACTTATGGGAGGTCAATCTAAGATCTGCTGAAAATTATGGCACCATTGGATGTTACATTTCATACACTTCAAATTTAACTGAACATCAGACACACATTATATTCTGAAATTAGCACATGCCATTTATTTTGCCATTAATTTTGATTTGCATGTTTGTATCTGGACAACAGGGATCTCAGAGACAGCTCATCAAATATCTAATGCAGTGGGGTTAAAATTACAGGCTGAGAACTCAGTCCAATAGATAAACGAGAGTGCTTTGGTGTGTTAGTGGCACTTACGTTGAGTACCAGAACTACAGGAGGATGCATGGAGGAAGGTTGGATACTGGGTTGTAGATTGCCCAGCCTAATGACGGGGAGTTCAGAGGGCCTCTGGGGAGCTGGGAGCTGGGGACTTGTGGAGAACTTACCGTCCACCAGGACCTTGCAGCAGCAGTCGGCCGTACCAGCACAGTTCTCAGCCCGGCATCTGTACTGACCCTCGTCCTCGGGCAAAGCCTTGTCTATGGTGAGAGAGCATTGGCCTCCTGTAGGAATAAAGGCACAGAAAATGGGTCTGGGGGTGGGGTTTTATTTATATGCCCTAAGCCAGTCCCATGTGGCTGCAGGCATCCAATGGTATGTCTAAATATCCTGCAGGAACGGGTAACATCTGCTGTCAGATAACAAAATTAGTGGGCTAAGTTTCCACACGCGGCCTAAGAAAACTGCTTCCATATAACTTACTATTTAATTTTCAACAATATATGAGTTTATTCCAGAACTTTCACCTCTACACAGATTTCTGTTATGGTCTTTTAACCAAAAAGGTAAACAATTAAGTCAGTGTGTCAATAAATACAATGAACATGTCGGGTCAGATCCTTTCTCAGATATAGATCTCAAAGTATCCTGAACCAGGATCAAGTCGGAAGATGGGATCAGATAGGTATGCAGACTCGTAAACTCACATTGACTTTACAAGATGCAACAAAAAATATGACAAATGCTAACTAACAAAACAAGGTCTATTTCAGTGACTGTTACCTTCGGGAGTAGCTCAGTCATTCAGCAAACTTCATTCCACAATGTCTGCAAGTACTTTTATCTTACCATGTTGACGTGTTACCTCAAAAATGCCATGACTTGCTCAACTCGTCTAGTGGCATTCAATTACCCAACACATGAAGAACTAATTGGCGAATAAGCGGCAGTACGGGAGGATTTTTAGAACATAGACAAAGCCCTACCTTCATTTGACAGCAGGATGAATTTCGATGGCTTGACAACCTTCCCATCTAATGTCCAGGTGATGTTGGGAGGGGGGTCGGCAGTGACCTGACACTGTAGCCGCAGACATTCTCCTTCCACCACCGTGATGTCCTTCAGCTTCTGTGTGAATGCCGGAGCTTTCCCAGCCACATTGTCTTTCTTATTGATAATCCTACCGTCCACACAGTTGACGTCATTCTGCCTCTCCGTCTTGCGCAGAGCGGGTTTCAGGGCTGGTGCCCCCACGTTGTTCTCCGTACCCATCTGCTTCTTCTTGTTGCCCAAGACTGACCTGAAATCGGTGCCGGCGTTCCGGGGGGGCTCCGGTCTATCGAGGTTGGAGGCACCAGGCCTCCCGGGGCAGCCTCCTTTCTTCGCCAAGACGGCCCGGAAATCCACCTGCTGTGGCCCGCTGACCTTGCTGCGCTCATCTTCTTTGGACTTTGCCGTCCGGAGGTTGGCTCTGAAGTCCATCGGCCCGGCGGGATCCTCCTCGGGGCGACCCTTGGCACCGGTTCGCCTGCCCAGCACGGCCCGAAAGTCCCGCTGCTCAGCCTCCTGATGACGGAGCTGGTCCTCCTGCTGCTCCCGGGTCTTGGCGTGCCTCTTCAGAGGCCCCCTGACGCTATCTGCTTCCTCGGGCTCCCCGTCGCTGCTCACGACGCCCCGGCTGCTTGCTGTCCCCCCGGCAACCCCCGCAGTGTGACGAGCTTCGCTGCAGGGGGAAAGTAAAAGGAAACGGGGTGGACCGAAAATCTCCCTCGAAACTCAGCTTGCAGACTAAAACAATCAATTAGAGGAGCACGGCTCAGCAGCGGCTTGCATAAGTGATGACCTAAGTAGCCTTATAAGGGAACGAGCCCAGACCGTCTGGGATCTGAGGTTTTTGACTTTCGCACAGCTGTAAGGAGGTAAACAGTTTGTTTGGTCACACTCAGGGATCAGGCTGATTTAGAGCCAAGGCTGAGCCTAGAGGGGCGAGTGGCTGTTGCAGAAAATAGCAGAGAGGAGAGGGAGGGTGCCTGGGAAGCTGGAGAGACATTGAAGTTACCCATAGTGGGGCTCCACAGAGGACTCTGCCATCCCGGGTCTGACTTGTAGGGCGGCCACACAGCTGCACTCTCCCACTTTGTTTCTGTTGGTGGGATGAGAGTGTAGGACATAGAAGAAAACTGCTGAAAAAGTAAAGATTTTGAGCCAAATGGTTGCAGACAAAAATCCTGAGATGCCCCATCAGTAACAATCCAAAGCTTCCCTGTATAATAGTCTCAGTAAGAAATTCAACCAGTTAGGATGGCTCTCACGGCTCTCTAACTGAGCATGCTCACACATTCAGTGCACAGCAGCATTTTAACCGAAAGACTGAAGTGAAGTGGGAGAGACCAGAGCTTAAAAGTTCCCAGTTATGAAACCATAAGGAGCAAGAGAAACCAGTGTGAGAAGCGTTGTACTTGAGGTTGATCTCGTAGTCCCCAGCGTGGTGAGCCTTCACCCTCCTGATGAGCAAAGAGACCACGTCCTCCTTCTCCAGGACCTCGTAGTCCACCCCCGAGGACAACGGCCGGCCGCCCTTCCTCCATTGGAATCGTGGGAAGGGGTCCCCGGCGATCGCGCACGACAGCAGGGCATGTTGACCCAGGTTTACCATCTGGGACTTGGGTTTCGTGATGAACCAGGGCTGTATGCCGTCCTGGGGCTCTGCCATGTGCAAGTGAGCATAGCTTAGCTGTTATGAAATGCATTCAGCGTATCAATATCCAAACGTATGCTTTCAGCTAAATGCCTGTTTTGGACTATAACTCTGTTAGTTCCAATAAGTTTAGTCATAGGACTCATTTATAGCCACGCCAATATAAATGACTACCTGCTACTACCAAGGCAGGAGATTCGTTTTTAATACATTACTAATCAACTCATATCATCCTACCTACCTACCTTCCTAACTAAACCTATCTACCTACAGTGGGGCAAAAAAGTATTTAGTCAGCCACCAATTATGCAAGTTCTCCCACTTAAGATGAGAGAGGCCTGTAATTTCCATCATAGGTATACCTCAACTATGAGAGACAAAATGAGAAAAAAAATCCAGAAAATCACACTGTCTGATTTTTAAAGAATTTATTTGCAAATTATGGTGGAAAATAAGTATTTGGTCAACAACAAACAAGCCAGATTTCTGGCTCTCACAGACCTTGAACAACTTCTGTAAGAGGCTCCTCTGTCCTCCACTCATTACCTGTATTAATGGCACCTGTTTGAACTCGTTATCAGTTTAAAAGACACCTGTCCACAACCTCAAACAGTCACACTGCAAACTTCACTATGGCCAAGAACAAAGAGCTGGTAAAGGACCCCAGAAACAAAATTGTAGACCTGCACCAGGATGGGAAAACTGAATCTGCAATCGGTAAGCAGCTTAGTGTCTAGAAATCAACTGTGGGAGCCATCATTAGAAAATGGAAGACATACAAGACCACTGATAATCTCCCTCGATCTAGGGCCCCATGCAAGATCTCACCCCGTGGAAAATGATCACAAGAACAGTGAGCAAAAATCCCAGAAACACACGGGGGGACCTAGTGAATGACCTGCAGAGAGCTGAGACCAAAGTAACAAAGGCTACCGTCAGTAACACACTACGCCGCCTGGGACTCAAATCCTGCAGTGCCCCCTGCTTCAGCCAGTACATGTCCAGGCCCATC
>JAODKM010000001.1:45649694-45666752 GCA_026780845.1 Petrocephalus sullivani
GTTGTTGTTATTTTTAGTTGCTTTAATAGTGTGGACCACTATTTTCTTTTTGGATCCTCACAATTTTGGAATCCAGTTGCGGGCCGGATTGAACGGCTCAGCGGGCCGCCAGTTGATGATCACTGCAGTAATGTGTCACTCATAACATTTAACATGATCTAATGCACTGGTCTCCCATAGGTAGTCCTGCATAGGCCAGACAGACAGCAGTCAAAGAAGCACATACTTATCGAGTCTGGCTATAACATTAAAAAACATGATCTTCCTGTTCTTTAAAATCCCTTTCAAGGTATTTATGAAGTATGAAAATAAGTGGGTGTTACCCAAATGGGGCCCTGCATAAATTCACCAGAGTAATATGCCTATTGTTGAAGTTGAAATAATTTGTTCATGCTGATTTAATTGTTGTTACCTCTGCACAGCAATTATTAATATGCAGAACAATAAAAGTTAATACATACTCTGTTGCTCCCTGCTGGTGAGAATGCATATGACCACTGATAAATTATAGTAAGCAGTTATAATGGGAGAAAGTGAGTTTTTAAACCTACAGGGTGGGTGGGGCATCAAGTCCTGTCAATCATCAACTGGTCTAACTGCCATTGGTTACAATAATTGATTCTGTGTGCTTAAACTAGGTGGCAATTAACAGTACACAGTTATAGATTCCAAAGCACTATTTTTCAGTAAAGTGATTAATGGTCATAGTCAGCACACAGTGCACAACAACTAAATGTGTCCTCTGCATTTAACCCATATATGACACTGTGACACAGCAATGGGTGACTAATGGGCGGTACCCGGGGAGCAGTGCTTGGGGGCGACACCTTGCTCAGGGTACCTCAGTGGTACCTTGCCGGTCAGGGAATCGTACCAGCAACTTTTCCATTCCCTAACCATTAGGCCACCAATGCCCCACATTTCCAAAAGGGGGTGCTCTCACCATTCACTGTCCAGGAAATCAGGGGCGAAGGTCTGCCCTCCAAGGAGCACTGAAGGATGAAATCCTCGCCTTCTTCCACGGAACAGTCCCTCAGAACGCTGCTGAATTTTGGGGCCTTGCCATCAGCTCCCAGCCCTGCAGCACGAAACACACATATCGGCAGCGATAAGTCCTGATGCCGTCTGTGGGTACAAGGTCAGACAACCATCTGCAATTCACAGCACACCACTGCTCTCTACCTCAGGGTACGGCATCATCACTGCATGTCTCTACAGCAGCACTGCTACCTCACCACTGGTCCTGAACTTCAACATCACACGGGCTATTGCTCTGACCCGTCACGTCTCTGTGCCTGAAAATGATCTAAAATTGATGCTACACTCTGAAAAAAAGGCTCCAGAGGAAGGAGGCTAAAGTCCATAGTCATGTTAACAATGACAGGCCGGACTTAGCGGTACTCATCTTTCTACACAGCTTGGCTGTAATATGCACCCATCCTGAGCTTACTGGTGTTTCCTGCAGTGGAAACGACTTTGACATGATAGTGACAGTGCTAATTGTCAAAGACATTTTATCTGCCAGCTCACTATCATCATGCATTTCGCTCTAGAACATCTGGTTTTATACTCCCCGTGACCATGATTACTCATTCAAATGTAGCATGAAATTCCAGGCTAGAATTTCAAAGTTGACACCATGTAATTTGACCACAACAAGTAGGAAATACCTTGATCAAAAGGCACCCCAGACACTTAATAACAAATATATATTTACAGAGACTATGATCACTGCCTTTCTGCAGAACACGCCTCCCAGATGAAGAGCCACATTGGTGCAGCCCAAACCTTGGCATCCCTGCCTCCTAGCACAGCACAGCAGCTGCTCTTTCAAGGTGCAGAAATTCCCTGCACCACTACATGGTAACAGCTGATAGGGTTTGACAATATTGCTTTCTTATTTAAAGTGAATTCAGCAGGTTCTCTGTGTTGCAATGTAATGTCCTGAGCTTCAGATGACCTGCTGCAGTAGTGGTCCATGTTACACCATGAAGAAATGATGTTATCACCAATGAGCGCCTAACACAAACACATGGGCAGCAAACACTCAGAAAACAGGAAGTACGCATCCCTGAAAGGCTATATAGCAGCATTTGAGCAGTAAGAAGTGCAGTTTAGTCACGGCACTTTTCTGACTTACCTTTTATACTGAGCGTCCAGCTGACTGATGCTTTTCCTAACCTGCTTGAGGCCGTACAGCCATAAATGCCGCAGTCGCGCTTCCTCGCCCTCTCCAGGGTCAGCAGGTACGCTCTCCCTTCCTGGCGGATCTTCAAGCCTCCCCCCTCCCGTAAAGTCCGGCCGTCTTTGATCCAGCTCAGGACGGGCGTCGGCGAGCCTGAAACTAAGAAGGAGCACGTAACCGAGGTGTCAGCGTTTCACGGGAAAGGAGCCAAAAATTTCAAATGCACAATAAAATGCACTTTTAAACTTCAGTTGCACTGCCTTAGAAAATCATCTTATATTAATTATAAAGATGTACTTGACTAGCGGCATAAAAACAAATAACGAAACTAATAACTGAAAGAATTTTATTAGGCCTACTTCCTATCAGTTTAAGATGAAAAACTGAATATGAATTAAAAATAAACATTAACAAATACCCCAACTTGAAATTTTACATTTTGATCTCATAATAATAATCTTTTATCACTATTTTCCCTATTAAAAATCATTTCCACAGTTACCTTTGCATATAAATACAACTTCCTCCCCCTCCAGGACATCCTGGTTCTGAGGCTCCATGTCAAAGAGGGGAGGGGTTTCCACCGAGTGGGACCAGCTCTCATTCTCAGGCCCGTGGGCCTGCCTGGGAGATTCCGAGGACACCCTCTGAGCAGCCCGTTGGGAGCCATTAGGCTCCGCCCCCCCGCCATCCCGCACCACGCTGACTGCCCGCAACACGATGGAGCTGGTGCTCTTGCACTGCATGCGGGACGTGACACTGGAGTTGCACTGCAGTTTTTGGGATGGAGCTCCAGCGTCTTCACCTTCAGGATGGAGCTCTGATCTTCCCTCCTTGACCACAGTCGTCATCTTCTCAATCCTCTCCCACCTCCCCGAGATTTTGGACTTGGTCTGGTCTGCCCCCATGCCATTCAAGACATGCTTCACTGCAGGTGATTCAACTATCTTTGGACCAACAGTGATGGGACCAGTAGAACCGTTGCTGAAAAAATATATAATGTTTAACAACATTACTGTAAAGTGCTGTGTTGCTAAATATACAAAATGAGAGTTTCTGCAGTTCTTGGTATATTACAGTTTTTCTGAATTGCTAAAACACTAAACCCCATTGTAAAAATTAGACTGTCAACTGGCAAAACGCCTTCGTCAAATCAATCCCACAGTTGTCAAAATCTTAAGCACTGGTCATCTGGTTAGGACACAATTTGGAAATCTGAATCTCCCATTTACCAAAACTCTAAACGCATTTGCATTCACAAAGCACATTCAGCAGTGCGGTGCAGAATGGTACACACAGACTACAGAAGTTAAACGCAACTAACACACTGTTTTCATAATTTACACACTACCACTCAAAACTGATGATACTGATGTGTCCAATCAGTGATGTGTGGAACCCAATCAAAGCCAAGTCATATGCAATTAGCATGAGTGGATCATTGGAGTGGTGCAACGGAAGAGGAGGAGGAAGAGGAGTATGTATCAGAGCTGGTGGACAAGGAGGAAGACCAAGAAGAAGACTTGTAATTTCAAATGAAATTCGAGCAACTGTCGCCGATCATGTTCTGGCTCATGGCATGGCCATGAGGGAAGCAGAGCAACGTGCAACTAAACCTAAGCAGGTTCTCAGTGGCCTCCATAGTCAGCACCTTCAGAGAAGAAAATGGGTACAATGTATATTTGTCCGTACAGACCCAGTAAATCCCAGTAAAGATAGAATTGAAAGACTGCCACATGAGGGTGAAGGAACACGTATGTTCAACAGCAGGAGACTCTTATTGTTGATATGGTCCGTCAAAATAATGCAATTCGGCTGTGTGAAATACAGCAGCGGATCACAGAAGACAACATGCATTCTGCGGGAATAATCAGTGTGAGTCTGTCAACTGTGAAAGAGTGAAAGAGCAACGATCAATATCTGCAAGTAAGTAAACTTACAGTAAACTCAGCACTAGCATGTATACTGTACTCTCTGGGAAGCAGCACATGTACACATCATACGGTGCCTTTTACAGAACTAAGTGTGTAAGTCTGTTTTCATCATTAGGGACAATGTGAATTTTCACCGTGGTCCAAGAGTACATGATTGGTTTCATGGTGACCAGCATTTGACTAATGTATTTCTTCCACCGTATTCTCCCTTTTTAAACCCTATCGAGGAATTTTTCTCAGCATGGAGATGGACAGTATATGACCAAAAGCCCTACACACAGGTAAATCTGCTCTAAGCAATGGATGCAGCATGTGATGAGAGAGGAGGGGAATCTTGCCAGGGCTGGATTCGGCAGCAAAAGGATTAGTTCCTTACTGCCTTACAAGGGAGAAGAGAGCATGTGATGTGGATGAAGTCCTGTGGCCTGACCCAGCACAGAGGCGTGATGCAGAGGCAGAATAAATTACTTGAATATGCTGTAAAATATATAAAATCACAGTGCTTTTTTGCTGAAGTTTGTTTTTTTTTATGTGAGCTTTTTCGTTTGAATGTGAGTACAGGAATGTTCAAATACCCTAAAAAATATAATTTTCCCACTATCCCACAGTGTTTTGCATTTATTTATTTATGTAGTGTGTAATCATTGATAAGTTGTGTTTTTACATTGGCTGGTTTTGTGCGGTTTCTGACAGTAGTGCTTGACTTTGAGCAAAGTTAAAATAGTTTTGGATCAAATGTTTGGTTTTGCAAGACGAGTCAAGGGTTTTGCAAGTGTAGCTTGAATTTTAGGGTTTGTGTTACATGATTTGAGAAAAAAAGAGGGGATTTTAGGAAATGTTTTAGCAAATCAGAAAAACTGCAACTGCAGACATCTCAATAAATTAAGCGCCAAGGAAAACATCAGTTTACCTGTTCGTCTCTGTGTATGTACCTACAATGCAAAGCGGAATGTTTTATCACACAAGGTTCCAAGATATATTGTGTCACATATTATCTATCACGTATTAGGTTAAACAGAATTTTTTGTATATCAAATTCATTGGATAGGCTGGAGCATAGGGAGAAGCTCTGTGATTGGTCAATCCATACCCTTAACGGTCAATTCTGCTGTTGCAGAGGCCCTGCCGGCACTGTTGACCACGACACATGTGTACTCCCCCGCATCTTCTGGCCGGACGTCGTGGATCTCCAAAAAGTGGGCCCCTGATTTATGAAAGGCGTTGAATCGGCTGTCATCACACAGATCCAGTTCTCCCTAGAGAACGAAGTGCTGAGGTGATCTTTGTGCTCCGAGTGGGAGCACACAGAGAGCTTCAGAACTTTTTTCGAACAACCTGCTTACCTTGAACCACAGCACCTGAGGTTGGGGACGGCCCGTGGTCTTGGCAGAGAATTTGCAGCTCTTTCCCACTGTGACGAACACACGCGATGGCTTCGTCACGAACTTCGGAGGACTCTCTCCCCAGATGCTGGCCATTTTCTCTGCAGCCGGGGTGCCAGAGTGTGCCCTTGGATTCCAAGCAAAGGATATGGGTAAATTATAGCAACATAACACAATGCATCTCTCACTGAGGGGAGGAAAAAAATCTGCTAATTCAGGTGCTCATACTGTAGCATGCAACAAGTTGTACTTGAAGAACAAAACCAGACTGGATTTTTGTGGAGATTAAGGACGTCAGTCATGCAATGTGCTGAAAGTAGAGAAGAAACTGGAGCTGAACATTCATAAGGACAACTTTCATCCAATACTACATAATCAAAAAGCACATAAAATGCCGATAAAATATCTTACCCTGATGTCCCACTAAAGCAAGGAAGATTATATTTATTCTGAGTGGCCCCTGTTCCTGAGGAAAAACATATATATTAAATAAAATACAATGCAAATATATAAACAAAATTCACGTTTATGTTTCAACTTTTTGGAACACTTTTCGGAATAAATAGGAATATTTAAGCAAACAGCTGATGGGTCTTAAAAATCTTGAAAAAGGTTGAAGGATCATGACCCCCCGGGGTTTTTTAGGAATATCTAGTTCCACTGAAAAAAACTCCGGCTGAACTTTACATAAAACTTCATAAAATTATAGGGCGAAATGGTGAGAGGTGACTTTAAAAAGTCAGAGGTGACTTTGCATTATAATGCAGAATTGCTTTGGAAATGTTCCAGGGGGCGGATTTAATCCACCAGGGTTTCCTGCCAGATGCTGAACCTTGGGCCAATAACAAGTTGAGGTGTGCCAGGCCTCCCCCTAGTGGAGGTCTCCAGCACAACACTGTATGGCACACAGTAATTGTTCAACAAATAATATGATTAGCTCACCGCATTTATCAGAGAGACACATCTGTCACAGATCTGGGAACTGCTCTAACAATAATGTTAACCTCCCAACTCTGATGAAGTACCGGTACCTTCCACAATGATCTCCACGGTGATCTGCATGCAGCCGGCATCGCTGACAGCCTCACATGTGTAGCGGTCTGCGTCGTTGGCCCGCAACCCTTCAATGGTTAAGCTGAAGTTCCCAAGGGCATTCTGCTCCATGGCGTAGCGACCGCCAGCAATCACTGGCCTGCCGCCTCTGTACCATGTGACCTGAGGTTCAGGCTGGCCCTTCACCTGCAGAAACATGAACCAAGTCTGTCTGAACCTCCTGGCCAAGAGAAGTATACCCAGGCGCATCCCAAGCCTGAGGCCGGGGGTGCTGTAAAGAAGGCGATTCCAAGGGCTCCGGAATGACAGGGGCCTTAAAAAATTTGGAACATAGTTGGATTGGTCTGGGTTGGGGGCCCAACATGATATGCTTCATGGGGCCCAAAATCTCTAGCACCACCCCGGCCTAGGAAATTCTAAACCAAGGGCCTGAATGGATCCAAATGAGGCCTGAATGATTTGTTTGAGTTAGATGATTTAACAACCATGCTCTCGGTTTGAGAACCATTGGGCAAATTGGGTCCCAGATGTCCTAAGACCCTGGTAACAGGCCTGACTATACCGCTGTATGTCAGTAATCATACCACCTGCAGGTCAGGCTAATTAATCCATCTGAAGCTAAGCAGGTTTGGGCCTGGCCAATACTTGGATGGAAAACCAACTAGGAAAGCTGGATTGCTGTTCAAAGAGATGTTGGTGTCCAGCAGGGTAGCCCACCCTGTGGTCTGCCTGAATCCTAATGCCCCAGTGCAGTGATTGGGACACTGTGAGGTAAAAATGGTGCCGTTCTTCTGAAACAAAACCAAGGTCCTGACTCTCCGCAATCATAAAGGATCCCTGGGCATCTTTCAAAAGACAAGAGATGGTACCCCGATGCCCCGGCCAAAATTGCCTGCTGAGGCTCTATCAAATCTACCCCCTAATCATCCCCTATATCTAACTGGTGAATTCTTTCCTGCCCCTTCACCACCTTAGCTACTGTGTGGTGAGCGTACTGGTGCAGAATGGCTGCCGTCGCGTCACCCAGGTGGGGGCTGCACTGTGGTGGTGGTTGAAGTGGCTCCTCACTGCTTCTGTAAAGCGCTTTGGGTGTCTTGAAAAGCTCAATACAAATGTAACATACATCCATTCTTTCACTCTCCAAAATGTAACAACTTTAATAAAAAGGGTCTGGTGAAAGATAAGAGCAGGACGATGGCTCTTCAGGTGTGGCTCGCTGCATGCTGTTCCTCACTCCGTACAGTAGGTGGTAGCAGTGTGCAAACGGGTGTCCCACGGTAATAATGGAGAAGAACAGGCAAACGTTAAGGAGGTGCAGAGGAAACAGGGAGAATTCAAAAGCCTCAGGTGTTTTCATTAGATTATTTACAATGCAGTTAGCATATATTATGCAGTTCATTAGATATCTGTCAGAGGTCTGAAGGAGGAAGCACTGCAAGAGAAATGAGCCACCATGACCTTTATTTTTAAATTTGGAATCCCCGCTGCATGAGAGCCGCGGGGAAGAAGCCACCGTTACACGCAAGGTCCTGCCATGCGCTCTCGATTTTGCCACCTCGTGCCTGTGGCCCCCGGGAAAGGCCCCGGACCCTCCCGCGACCCCGAATAGGACACATGGTGTCAGAAATGGGTGGATGTATAAATGGAATGGAATAAACTGCAAAAACCAAATATATTCGCACATGGATGTGTAATGTTACATGGCGGCATTTTATTACTTGTGCCCAACTTTCAGCAAATAAGTACGGAAAAGCCATTTTCCCCTCCTGTGGGAACCAAACCGAAGGACCCACAAGTGCTCATTTCCTCAGCATCCAATGACTAAACATTACATTTTTCATTCCAGTTGGAACCTGGCATCAGAAAAGTCCTGGACAGCTTAGCACAAACACATCCTTAAGCCACTATAACAAAAAGCCCAAAAATGTTTAACTCAAGAGGCAAGTACCACACGCATGCTGCTAGGCAAACATTAGAAACCACACACATTAATTAGCACTGATTATGATTTACTATGCAGAAGCTTTTATACAAAGCAGCGAACAAAAACAGGGTCAGACAGTCCCTGGAGCAAATGGGGCTTAAGGGTCTGGCTCAAGGGTTTCTAAACAACCTTTAAGCAATGAGCGTAATTAAAATTATATAAGTAAAAAAGGTACATTGAGAAATATTTAAATATAACTGACAGCATGATTGCCATTTAATTCCATTTAATTCGACCAGTAGCTTACTAATGGCGACTAGAGCAAGTTGACAGAAGTAACGATTTTAACAACGCAGCCAATCCAGATGGGGCTGAGGCAGAGATGGCTGGCGTCCCGCCTGCATCCATGGAGCCCGGCACACTCAGCCTGTCTCTGGACCAGAAGCACAGCTTCACCTCTCTTCACAGAACACCTCTTTAATCCCAGAGTCTGCTTGTTTTCTCTGAAGCACCTGAAGCATCACAAATCTGTCAGCGGAGGGCACATCTAATAAGAGCCCATAGAGGGAGTGTAATTCCCTTTCAGTCCCTCCGCGTCCATTGGTGGAATGCCAGACCTCCTTGCCTTGAGTTTTTTGGGGGGTGGGGGGATGCATTGTGTTACAGAAGGGGGGAGTGGATCAGCTTGTGGGAGCAGAAGGGTTAGGCGCTGCCCAGCTCTGGAAGCCAGCATAAGGGACGGGCGTGTGAGGAAACCGCACCTCCAGGGTACAGATTACAGGCAATCGGTACTATGTAAAACCTACAGTCTGGCAAGACACCAAATTTGCTGACCAGGACTGTCGAGCTTCCTTCCCTCTACACAACTCACACATCGCACCCCATACCCAAAAAGAACCAAGTCTAATTCTATGTAAATCAAACAGCCACTGATATTTCCTCTGGACCTGGAAGATTTTCCTTCCTCTCACTCACTGCGATACCTACGGTCAGGTGCTCAGTCTCAACCATCCAGAGTTCTCTCCTGTTGAGCTGGATGGGGAAAAAAACCGTATAGCGAAATGCTGCTTGACGAACCAGAAAAACAAATTGGTTTTGGACAGCAGGAAACGACCGAGTGCAAAATGCAATCGATCAGACGTCGGCATTTGCGATAACAGAAAATCACAACTTCCATAACGCTCTCCAAATTAAAGTGCATAATTTTAACATGGTCCCAAGAAATAAGGCCCCCATACAGAGAAAAACAAATTAGTTCTGTCATAATAACCCAACGTCAAAAGCAGAATAAAGCCGTAATTTAGAACCAGTTCCGTCATACTTATACGCTTTGCCTAAGTTTTTTATATTCTCCTTATTTAACCGACCTGTCTACTGCAGAAGTTCGGGGGGGGGGTACTTGCAGAAATCAGTTACTAATATTCCGGTTATACGGAGAAGTGCTTTCAGACTCTTTGAGCATTTTTGTTTATGAAATATGAACTTATTTGTCGAAGATAAAAACCACGATCCGGGAAGAACCCTTCTGAACCCCCGTCCCCAGCACTGGATACTGCGGGACGTCGCAGCAGGATAATCCTGCTTTTGGCTACAGTCTGCGATCCTTCATAAATTACCTGCCGCACAAAGAAAAAGACCTAAACTAGAACCATGTTTTTCAGCTTAGCGAAAAAGGTACTGTGTGTCAAAGCAACACCCTGCCAATATGCAAGCTTCTGTCCAAAATAAATGCATGTGTATATATACGCCAGTATAATAATGTGGCAAATTATTATATTAAACGGTATTTGAGTCTGTCGTTTAAGCTACCTTTCATATAGAGGAAGAATCTATAATGACCTTTCGCAAAATTAAAACATTTAAAAACCTGAAACTGCCTATAAACACCGCTTGCCAAAGCAGAAACTCAATTTTGTTAAATAACACTGATCTGAGGCATGCTGCATGATCAAAGCAAAGGCATTTCGAGGGAAAGTTTAAAGTGACGTGTCCTGTGTTTGTCGAGATAACACAGAGGGTCATGGGCATAGTATCTCCTTTAGTCAAACAAACACACACACACACAAATCAAATGTGTGACATCTAGCACCACAAAACGAAGTCGAAGCAATCTATGTCTTCAGCCTTTGCCAAATAATTTTTTTTTTCCTGACAGCTCTAAGACAATCGTCTTTCTCCACTTTACCAAGTTCAGGCTCACTCCATGCTCCCCTTCCATTGAAAATCTGCTTATTTCTGGTCTGCATTGCTGACTTATTGCAAACTTACACTGTGGGGCACATTTCCAGCCGTTAAAGAGCTAAGCTTATTTTTGCAGATGTTCTAAGAAAAATGCCAATAAGCCATCTTTGATGCAACAGCATGTCGTGTTTTGCTTGGAGGTAGGGCAGCAAATTTGACTATAGAACATTTTAAGTAAGACATTCTGTCTTACACAACACTGGGTGCTTTAGAACAATTAATCAATCTAGCAAATTAATGTTATGACGTAAGCCAGTAGGTGTGACCCTGTTCCTTTCTGAAGGAACTGGGTGATGGTGACGCTGAATTTGAGAAGAGGAGCAGCTGCAGAGCAGCTGTTTCCAATCAACCTGCTTTCTCCAGACCAGACCCTGACGGCATACCTCAGCGTATACACAAAGCCCACTCATCCCGCGTCTTCCAGCAGCCACACAACTATGCAATAAAGTGTCTCTCTTTTTTACGAATCGTTCTCAAGCCCGACTTTCCAAAATCAAATTCCCTGCCGGACCGGATTAGACAGAAAGCCACAAGGGTCAAGCCCAGGGCAGAAAACCACCATCCGGTTACTGCAGCCCATGCAGGGCATCTCCCTGCCTTGTGCCCTCTCTAAGCTGGGAAGGACTGTTGGCTCACGATCTATTAAATAAGCAATTATGGAGAAAATATGGATTCAGCTGTTTAAACACAATGTAGTAATGAAGAAATATCTTGGAGACTGAACGAGAGCCAGTTCTCTCCAGCGTCACCCAGTCTATCATCCCTCTGATAATATTGGAAAACCACTGAGATTCTAAAAATATAGTGATGTTCTAATCTTCCAGGGATGGAAGCAGGATCATCACCTCCCTGGCTGGAAATAACGTGTCAGATGTGGTTTGCAATTTTCCTAGAGAAAAAAAAAATAAAACATACAAGCTTTCAATTGCAATAATACAGGCTGCACAAAGCTGGGTCGGGTGACTACAAGCTAGCGGCGTACTCAGAGACAGACGCGACACACAGCTGACACCATACCTTCCCATCAAGCCGTGCGCTGCCCCCCAGTCTGACCCTGACGCTGCGGGGTGGAAGCATGAAGGTGGGGGCCTCCATGACCCGAGGACCCCGGCTCTGGGTTAGGCTGACTTTGGAGATTTCGGTGGTTGTCAAAAATTGCACGTCTCCCATGTTGCTCTGGAAGAAAAAAAGAAGAAAAACGGGTTTAGACTGCAGCATGAACTGGAATGGCGTGCTGAAGGCAAAAATGGGGAGTCACTCTGCAGCCGCGACCCTGATGACCAGGACTGCCATACTGCCGCATTTCTTACTGCCTTTACCAAACTCTTGGTTTCACTTGGTGTTTCAGGTTCTCACCAGAGAACGTTTTGAAATTAATTAAAAACCAGCAGCACCTTGGCTCGTGGACATGGAAGCTGACATCCTTATGTTACGAAATCCTCAAAAATGCACAAGAAATCCTAACATTATAACCCATCCATCCATTTTCCAACCACTTGTCTAGAACATGGTAGCAGCGCTAATAATTTATTTTATTTATCCATCCATCCATTCATCCATCTACCCATTTTCAAAGTGCTTACACAGGACATGCTGGCAGGCTTAAAGCCTTATAATAATAATATAAATATAATTAAATTATATTTAAATAAAACAAGCTGATTCTGTTCCAGCCATTTCTTCTATTTATTTTGTATTTAATATTTATCCATAAATAGGAAAAGTACTAATCAAAAGTCTGAACTCACCTCTAGAAAATAAATCATTTGTTTCTCAACAAGCTAACAACCCTAAGCACACCTTGAGGTAGCAAGTAGGAAAGAGATGGAGTGCTCCAGCAGATGATCTGGCCACCACAATCCCCAACCAGAACCCTGTAGAGCTGCTTTGGGATGAGTTGGATTGAAGAGTATAATCAAGGTAGCCAACTTCAAGCCAAACTCCTTCAGGACTATTGGAGAAACATTCCAGGTGGCTACATCTGGAAGCTTGCTGAAAGAATGCCAGGAGTCGGCAATGGTGTCATCAAAGTAAAAGCGGGCTGTTTTGAAGAGTCTAAAATTTGGGGAAAATTTTCTCTTGGTCATTGCAATATTTGATACATATGACCTCATTGCCTTAAGGTCTTTTGCTATGAAGTGTGTTTTTCTATGACTGCGGTATTAAAAGCAGGTGTGGTAGCATAAAAGCTGGTACCATACTTCTACAATACTTAGTCATACATCTGCTTTGATGTTAATGAATGTCTTGTATATTACTGATTGAATGCTGTGAATAAGGACTCCGATACTGATATACAAAAAGAAAATAAATTCGAATCTTTAATCTTCATGGTTAAAGGAACAGCACAGCACCCATGAATAAGTTAAAAGTTCTTGAATGTAGCTAGAGGATATGAAGGACACTGTTGTTTGGGGTGGCTTCTCATCACTGCTGCATGTCAAGGAGCACTCCTAGCACTGGAAAATACATTTTAATATTATCCTTTCGGGATTTCCCTTCTGTGATCCCACTGAGATTATTTTTACAGAATGGACTGTTACTGTTTGCCATGTCATAATGTTTTTGTTAAAAATTTGTCAAACTTACAAACATCCCTGATTCCACATGGGAAATCCCTCCTGGTCACAACTTCAGTAGCGAGTCCTTAGAACCAACTCCAAATCTGGCCCATGTTAATGTGGCAGTGATGTAGGCAGGACTACCTGTTAGCAAGGGCTCAGGGTTGGTTTCAACACCAGTAAGGACCAAATCAGCCCCAACCCCCCACCCCCATAAACATGCACAGTACTCCTACAATATTGGTAAGGACTTGTCCCTACCATCCATACCCAAATCTATGCCCTTGCGTGTTAGTACCAATATCTGTCAAATTCAAAGCCATTCATTTAAATGCAGTAGAGTAAACTCATGGATATAAACTCACCGTTTCACAGGCAGCTTTGGGGGAACTGGAGGAACTAGCCTGACTAGCCATTCCATCACGCTGCAGTGACTTCACACTTACTCCTGTTCCTCGAGCACAAACCCAATGCCGGATTTTCCCCTATATGTCGAAATGTACTATGTAAAGAGAGAAATCATCCCCCAAATCTGACCGGCTTCCTACTTCCCTAACCCTGCCTCAACTGATTTTTTTTGTCAAGTAGCACCTAACCAATGAAAGCAAAAGATTCAAAGTTATGTCTATATAACATCAATATTGAATTTTGCAGCACTTTTTGATTAAATGTTATTATTTTTATTAGTATTAATGGTATTATTAATAATGAATAAAGTAGACATAAGACAATTGTGATGATGTCTTAATTATATTTAATTTAAATTTAATTCAGCAGATACTTTTATCCTAAGAGATAAGTGACTTACAATTGAAAAAGCCTTTGGGAAAGGGTTAAGGACCCTGCTCAAGGGCCAAGCATCACTCGGCCAAGCAAGGAATTTGAACTGGTGACCTTCTGATCAGAGGCATCACTGGAACCCCGAGAACCACTCACCACACCCATAAACACTCAGACAGCAAGTGGGGAAGAACAAGCCTCAGTGGAGATGCTGGAGATTGAATCCAGGACTTCATATCTGTAAAGTACTCACTCCACGACAGAGCTGCACACCCCTTGCAACCACACGGTTTGACTGTGCTAACTGCAATATCATTTCAACAAGGGATCATGGATGGTGAAAGTTTTGCTATGGATGAGCCTCTACCAGACACTGCCTGGGAGATTTCTGGGACATTTCAGCTGATTCCACAATTACTGGACACATCCCCGTAGCCTAAAATAGATTGGTTGCTGAACCAGTGAATTTGTTTTACACAGTACATACATAACCGTACATAGACACAAAGTCAGTGTTGTGTATTTTTCATTTTTATTATATATATACAGTATACATATATACTGTATATATTTATTATTGATCTTTGATAGCAAAGGTAATGTTAGTTCTAACAGCCCACAAAACACGACTCGGCCCACAAGGGTCCCATTTCCCTGTGGAATTAATAGGCTCACAGGATATGAAAACCAGGCACATCCTGTTAGGATTCCCAGGTGGCACTGCAACAGGACAGGCAGGGCAGGCAATTGCCTGGGGCCCCGAGCTGGGAGGGGGGATCCCTGAGGACGGCCAATTACATAGTACAGTGCAGCGACAGGACAGGCAGGGCAGGCAATGGCCGGGGGCCCCGAGCCGGGAGGGGGGATCCCTGAGGACGGCCAATTACATAGTACAGTACAGTATTACAGAATTATTTTGAATAGGCCCCCCAGAGTCTCTAGGATCATCACTGATTGTATAACCAAGGCACTATAAAAGATTTCACATGTTTTGGTGTTTTCCAGAGAAATCATTATGACACCTTTTAGAGTCAGGGTTAGTTAGCAGTGCAAACTAAGGTGAGGATGCGTGAGCTACTAAAACCATGCAAAATTATGATTTATGAATATGAGTTCAATTAAATTATTACCGCCCCAATCAACCAAGGGTAGGGCCAAAGAAGATATTTTTGTTCAGTGTTAAATAATGACACATTTTGCAGTGAATTGCCTGCAGCAAAAGTTAGTAAATCACGTTGTGTGATTCATTTAAATGCTCTCCTGTCCCATATTTCGGGCTTTGAAAGGGAACTCTTGCAAATGCATATGCAATATAGGCAGATGAACCGCCTAAATAACTTTCCGTCACCAACTTTTCACGCAGTCTTCAGTAACTTCTGACAGAACCTTTTTAATGCGCTGGTGCTGGTTACTGAATCTGTCCCTTCGTGTTATGCCCTGCGTCAGTCATTCAGGTACGTAAGGTTTGACTAAACCTCAGTTACAAATGATATTTTTTTATAAAAGAAAACGTTACTTGTTTCATAAGGCTGACTTTTTATGATATACTTAATAAGAGGCCTACACCTACAAGATCAAGTATCAGGTCCTTCCATTTCCCAAAATGACACAAACCATAACTGAGCCAATTTTATACACAGCCACACTATGTTCAGGCCTGTGGTCCTGGAATTCCAGAAACTAGAAACGGAACCTACTTATGGCTCATGCATATCCTGTCCTGGAGGTTTACTTACCTCAGAAACTGCATCGCCACCGCAAAAGGATATTCCTTACTTATACTGTACTGCAGCCTACTTCATTATTCCTGTCCCTTAGTCAACATTGTCCAGGAACCCTGCAATAAATGTATGAAGTCCATACTCACAGTGTTCACCTGGAGCTGATCTGGCCAAAAGTCGGAAAGTTCAGCTGCAGAACAGAACATCCTCTTGTTGAGCTTCCAATAGGGCATCGATCAAAGGGTAATTATGATACCGTGGGCTCGACAGCCGGGCTAATCTTCCTCTCATCTCGCTATGGTGACATCTGCCGTCACTGGGACAACATCAGGGGCGGGGGTGGAGGAATTGAGCAAATTGCCCTCTCTTCCAAATGTGTTACAGTGCTCAATAAAGTCTGCAGGGACCAGAAGCAGATGTCTGGCGGCACACACATCAAAAGGACGTCCGTGCCGGTTTGCACGCCCAGTGGAGTTGACTTGGGTGCTATGTGTTGGGACGAGAACCTGTGCATTCCAGAGTAAAAGGAGAAAAACCTGCTGTTGTTTAATGTTTAGACCCATTTCCTGGTCGAGGGCCTAGTATGCGACCTGAGGCTACCTGGCTCAGAGCTGACTTTCTGTCCATGTAGATGACAGAAAGACTAGGGAATGTCTATTGGGGCTCTGAATGCGTGGTTGCGGCTTTCACCCACAGATAGTTGCCCAAGACCAATATCACGCAAATTCCCAGCCAAAAAAACAAGCCTCTACCCTCTACTCTAGTCATCTTTGTGGTGGTTTGAAAGAGATGATACTCGATGGAGGAATCCTTTGATTTGCTTGACAGAATATCATATTGCCCAGCTTAAGAGAATGTGGACCTGTTTTGTAGGAGCTGATTAACTTATCTGGGGAGCATTGGCTGTCATTAGCATGGATACTCAGGTGCTGCCAAGCTAATAAAATATTGTTATTTACATAAATAAAGGAGCAGCATGGCCACGCTGTGGTTAGCATGGTCCACTCCCACCTCTGGAGACCAAGGTTTGAGTCTCCATCCCCTGATGTCAGCTTAGGACCCCCAGATAAGGTAATCTACGCATGTGGATTCCCCCACCCCACATAGTCTAAAATCATGCTGTAGTGAATTGGAGTTGCCAGAATTGTGTGTGTGTGTGTGTGTGTGTGTGTGCGTGTGTGTCGGGCCTGGCTTCATGGGGGGGCGGGGTGGGTCTGGCCCACCCAATCACAAGGCTGGGCAACCCAGCCTCAATATACTTTTTTTTTTTTAAATAT
>JAODKM010000001.1:45674889-45688689 GCA_026780845.1 Petrocephalus sullivani
GATTGGCCAGTCTCCTATAATCATGCATGTGCATTAATGTTAATGTGAAACAGTTGGATGAGTCTTTCAATCAAGAAAACAAGCTAGTCAAAGTGCAATAACAACTGTTTAGCCAAGCACAGGAGCTTTTCAGATTAAACGAAGTTTGTAAAACCTGAAGTAGCTGAAAGTGCCCTCCCTGACACAAATTATTTGGCTGGCCAAAGTTAAATTTAATGCACATTCTGACTTTCACTACTCTGAGGTCAAAACATCTTCAAGTGCTTACATTCAGTGGAGCTAAGATAAGGTATAAGCCTTGACAACAATTTTCATTTAAGTTCAATATTACTGCCCCCTAGAGTCAAAATGTAACATAGCACTACACTGAATCAATTTAATTAGTCACTGTAACAGGCACTCCATGAAGACTGAAAGTGCCCAAAGATCTATATTCGCTTTGAAAAAACATACTATTAGGGTACATACTAGCATCTTTGCAAATGATCAAGAAGACTGACATCCAAATGGCCCGCACACTTGGATTTGGAAATCAAGGCCAAAAGTCAGAGATTAATGCATTGGATACCGCCATCAAGATATGTTCATTACTTTATAGGAGACTTAAGAGCCTCACATTTTATAAAATCTCAGAAGAATCAAGTCAGTGTAAATAATACAATGAGTTTAAAAATTATTTATTAAATTTGCAAATTTGAAGAACATTTAAAACTACACAACACAGAAAGATTAAAAGATTATAGATTAAAACTGTTCCTATGACTGTCCACGATTTGACAAGGTAACCATAATTCATCAAAAGAGATAGGGGGAAAAACTGCCATCTTTGCAAATTTCAAATCTTAACATCTTTTCTGTGAAATTATGCAATTTTAAGTTTTTCCAATAAAAAAACTAAAAATGAATCAATTTTTACTTCCATTTCAAGCATCTTGGCATCTACTGAAAACACACGAGTCGGAACAGAGCTCACATCTTGAGATCAGCTTGCAGCGTCTTTTGGAGGCTAGCAATGCTAGCATCAAGAGCCGCTAACCCGCTCCTGAAGTCCAGCTCATCCTGTGTGTTGAATGTGGACAAGGAGCTGGCGCTGCAGTTAGAGAGCACGGACTTGGCTTCGGACAAAAAGGTAGAATCCAGTGTGGACACATTGGCCCTGTTCACCTTTACGCCGATGTTCTTGGGAGGAATGAGATGGTTCTGCTGCTCGCTTAACGATGCAATGTTTTTAGAACGAGTCACAGCTGAGTTTGTTATGGGGAGATCACAATCAGTATCACCCAAGGCAGCTCTGCCAGCTGAAGGAATCTTGTAAAGGTGTAATTTTTCCAAGGAGTGTGATGAAATCTTTGGCTCTTGTCCATTTAGTGTTGTGTTCTTACGTTCCAACAATTTTGGTGGACTTACTGACTGTCGTACTCTTTTGGTTTCCTTCAGTGGGATGTAGGTGGTGTTCTCGAGCTCTGGATCCTTGCATAGGGTGAAATTAAAAAGCTTATTGTCAGTGGCACCAGTGTCTCTGTGCTTCGGTGACTGGGAGCTTTCTGGCAGCTTTGGTGCTCCTCTGCTGTTCCATCCAGGGTGAGTAGTGGGTTTATCTGAAGAGTACCCATGATCCAGTGGCACCTGGCCGCTTGTATCCAAAGTCTTCAGGTACGCGTGTACAGGATCAGAAATGGGATCGAATGGGCAGGCCACCTCCTGCTCATCTTCAAACAAGTCCAAAACAGATTTACTCAAGTGTGAAGTTGGGTTGAATGCATCATTTTCCCGATGAAACGCTGAGGCACCCAGTTGGTTACCAGGAAGATGCCTAGAAGTCAGTGAGAAGCCATAAGTGGAAAAACTACCTTTCATATATCAACCTACTACTGCATTAAAAGACTAATGATATTAGATCAGTTTAAACTTGGTAGCTGGTCAGATTCTCAAAATAAGAAGCAGCACCAGTGTGCAATACCTGAGAGTGAGAAGTCACACAATAGTTTGAACTTCTTTCTTGAAATACATCTACATAAGCAAACAAACCTAGGTGATAACATCTGAGCTGAAAATGAGGCATATCCCCATTCAGTCACATTTGTACAGAGCCTCAGAGTCTCCCTTCTGCTCTCTGTGGGTCTCTCCGCGTTAATCCTGCCTCACCTGCTCAGGCCTTTCACTCTGCTGATCTCTGCCTCCTTCTGCTGGAGGCGCAAAGTCAGCACGTTGTTCTCCTGCTGTGACGCCTGGAGTTTTAACTGGCAGCTTTTCATTTCTAAGAGAGCAGCATCCACATCTGTGGGGTGGAGGCATGTTTGAAGGTTTCAGAGACAGAATTACAGTGGGAGGCATTTCAAAAATGGGAGTCTTTGAATGGAAGTTTCTAAATCTGTAAGTTACATAAATCAATTAGCAATTAAGTTACAGCTGGAACAGGTGAGGTCTATTCCTTTGCATACATACAATTTAATATGTAATGTAAAACCAGTACACTCAGATTTGAGTTCCTTGCAGAACCGCATCACTGTTAGAAAAGCGCTAATTACCCATTTTTATGCGACTGATGTCCAGCTCACATTGCTGCCTGCTCTCACGCAGCTCCCTCTGTGTGTCCTCTGCGTCTTTCCATAGTTTGCCGTTCTCCTGCCGTATGTCTTCGTTCCTCCTCTGCAGAGCTTCCATGTCTTTCTGGGCCTCCTTGAGTTGGCTCTGCAGTGACAGGTTCACGGACTGCAGGGAGATTACTGAAGCCCATGAGAAAAAGAGAAACGCGTCAGGCCTTTGCAGTAGAAAAGGACAGTTGTGCTCCAGCGACGTTATAGATTATATGGGTAAAACAAAACCACATGCGACTAAGAGGGTCTTTAAAACAAGCAGAGCCAGGGGCAAAGTATCCAGAGATGTAGTACAGTTAGGTCTGGTGCATAAAACCTTACATTCTAAGTTACAATCTGCAGATCTGGCCTCTCTTTCAGCTCTTTCACGCTCCATCAACTGGTGGTTGACTATCCTCAGACGCCTATGATTTCAAAATAAACCGTCAGCATCATCACAATTAAGACAAGTCTATGCATGTCAGCAACAAAACACAAAGTGGCACCTGCGCAGCTGTACGTTCTCACTTCGCAGGGGCTGGATGGCCAGCGCGATCTCCGCCTGAATGTTGGTACCACCCACCAAGGAGGGGAGGAGGTCCAGGCTCTGCTCAACCTCGGCGATTAAACGAAGGGCCTCACAGTCCGCTGGAGAACAGGAGCAGAAGTGCCCAGGATGAGCCCCTCGCTCACCACAGCATGTAGCCATATACGTTTCTGGCTAAAACAGAGAGCGCTTTTACCTTTACTGACTACCAGCATCTTCAGCTCCCCAAGGAGGCCCTTGACAGTCAGGACCTTCTTTGCCGTCTTCTCAGGGCTCAGAGATTTTTCCCGGGGGGGTGGTTGATGCTTTTGAAGGCCACTCTGGCATCCCGTATCCCTGACAGGGGTGACATCCACACCGTCCAACTCGTCGTCTTCCGTCGAGCTGCCCTCGCTGTACTCTGACGTTTCCCCCGATGCAGCCGGTTGGAGTTGACCCCCTAGACAGGGCACACTTCGCTCCAGCAGCACAGGACCACTGGGTGCTCGTGAAGGGGCGGGACCCTCTGGCTGCTGGGGTGCAGACCCCGGGCTTTCAGCCGCAGGCCTCTGCTGAGTCAGCCTAGAGCCCCACGTGGGCTCTTCACATGAGGACCCAACGGGTGCCGGGCTGGACGAGGCCAGATCATTGGATTTGAGGAGTGTGTCGTTTTCTCGGTCTGAGCACCTTTGGCAGAGCGTGTAATTCAAAACGCACTGTATAATGTAAACAGACAAAAAATATAATACAAAAAAGATATTCCACATATAGTGCTTTACAGGTAATGGGATGACATCTGTCTAGTCTGTACATTCAAGGAAATATGGAGGGGAAAAAAACTGCAAGAAAAGATCTAAGAACAGTTAAAGAATAAGCAGGCACTGGGAAAATTCTATCTGCCAACCCCTTATCCAGGTAGCATAGGGCACAAAACAGGGGCACCCTCTGGAAAAGATGTCAGACTATTGCCCGACACACACACACACACACACACACACACACACACAGTGTGTGTAATCCTATCATTATGGGGACCCTCCATTCATTCCTGTGGGCATAACCCTGATTCCAACTATGACACCCTCACCTACCCAGCCCTAACCTTAACCATAAGTAACCAAATAAAATATGAGACTTTTGGCATTTTTAGTTTTTTGATTACAGACACAGATTTTTATAAAATTGAGGATATGCTTGTGGGGACTGAAAAAATGCCCCCACAAGGTAGAAAGTAGTGGGTTTGTATCACATTGTGGAGACATTGGGTTCCCACACTGTAAGAATTACAAAGCCACACACACATACACACAAAACCTGGAATTTAAACACTATCTGTCCCCATGAGTATAAAGGCATATTTGCAATAATACAACAAAAAGTAAAAGTACAGAAATATGAAAACTTACAGTTTCACTGGGCACACAATTATTGGCCGAGTCGGGACTGAAGGTTGGTGTGGAGTTTGTCAACTGGCGGTTAAAGAGAGGAGAATTCTTTGGCTCTGAAATACAAAAATTGCACCCAGGACATGCTTAAAATAGACCAAAACAGACAAACGACTGGCTTTTCGGTGTGGATGCAAACCTGTGACAGGGAGGCTGCTTGGCAGGCCCATCGGGGGGTGTGTTTGATGAGCCATGGCTGGCATGGACCTTGAAGAGAGCTCAGTCCCTGGTACTGACACAGACTGCCCAATGGGGGTCTCTAACGCGTGAAGGCAGTGTGGCTCCTGCACCCCAGGGAACGACCGCGAGGACAGGACCTTCTTCTGGACAGCTGCCGAGGGAAAAACTAAATGAAAACTGTAGCTGGCTATTATGGCCGTTATACTTTGTTCTAATATCAGCACTGTGCTTATTTTGCAAGCGCCATTAGGAAATCATAGTACTGAACAGGAATAGTCAGTGACAGCAATTAGAAATTGGCCATTCTACCAGAAATTCTGAAACATACTGGATACAGTGAATAAAACTCGTATAATACAAAAATGTCCAAAACTGACTAGATGGTTCATTTCAGTGAGTGTTTCTGTAAAAGAACGTATCATCCATTAGGTTCTCAGATTTCCAAAGGTTCAAATAATTTGGTTTTCTCTATTACAAACAAATCCTGAAAAATGGGCTGTCTCCAGCAAAACTGAAGCTAAGTCTTTCATAGACATGATAAACTTTTATTCAGACAGCTTAAAAAAATCATCAATAACAAATTCATCATTCTTGTCAATTGATTAAAAACAAGATTTTTACAAGCGGAAATGCATGTTTCTGGTGGAATATCCCAGACAGACATGCACGCAGCCAGCTAAAGGTCTGCAAAGGTCTGCAAGCTGGATAAGCACCTTCACCTGATCTCGTATTTGAGGGGATGATCGAGCAGATCCGCCTGAGGGGCTTTTTCCTCACAGTCTCAACTTTTCCAGCAGCTAATTTTGCTTTGGCTTTTGAGGGGGCGGCTCTTTCGGGTTTGGAGCAAGAAGACTGGGCCTCTGTTCGATCAGAAGGCACAAGAAAGGTCATGTCTCAAAACGGAACAGAGGCCAATCCTAGAACTTTAAGTAAAAGGTTAAAAAAAAAAACACACACCTGTTTTTTCAGTCTGAAGAATTCCATTCAGCAAAGCAGCACATCGATCTAGTCCTTTGTGTATGGTTGTAACCTACAAAATAAGGAAACTGTCAGTGTTCATAATATTTCAAGTGAAATGAGTCTTGCCTTTTATGTTATACATATTTGTGTGTGCATATATACATACACATATATACATATATAGATACACACTTTTTACCTGATCTTCAGAGTCTGAGGAATAGAGAAATGTATAAATACATGCATGCATACACACACACACACACACACACACACACATCTGCACTCTTTTTACCTGATCCTCAGAGTCTGTGGAATAGAGAGAATAACTGGGATCCACAGGGGCTGGACGTCTACCTTGCACCCTAGAATGGCATAAATAGAGTGGCAACACCACTGATCCACAAGAGATGCCTTACAGTACAAGCTGGCCTTGTGCAGTAGATAAGTCAAGCATGACTCATTGGCCTGCCTGCAACACCATCCCCCACAATAACACAACCAGTGAAAAAATTACTCATAATGTATTAAACTTTAAAAGCAGCACTCATACTTCTTTTTTCCCGTTGTTCCTCTACCAGAGCTGATCAGCCTTCCTGATGAGATCACCTGAAGATTACAGTGATTTTTTTTAATTAGAAAACAAGTCAGCATCAAAGGCAGAATTAGAAGTAGAATTACAAAATTGCATTCCAACACTTCTTCATTAGACCGTCACTATACTTCTGGAGCCCTTGTTAACAGCTATGCTAGACATTGTTTCCCACAGCTAAAACCTGCAAGCCAACCTTAATTACCTTCGTTATGTGCATTCAGCTCTGTAGTGAATTAACAGAACGATGTTCACGTGAAAGCCATGTATATCTAGGGGGCTATAGCATCCACGGCCACAGAGGGTTTAACCCTTAAAAACACACAAGGAGATCCCTGAGAAACTACAGCATTTAGTGTTGTATGCTCAAAGCAAATAAAGGTCTATAAATATATGAACTTCAGCTACTAACTCTACACAAGCGGTACATATTAATCGAGAAACTGTTATTCAAACAGCGGAAAGTAACAAACGTTACACTGTTAGACAAACTACAACCTGCATGTACCTCACCTTGTGCTGTTTAACAAGTCCTTGCTTGGCCATCATTTGAAGTTCACATTAAGAAAACTGAAAAGGAATTAACGTATTTAGAAGGAAGATTACATACCAGAAAGCTAACTATGTGAAATTCACAACCCAAGCAGCAGCTAAGTATATTAAATATGACAACTAAACAAAACAATTGTCACGGTAGCTGTCAAAGGTCTTAAATCTGCAACTACGTACAGGTGTCTCTTGCACTGTTAAAACCTATTAAAGTTAAAGTTAGAGTTACTTTTTTTAAATCACTAGATATTTACAACTGCAGTAGGCAAACAAACAAAAAAACAATATATTTTCGGGAAATCCTATTTCCGAAATTCACCGAACAGCAGCACGGCAAATCTGCAAAACGGCACTTTCCATGAAACGGAACAAAACCACTGTCGGCCAATCACATCGCGCGTTGCGGCAAGGCACGGACTAATATCATTGGTGCAACGAAGTGGCTGTCAAATGGTCCCGTTGTTAATTTCACATTTTGTACGTCTATCAGAAAATGACCCGCCCCGCTGCTTAGTACCGTTGGCCTTAAAAATGGGCGGTAGTTTAAGATACGTAACCATGGAGATTAATTGTAGCGATTGTACGGGTTTTTCGCGGTCAAACAAGTTGCGGTCCCGCTTTAAAAAGAAGAAATAATAGAAGCTTTTATAGCTTATAGCTATTATAGCTTCTATTGCCTTTCTTCTCGTAATAAATAACTAATAATACGTTTATTGTCCAAACAAATATTGCGCTGGTGTTTTATTAATATTATTATGCTGCTGGTGTCAAATACAACAAGTGCTAAACTTTTTATAAATGGACTGATTGAATTAGAAAGTGAATTTGTTTTTATACAACTTTTATTTACAGTAGGTGCTTGGTTAACAAGATGTGTTACAATACATTTGGTATGAATGTTGGTTGTGGTTTTACAATTAATTTAGGTCTACTAGAATTTTAACTTTACCACAATTGTAACTTTACTAAAATTGTAACTTTAAGACTGTAAGTAATCACAAGGTGTCATTAAAGCACCTGTTTATGTAGTTTTCACCTCCGGGAGGGCATTCATTTTAATGTCCCTTAGTGGCTTGTTTGAGGTTAAGTAGGCTAATTAAATAAGTCAATGTTCAGTTTAATATTCATTTTGTGCTGACTGTTTGTTATATCGTTTATTGTTTAGATTAAGTGCTTAATTATTATGGGTTTCAGACACGTTTAATAAAAGCTTGCAGTGATCTCCGCTGGAGATCGGTAGCTATAATTGTCTAATTATTATTCGGTCGCTTTAGCACGCCATTTTCACCCAAGCTTAGCATCTGTTTAAATATTTAAATTCTCGCTTCAGTAAATCAGGCCAAAGGTTTTCAAGGCTACAATAGAAGAAACAATCTTCATAAGAACAGTACACATACACAACGCTACTTGCTACCAAACCGAATGTATCTAATGTCCCCCCCCCCTATAATACGTCCAGTAGCTTCAGAGGAAACGCAACATGAAATGAGTGACAAGTTGTCCAGTTATGATACAATAAACCCTTCGACGGAGATGCTGCAGAGGCCAAAGTTAGTACATTTCATTTCTTCTCATAACGTCCCGCTGAAAAGATGTGTTCCGGGAGGTCTGAGGGCCCAAACACATTCCATATGTTTTCAATTTCCTGAATCAAAGTTGTCTTTGCTGCAGATTGGACCCCAAACACCACACTTTGTTTCCAGATCTAAGTGTTACAATGTAATACACAACTTATGCAATACCTCGATCAGCAAATCAGGGATAAAATTTCAGGTGTGAGATACATATTATGTGATATGGGGCTTTCATCAGTATGTTCTCTTGCCTGCCAAGTGCAAAGCACGAAGATGCGCACTGAAAAATCTACAAAGGAGCACTGGAAAATGTACAAGGTAGACCACTCTATTAGGTTGGTATGATATCGTTTGTAAACATTAAAATACCTGGCAGTTCCGGTGGCATTGCAATTTCTTTGTCATAAACAGGCATTTAAAATACAAAAAATATATATCCAAGATGGAATTCGACCGGATATTCGTGCCTGAACATTTAAAATAACGTCAGGGAGATGAATATTTAAAATATAGGCCTATAATAAATATTAAAAAGACAGGACCCACAATAAAAATATTTAAAGAATATGGTCATGTTGTCTGTATCAAACCCTGTTAGATAAAAGGTGCCTTTTTATTATATCAATGTTATAAATAAAATCTATGATGATCTTTATCAGATAATCGCAGGGATTCGATATTCTAACGCGTCTATGGCAATTAAGAGCGAAGGTTCGATGTAAAATATATAGGCTACTGCCACCAGAGGGCGATGACTCTACATTTACAGAAAATAATGACAATCACGCTGCTGTGTTTAGCTAGTGTTTTGCGATTTATTTCCTTCTTTCACCGTTTGACAAATTGTCACTCAACAGTAACATAAGTATTATTTTGACCTTATTCTTGACCATTAATGAGGTTACTTATACGCATAGTTAACTGGTTTCAACAGCAAATTAGCAAGACTACATCTGCAATCGAAATGTATGCGTGTAAGTGCCTGCATGGTCACAACACCTAACTATAGCATGATGATGATTGTATTGTGGGATTTTGCCGTACACTCCGCTAGGTTGAACTGCCGTACAATCTCAGAAAAGTTCATTCATCAAGCAATCTGTATATAATGTGCAGATGTATTTGTAATTGCAAGTTATATAAGTACAGAACATGGACATAAACATACAATAGGCGATGTCTCTTAGAATTGGTAAGAAATACCAGTTGGTTATTTTGATAGGATTTTGTCTGCTTCGATAAGCTTCTCACCGCATCCTCCACAGATCCATGCCCTTCAGGCTATATTTTATCTTTGAAGCCATCCCGATTTCCTAACGAGAGAATTGCTGCAATGTGACTTCTTTCGGTGTATAAATCAACGGCACCCAATCATAATATTCCACACCTAGACTTTATTGCTGAAACGACTGACAACCGCCGAAATAAGACCGAGCCAGCTCGCCTCAGAACCAAGCCGAGAAAAGGGCTCTGTCAATTGAAAAAGCCACATCGGATTTATACACCCCTAATTAACATTTTTTCTTATTTAAGGTAATGGCAAAGCAAAAAGCGTGAGCTATAATCGTAAAGCCAAAAGCACCGCAATCAGCAGCGTTGTAGCTGGAGAAAGACTGTCCCGTGTGTTCGGATATACGGGGACATGTATCAAAGGTTGGGAAGGGAGGGGACGCTGGCAGCAGGGTGCGGAGAAGTCTGTGCCATTGTTAGGAATATCACCCCCGCTGACAGAAACACACTTACCAGCGCCGCTTCGCGATGAATGAGGATCTGTTTGGGGCGAGACGTCTTCGAATAATAAACATGGGTAATTGATTTGGGGGAGAGAAAAAAAAAACATAATCGGTTTTCTTTGAATCACTCGCTTTAAATGATGGAGGCTTATGTTGCATCACCAAAACTGAACAGTGTAACGTTCTAATGCTGAAGTCGTTACAGTGCCGCTGATTTTTTTTTACAAGGATGCTGACAATATTGCAGCAATATTGGACCTACAACGCAAACAGAACCTTTTACTGTAACAGACCTTAATGGGAATAAGTCTTTATTGCATGTTCTATTTACCACATTGGCTGGAGGAGTTCTTTTGTGGCGCAGGGGATGGTGGAAGAGATTGAAATCTGAACAATAGACCTAAAAGCAGCGCTGCTCTTTGTAGCTAATAAAACGGACGGAAACACTCCAGGAAACCGAACCGCAGCCACCGAGAACACAAGAATATGGAGGTGATCGTGCGCTGATTATTTTTTCTTTTTCCCCCAAACATACCTCACTGGATATACATTGCATTCGGTTTTTATTCAGAAATCAGCAGGGAAAATGAATTCAGCTGAAGCAGCCGAAGAAGGACCCACGGATTCGGATACGGATTCGTTTTTCAAAACAGGTAGGGCGCTTATTAGGGGAAAATGCAGCCGATGTCTTGTCTTTGATGGGAATGATTGGGGGGCTCGGCGGTGACTGTACTCGGGACACACTGGCCTCGGTGCTGGTTCTGCAAAGGGGATACCGGGAAGCGCACGGGGTTACGATAGCATTGTTTCGGCCAGTGTAAGTGCAGTACTTGGCGAAAGCTTGGGAATCACCAAGAGCCGCTCCAAGCAGACAAATGCACCCATGCTGTATTTGTAGTAGCCTAGTCAGCACATCACCGCGGGAGATATGATGCTTCCGAGCGCAAATTTACATTTAATAAATCGTGTTGATCAAATGTAGCTCGTGCTCCTTGGCATCTGCTGGCGGCATTTAAATCCCAGTATACAGTTTGAGCTAATGGACTGGCACCTTTATTAAAGTTAGTCTGAAAATCGTGTCAAATTTTAGCATGTGCAAAGGACATTTGCACCAATTTCAGTGATGTTAATCTTATGGAGGTAATGATGTTAAACTGATTTTTTTAATCCACTTTATAAGACGTAACATTTAATAGAAACACTTCTAGCTGTGTAGCGGACAATGCATGCTTAGATATGTGATTTGGTCTGGTGTTTTCGCCCCTGTAGTCGTAGTAGTGGTACATGTGTGTATATGCACATGTAAATGTGGCTGATCAGACTCCGGGCAGCTGTCACAGACGCTGCGGCTTAATGCGCAAGCCGCTGTCACAAGGAGATGGGGAAGGGGGACTTCCCAGGCTCGCCTCACCCCTCACGCAGCCAAAGGGGCCGCCGTCTCACTCATCGGCCCTAGATAAATACCATTCCGGCCGGAATAAACCATGCCCGTTATGTTAATGATGATTGTGGTGACCGTCACCTTTGCCCGTGATTTGTAGGCGTGATGGGACTCCGGTGGCCCGGCTGTATTTTCTAGGCCGTTTGTGACACTGGGCATATTTCAGCGCTGAGCAGGCTGTAAAATACCGTTTCTTTTAATATTTTTACAGCTTGCTGATGCTGTATGCGGTAATATGCGTTATTCTCACATGTGTTGGGAATTGTGTATATGTGCATTATAAATATGGGTCTGATGGCAAGAATATGACAATAATTTAAACATTTGTGAATTGATGTCTACGATATACCCAGACCTGATTGGTGAAGATCTTTCTGTGGATGTGATTATGGCAGTCAGGTTGACAGCATCGCGGCTGGAGCCTCAGAGACCGTAGAGAGGTCCAGAAAGGGAGGTGGGTTGGATGGTGTCTGGGCGGGGGGATGTTGGCACTGGCTGAGCCTTTGGGGACTGGGACACCACTGGTGCATGGCTCGCTGTGTGCCACTGTGGTACAGGGGGACACATCTTGTTTGCCAGTCTGCCAGACAGAACCTGCTGTTCACAGACAATGAGGCCCGATCTGGGATATGGCGGGCTGCTCCGCCTGGATCTCCAGCTGGAGCTGTTCTGCAGCCCAGTGTGCGTGACCATGATTGTGGACTGGTTCTTGTCTTTGTGCCCATCTTGCTGGATTTGGGAGACGACTTGGTCGGCAAAGGTCGTGCAAAACAGGTGTTTTTAAAAAAAAACGATTTACTGCATTCGTTCACAACTTTCACTTTATAAGAGAATTGCATTGTATTTAAGAAAACGGTACTAATCTAATCTATATCAAGAAAGAACATATACACAAATAGAAAGAAAATGTATTGCAAGGCCTTCATTGGCGTCAGGGTCAAAACAGCTTCTTCTTTTTTTCTTTTTTTTGTTGTTTAATGTTTTTTTTTTTCTTTAAGAGAAGCCCACAGATGGTGAGACAGTGTAAAAGCCAGCCTGGCTGCAATGCGACGTCACTGGTTTGGCGACATCTGCTCCCCCCTGAATGAGCCCTGTCACTGATATGGGGTATTGCTGGTAGGTGGCAGGCAGGCTTACCCCCAGGGGCCTCAGGCGTGGTACAGGGCAGGGTGGGCATGCGTTATGTGGCTGATCGGGCAGTAAGCCATTCATAAAGCGTGCCTGAGAGAAGGCTCAGGCCGGCTTTCCTCCCAAGGCTCACAGAGGACTTTCGGCCCGATTACTCTGCCTTTTAAAGTAGATTAACCTCGAATGCAAACTTATCCCCCATCCCCCAACACTGCCATCACCTTATTGTACGGGGGACTCACAGCGGTAACATTTACAAGCAGGGAAAAGAAATCGAGCGTACCCCTCTTGGTGATCGAAGGGCCCTGGCTCCCCGAGTCCATTTCGGGGCGCTTTGTCGGGGACGGGTGCAGGCCGCCGCTTTGTCTTCCAGTCAGGCCTTCCCGGCTAGGCCGAGGTCCCCGGATTACCTCTATGGAGGAGGCCCGCCAGGAGCCCGCGGATCAATAACAGGACTGCTGGAGCTCGGCCAGCATAGCCGGGCTGCGGGAGCCAAGCGAGGCTCTCGCGCGTGGCTACTCCCTTTGATTGTACGCCTTTGCGTGGGGCCGGTGCGAGCCGTAGTAACCCAATCAATTACCCCATTACTTAATTAGACTGCGGCAGGAAAGCGGCCCTTTTTTTCCGTAAATTAGATCAGCGGGCAGATTTAGCGCGGGGAACGTGTAGCCATCGGAGCTTCGCCGCGATGCTTAAGCGAGCACGTCTTGGCGGGGGTAACCAGCCATCCCCCCTCTGCCCTTTCAGTCTGTGTTGTGGCAATGGGGAGCATATTTTGAGAGGGATAGAGTGTAAAAACTGTGCAATACAGCACACCCTATATGACAAACTGGCCCCTTCCAATATACACGTACATCTAAGTTCTATATGTTGCTGTATGCAAGGGCGTAGCAACTGTGGGGTGGGGGGAACATACACCCACAATATTTAATTTAGGTCCATAAATAGACCTTTGTTGTGTTGTGTCCCTCCCAAAATATAAGTCTCTCTCCTATGCCTTTGCCTGTATAGACCCACTACAGCAGTGGTCGCCAAGCATGGGGACATCCGCACCCTCACCCACCCCCATCTGCGAAATCTTCAGAAGCCCCCCCCC
>JAODKM010000001.1:45689833-45703729 GCA_026780845.1 Petrocephalus sullivani
CCCCACACTACACACACACACACCCCCTCCTGTCAAACAATGGTAGTGCCCGCAGCCCCTCCCCCTGCTGGTGGGCGGGAGTGTGCGCTCCGTCTGTGCGGGGGCCCCGGGAGCACGGCAGATGGCTAATTGGACACCGCGGCTCGCCAGGGCTAGCAGGAAGAGTGGGAGCTGATTCGCGGGGATTATTGAGTCATGATCTGACAAGGAAGTGAAAAGCAAAGAGGGAAGTAAGACCCCCCCCCACACACCCCATCCATCCTCCATCACCACCACCACCCCTTTTCAGCTGTTCCCCACCCCAAAACTGCCTGGCCATATGCCACTGGTGTGCAGAGGGATGGGGGAGAGACAGGGAGGTAATGGGGTCAGATCTTATTAGTCCAGCCATTACTAAATGGGCTTTCAGAGAAATTGATAAAGCAACCTCCGTGGGACGCGGTTCAGCATTGGCGCATTTAATGGACCGACGTTTGGTTATTTTTTTTAATAGCCTACTGCTGCTGTAAGGTTCACTGTTATAACTGGATTGCCTTTTTTTTCCCCAAATTTTTACATTTCTGGCCCGGCTTCCTATACGACGCGTCTTTGCCCGTGTCGCCCACACGCAGCATCGTAAAATGTGCTTGACTTTCCGTCTCAGTCGATTAGAAGGTTGCCGTCGGCAGTTGCATGGTTTGCGAACGTTTAAGCACTTAATGACGATACACACAAAAGATTAATTTTGACTCATTAAAGCTGGATTTAAGACGCTGCATTATCGTCTGGGGAAATGAACAGATTCGCGATTACGGTCGCAAAGAGTGCAAGTGTTTTGGCTAAATTGTAAAAGTCAAATGATAGTTGTTTTAAATTGATGTGATTAAGCAGGAACTGGGGCAGAATTAAAACTGCAAATTGTAGTTAACTGGTGAATGATTTTTGGGTTTACGTTAAGGCGTGCTGTACCACCACCCTGACCAGGTGAGTGACTGTGAAACTCATGGATGGATGGTCTATGTGACACCAGACCCATGTAAAAACACTTATTTTTAAGATGGAAAATGGGGGTAGGTTAGCTGTTATGGCCGACTGAAGCATGCTGGGTACTCATACTGGGTACTCATACTGGATACTCATACTGGATACTCACACTGGATACTCACAGCTGTTAGCTGGTCACTTATGACTTAACCCATCACTTTCTCCCCTATCGGATTAATTTTGGCATCTAGATGGTTACCGATGGGGTGAGCTTTATTGAGGCAGCATGTGAGTTGGTGGCTGGTGTTTCTGTTGTGGATTAGAACCCGCATCAGAAAGTCACCGCGCACCTACATTGGTGAACCGGGTCCTTAATCTGACGATTCCTAAAACTCACTGAATAAACACCCAAGTGTTAACACAATATTTGAGTTATTCTTGATTAGAGGATCTCTGAAGAAAACACAAAGCCAATAATCTGTTTTATTAGTAATTCAGGAAGGAAAGGTAGAGGTGATTTGCGGGAAAAAGGTACTGATATAGACTTCAGGGCTATTCAAAATTCAGTCCTGCATAATATTGCAGTCAAGACTTGTGTCAAACTCTGGATATATGAGAAGGATTCATAGATATTGGTGGACTTAGTGGATAGAAATCATGCTCTTTAAGTAAAAGAAGGCTCGTACTGTATTTCATTTGGAGATTTTTATTGGCAAAATTCCACCACCTACTTGAAGCAGGAATGCGCTGGATTGGTATCGTTCCTGGACGCATGTTAGTAGCAAAGACAGAGAGCAAAATTAATGATTTCCCCTGACTGCAAACTGCTTGTACATGTCGAACTCTTTTTATTGTGTGAAAGTACAATACCGGCATCCTCACCCCCTTTTAGGTGGAGCGCCTAACACCCCCCCGCCCCGTGAACACTCCGTGGGGCAGAAATGACTCACAGTCAGCCACAAGGTCACATGGGACAGTGCTGGAGTGCGCTCATAAATATTTAATCTCCCGTTAGCCGAGGACTCCCTCGTTCCCTCTGCGCCCCACGTTGCTTTCCGTTCTGGCCATGCTTGTCTGGCAAGACACAGCTATGTCAGAAATGCAGACGCTGATGCTGGCCCATGTCGCCACCAGAGCGTTCGTTTTCAGTTTGCTTAGCGGATGGTGCAGGTCTTATGCCAATGGCTTTTTTTTTTATCCCTCTGGATTATTTTGGTGTCCTTGAATATTCCACAGCATTTAAAGGTAATTTTAAAAATTGGAATGCTCCAGAAATGGGAGCATTTTGGCCAAGTCGAGTCCTGAAATAGCGGCGTGCGGCGGGCAGGTCGCACTGTGGGGACAGGGGTCGGTGAGCGCTCAGGTCACTGGGAGAGAGCCAGGCACTGTGTAAGGACGAGCTCCGGAGCGCTGCAGTCACACTAATGTAGGAAAAAGACGGGAATACACACACACAACAACACAAATACCACGATGACTGACAGTCAGCACACGCTACTGTGAAATCTGACAAAAAATTCAAAGAATGGGTGGTGTTGGCCTAATGGTTAGGGAAGTATGCTTATATCTGGATGGTTGCTAGTTCAAATCCCTGACTGGCAAGATACCTCCACATATACTGCTCTCTGGGTACTAAATATTACTTGCCTGCTGCTATGTTAAATGCAGAGGTTGAATTTTGTTGCTGTGCTGTGGTGTGTCAGCAATGACACTAAATCACGTTCAGAAATAACAAGTAACATCTCATGGATTAGGAAGTCTTTAAACCAGACTGAATTCTGCAGTCCTTTGCCCAGAGACACGTATATGTTTATTCTGTCCAAAATGTGCAGCCTGAATTACTGAAATGAGGTGAATGTATGTAGTTTATGGCTCCAAGATACTAGGTTTAAAAAGGCTGCCTATGAAAAGGCAGGTTTCCCTCAGAATGGCTGTCCAAACCACTTTGATTACAGGTTTTTACAGTGGGCAGGAGGAATGAGCCTGTACAGATCTGTATGGGGGCGGGTCTCGCCGCCTCACGCCTGGTCCAGTATGACGGCCCTTAGTGTCAGAAGCTGGTGTGCCAATTACAACCGAAACCAACACAGGAATTTTAATACGCAGTACATTTAATGTGAGGGAAACAAAAAACTGATCATTTCCTTCACCGGGAGCTGACATATTTAACCTCAAATAAACCTTAAATCTTTTTTATGCTTGTTATCCCTCCAAATTGTGAACTTTTAAAAAGATTTATATCCACAGTATCCCTATAGCTCCAGACTCCTGTTTCGGCTCTGACCGACAGTGGTGCTCTTTATGCTGTTTGTCTCCGATCCTCGGCTGGACTCGGGACTCATCGACGGCTCTTTGGGGTCGGCTCCTCCCGGAAAGCGCTGCACCTCGGCTGGGGCCCCGACTTCAGGACCAGTGCTGAGTGGCAGGTTTAATGTCAGGTGATCCGACAGGCCCGTGAAGCACCCCTGCGTCCGCTCCGGACACCACGGCATCCAGGGATGCATCCCGTGCACCATTATCAAATGGGGGGGGGGGGGCGACACAGGCGGGGGGGGGGGGACCTTGTTAATACGCCAGTTGCTCTGTTGTTCTGCTTTCTGTTTTATTAACATTCACAATGGAATAAATTCGCCTACCGCTGCTGAATGTTACAGCAAACATGGACGTCCATTATGGGATGCTCTAATGAGAGCTTTTTTTTTGTTTCTCTTTTACTTGATATGTCGCTCATTGTTGGGGGGTGTATTTCACAGTGCTGAGCAGCTGTTTAGTCCTGTATTGCTGCAAGATGCCAAACAGTGCTATTAGACTGTTTAGTGTGGCATGTTACCTTTATCAATTGCTGAAATTTGCACTAATAATATGACGCAGTATAAGACATTGTGTAATGGAAAGATATTGGGTGATGAGTAAAATTCAGATTGGAAATCGGACCCATGGACAGCGGACAGTCCGGAATGGAATTTTGGGGTGTGCCACAGATTCATCGTGTAATGCTCCGCAGCATTTTAAATTGGTTTATATTGGATGTACATTAAGATGACAGAGTTTTAGACCATAGTGCATTAGCCCAGGTTTCAATTAAATTATATAGCCATAGTAGCAATTTTAAAGACATGAATGTGTGAAGAAGCCGCAGCGGCTGATTTGATAAATGGGGGAAGGGGCTTTTGAGTTGCATTAGCTAGTAAAGCCAAAGCCGTCGCATGCCATAAATCAGGCTTCTGTCCTGTAAGCTGCAACGCAGCTTCTGGAGTAGGCTTTATAATTGCATTGCAGTTATTTCTGGAGGGTCGAGTCGCACACCGTCGCTATTACGGTGTCACTCCCGCTCAGTGTTTGCCAGATGTGTTGCCTTTCGTCTGTTAAAGCCCCCGGTTATTAAACTTCCCCTGAAACATCTGGATGAACGATTGATTCTCAAGGGACTCACTCATTCAGATGGGTAAGTTTGAGGAAATGCCAGTCAACAGACAGAGGCTGCAGGCTGAGGGAACCTCTTCCAGAATTTTCTCTTAGCCTCACTGTATAATCAGCACATTGAAGTATCGATAGACCTAGATGTGGAGGAACACTGCACATAACTGTATGTTATATTTACTGGATTCATAAATGAACTGTGAGGAACCAGACATGAATGGCAACTTATAAATACCCCAGTGACATTTATTTCTGCAGAAAAATTCTCCAGTTGGTTTATATGCTTACAGTTTAAATGCCCATTTTTGTATCAGCAACTGCACGCTGTCCCCAAATCGAAGCTGACTTCTAAGGGAAATGGGAAACGCCAGACTTCCTGCGGCCAGACCTACGCAGGAAGTCCAGTGAAACGCCTAGAGAATGTGAAATCTGGCTGAGGCATTTATAACAGCGGCTAATCGTGTCGTTTAGTGCCAGAGGCCATTGTGACAGGACTGGCACAGCTGGACAAACTGACTCACAGTCAATACCTCAATTAGACGACTGCGTGATGCACACCAACAGGCGTCCCAGATTGTTAGTTTGGGATAATTGATAGGATTAAAGCATGACTTCTAGTTCAACAGCATGTTAATTTACAGTCTGCGCTAACAAGATTATCAATTATCTTAATGCTTAGAAGAAGGGTGGGGTGTTTTTTTTTTTGGCAGGGGGTGCTAATTGCTTCTCATTGTATGGAAGAAGCTGATGGACACGTTATAGGGTATGAGGAACTAGAGGGAATGCGTGGCGTTTAGCGATAATAACTAGCCATAGCAATTAGCCACGCGAGGAAACACAACTTACTATGTAATAGGTAGTGACTGAACACTGTAGTGATTTTTTAAAATTCTGAAGGGGAGGCCAGGGTTTGGTAGATATCAGTCGTCTACGGACAAGCCTACCTGTAAACTGTATGTCCCGGTTGGTAGGAATATTTGACTGGAATCCTGTAGGTAGCAGGGGTTCAGGCGTCACATGTGTGGAAAATTGAAAATGTATACAGCCCCACTTCACTAGAGTAACTGCGAAAGGGCTCGGAATGCCCATGGGTCTTACCGGTCCCGGTACTGGTTCTCTTATGGGCCTGTGAATCAAAAAACTGCACATTTGCCTGGCAAGTATTTCAGTACTAAGCTAGTAAGCTTAAGCTTTGTTGTCTTTGCCAAGTCTTTATCGATAATACAGGAACATGTTATAGGCGCATCTTTCATGGATATTTGGGAATATTGTGTCTTGTTGATATATCATTTTTTAGCAAAATTCGTTTTCAATGAATTCTGTTCTTGGTAAATCTATTATACATATTATTTTTAAGGTTCATCCAGAACTGGGTACAGGGAGTTTTCCAATATATTTTTTTTCGATTTGTGCAGACTATTCTGTGTGCTGTGCCTGAGAGTCAGGGATCGCCCGCTAAAAGCACACGGCCAGTTTATTTCATTTCTTCAGGCTAGTTGATAAGTCCGCACCGTACTCGCACTTGGCAGCCACTCAGTCCGATCTATCGGAACAGCGTGAACACATAATGCAGCGGAATTCAGCGGAATGGGCCGCTTGATTTAGGGCACCTGACGTACGCCGTGGAACAGCACAACTCCGGTATGATTAATGCTACTAATCCATCTGAGGGACAGCAGGGCTAGTTTTTTATCCGTAGTAACATACATTGTCCGCCGTTAACTGGGTAAACAGAGCTGCAAGTGAGGGCTGGCTAGCTTAATGCTTGTGCTCTTTCCTGTCGTTCAGCTGGTTTTGTTATTTTTTTTCTCACCCCTTCCTGACCATATTAAATTCTAATGCCGTCTAATACCCATCTTATAACTGGGATTAGTTAATGGTAATGGGATTTGCCATATTGCAATGGCTGGCAAGCCAACAGCAGCCCAGTAACTGGAGGCTCTCTGGGACTTACCTGGTAGGTCTTGGCCTCCGAATACGCCTCGCATCCCGGTGTTTGCCACACACAGCATTTACTGAACAAAATACAAATTTCCTGTGATCCTTCCTAAAAGCCCTAGGATGTTACACACTAGGTAAAAACTGCACTAGCCTTTCGCCAAGTTGCCTATGAATCAACAGGCTTAAAATGATTCTATTGTTCTACCAGTTATGATGTTGATTGTTTTATCTGCATTACAGTTTAAAAACATGTTCGGTTAAATTTAGAAAAGTCTCCCGAATTTGCATCTGCTCAATGAGCTGACTTTTATTCGCTGCACCACCTAAGTAAACATCAGCCTTTGATGGATATAATGTCCTGCTCTCTAAAAAACAAAACTTTGTCTAAGTAACACATTAACATTAGCAACAGATGTGAAGTTATATTTAACCGGGTCCTCTGCTGCGTTTTCTGCTCAAATATGGTGCGGCGAAGTTTCCGTGGCGATAACTGCATGGGCCTTGAGTTTCCGGAAGGAAGCCGTCCGCCTCACTTTCCTGACTCGCGTTCCCAAAAAGCGAGTCGGATTGGTAAAAGGCGGTCGCTGATGAACATTAACCGTCAAGGAGACTGTGAGCGACAGGGCTGCAGCTAGCAGAAAAACTTCATTTCCCCCAAATATTCAATATAATGACACATTTGGATGCCTGTTGTCATCCAGTGAAGAATCAGGAGAGATGGTAACAAAACTAACATCTCCAAAGCTATGAGGATCTGCAGGGGCGAAAACTGAAACCTGGCCACCCCAAACTGAAAGTTCGCACCCCCTTGGCTATCCCCATTGTCTTTGCATTCCCTTATTCTCCACATGCCTTTTGCTCATATTTAGATTTATGTCCCACCCCAAAATTACCTACGGTCCCACCCTTGCCACTCCACTGAAAATTCTTTGGCTCCGCCCCTGCTCCACTGGCAATTGAAGGATTTTTGAAGGTAGGGGGGGCATAAGAGGGGCCATAATTCATCCAACTTTTCATTAGCCAATAATATATCAACTTTTTCATTAGCCAATGATATATAAGTGGTGAGTAACAGGGGAGGGGGCACTCTGGGGACCAATCAGCTTTCAGTTGCAGGCCAGTGCCCCCAAGGCTCCACTCCTGGACATCTATCCGAGTGCAGCCGCAAGTTGTAAAGGACTACTGTGGCTATTGCTGTTGGTGTCTGGGGAATGGGACCTCTTCTTTTACCTCACCTGAAAGCGACTCAGACTTTGCGGGTGGCCGGGACTCTGCTACCACAGGTGGGGTTGGTTATTTGTCTGATGTCGCTGCCAGGGTAAATGAAAGGGATCTGGGAGACGAAGTGGCTGGGGGGATCGTCATGCTGCATGAGGTAGTACTATTTATTATTAGTGACCTGATGTATATGACATCATTAAGCATAATAACGACCTGATATGTGATACATGTTGCCAGTGTCCTCACAGAACCAGCTTTTACTTGTTTTTATATTTGTTTAATTGTATTGAGGGGTTTCATCACTCGCTCTGTGCTGTGCAGCTTGATAAAACCAGCTCATTATATGTCCTTAGCTTGTGCATCATACCTACTGCTTACTAAATGTGGGAGTTAGTGTGTCTTGGACTGTTTGGGGCTTGCAGGGTCGGAGCCTGGAGATGCTGTCGGAGAAGTCGTGTCACGCTGAATCATCTGTCACACTGCCAGCCCCATCCAGCTGATATGATGCTTGTCTCACTCTCTGCTATGTCATGCGGTGCCATGAGTGGGGGGGTCTCACTGCAGAGGAATGTAAGGTGCATTGTAATGCCATTGGAAGGAGAGTGTGACCTGGACTCTTGGAGGTCGATCTTCATGCTCTCCTGTATGCACTTGGTGGCATTATGTTTAAAGGGTTAAATGTGAGCGTTCTGGTTCAAGTCTGGGGGTGTACTACCGTAAGTGCTTAACTGGTGCCATTTGGTGCTTAACTGGGTCCAGCAAAATAACCAGCTGTATAAACTGTTAAATGATGTAACAGTGTGTGAGGAAGTTACACCTGGGGTGGGCTAACAGAAGCATGGACACGGGGCGTGCTAGCAGGAAGGACAAGGGTACACAGGGTAGGGGAGAGGAACGCACTCAGACACAGAACATGCCATTTCCACTGGAGCTAGACTATTAAAAAAGCTGAGAGAACATAGCTCTCTGGTGCCAATTACTGGGAAAAAAAACTCGTATCTATTAATAAGGGAGTCAGGAATGTGGGACAGGTGGGACATATTATTAATGAAGCTCGTTTGTAATACGTGTCACCTGACTTTCTGCAGAAGTGTTTGCATCGACAGAAGAGGTAGCAGAAATCTGTGGTGACACACCTGCACGGTCAGGCAGGTTGGAGATGTGGGTGTAAGTCAGACAGGGATGTGCACCATTCCGGGGGGGGGGGTTCATGGTAGCTTCCCCAAAATGAAGGAAATTGTAGTACAGTGAAGACTTGTAAAAGCTGTTTGTTTTTGACTGTTCCCATGTGCATTGCTGACATCGTCTTCACAATTAGAGTGATTCACGGTGGCTCCTCTGACTGCCTGGCCCAGTGCACAGTAATTTACATGAGCCCTGCCTCGCCTGCCTCCCCTCCAATGGCGTATGTCTTCGGTTTGATCCAATAGTTCTGAGTAGGTGGCACTTTGTTTTGCTTGCCTAATCGGAGCAAGTGTTTGATGTTCTGCAGTTGGAAACCCTAGATTAAGTTTTTCACCATGTCAATTATCCAAATATGCACATGATGTGACCTGCTAGTAAACGTGCCTAAGAATATCCCCAGACTTATCCCTGCAGTCTAGTGGGTGTGGAGAGTACTGGTGTCACTGCTGCTAATTTCCTTGTGAGTTCCTCAGCACGGGAAGCATTCAGAAGTGGTAATGATAACACATATGTCTGTTTCTCCAGCTGGGTTTGAGAGGTGGGATATGGGCCTTTTCAGGCAGCTGATGGCGGTCCTGAAGGGGGCGTTGATCGTTGGTGTTCACGCTAATGTGGTCAGCGGTTGGTAGAAAGTCCCTCATGGATTTGGGGCGCGTGTGTTGCTTGATGAGTGGCTTTCTGTGCTTTCTATGGTGAGATAGGAGGCAGGACAGATGGGAGACAGCCAATTGGGCAGATTGGAAGAGGAATACAGCTCCATCCATGGTACTCAGGGTGGGTGCGACTTGGATTTTAGTGCAGGTACCGGGGCCAAAAAACATACACATTGCAGGAACAAGGAACAGGTGGAACTAATCAATACCTGGCTGTCTTTCTCAGACAACTGTAGGCCTAGTCATCCTCAGCCCCCACCACCCGCTTGCAAATGCATCTTAAGAAGGGGGTGACTGTTAGGTACTGTAGACTGACAGGGGGGGGGGGGGAAGGGGGCAGATCAAGGTCATGAGGTTGTGCTGGGGGGGAGGAAGGGGGGATTTCTGGTTAGTCAGTCAGCGCTTCTTCTCCCAGATGTCCCACGTGCGTTGGCGTCTCCAGGAAGGCCATGACCTGCCGCTAGTAGAGTGTGAACAAAATCCCATCCAAGGCTTATATTTGAAGAAGTTCTTCCTACAGCTTTCCTCTCTACAGAATCTGTGCTTATGGATTTACTCTCACACTGTAGCTCCTGTTATTTCTCACATTATGTCTTTTCCCTCAAGAATGACATTTCCAGAGACAACGTTCAGACCTGAAGATAGACTTTACCTCGTACCTCACCTGGATTAGCAGTTCTGGAAGTGAACTGGGAGATAAACTGATAGACTCTAACCGAAGACACTGCCACCTCACTTCGGCATAGCTGGGTGCAGTAGACAGCATTCTGATTGCTCAGGGTGTTAACCTGGTGGTCACGGGGATACGTGTTCTCCTGACAGAGAGGGAGGCTTTTCTGATTCGCTGCCTGCAGCTGAGTGCTAGCTGGGCCTCTCCCCTAGCAATGGTGCTGAAGGTCTCGAGGTACTGGATAAATGCGATGTTTCCTTATGGTTTTGTTTGCATTTTTTGGTGAGCAAGAAGTTTCCGTTTCTTCAGTTTGTGATCAGATACATTTGATTCCAGCTTTGGAATGACTTTAACCTGCTGGACATTATCATATTCCGTAAAAAAAATTCATAAACGGCCACATTCACTTCGCTTGGCAAATCGAACAAAAGGCTCGACTTTCAAACCTAACCCCAATCTGCCAACACATTTCATGCATGTTAGTGGTTAAAATAAGAGACCCCCAAAGCCATTGAGACTTATTAAAACATCCTCCACTGTTGGACGGGTTTCTTTATCCTCTTAATAGAAAAACTGTGGGTTTTAGAGGGCTCTCGAAAGCCTCTTTGCTGCTCAAGCGACAGCTACTGATTCTGAGATGTAACGCGAAACCGGTCGCTCGGGTTCCCGAGCCGAGAGAGGAAACGGACGCCAGGCTCCGCTGGGGTGATGCTGGCAGCTGCCGCTGAGACCTTGTCTGTCTTGGGACCGCAGGGACCAGCTGTCCGGCCCGGGTACCCGCACACCACCAAACGGACAGCTGACACCGAGGCTGCGGGCTCTTTCAATGGTGTCATTATGCAGGAGCAACAGAACTGGTAATCTGGCATGCTTACCGATATGTTTTGTATCTTAAACTGCACCCTGTCCACTCCTCTGCGTCCCCTGAGGTTGCTAAGTTACATGGTGTGCAAGCAGTGACAGCAAACAGCGCAGGCTAGAGATCGTCGATGTAATAAAATGAAAGAAAGAAAAAAAAACAGTATTGTGTTCTCCGGGGCTGATTCATTACACCCCAGCCTGATTCTACAAGTGTGTTCTTGTAAATCTGGATGCCTCATTAGAGTTTAGATATTGGTGTACAGTAAATGTAGTATAAAGGCCTGATGGAAGGTGTGGAAAGGCTAGAATGTTTTTTCTCCCCTCTCCCATCTCTCTATCGCTTCCTCATGGGAGGTCTTATCTGATGGATTACAAATTCACGAGAAGTGATTGGGTAAAGGAAACGAATCAGATTCCGTCTTAATGGCAAAGCTGAAGCTTGATTTGAGTGTTAGCCGCGTTTTGATACAGGGGGTCAACAAAAATTGTAGGCTTTTAAAACCCCGCTCAATCCCAAATTATCTTTTTTAATGAACTGTTCTCTCTACCATGAAGGTGTGCTCTGTCTGGAGGTTTATGAATTGATTAACCTGAGATGTAGGGGTTATTTTGTACTGATAGCTTATTAAAAGCCTCTCCATCTCTGCCTTCAGATGTTCTGTCCCTGGTTGAACTCGCTGCCCTGAGGAACATAGCCAAAGCCTTGCCACCACCGCTGAGAAGCAGTAAAGGGCATAACTTTTTGGAAGCTGAATGAGCTCCCATATGGCGCTTTGTTAAGTAACATGCTGGAAGCAAGGTTTTGGCATTCAGGCATTACAAGTTTCTTCATAGGAATAAAAGACACTGCAGAAGTTTTGATGCAAAAATGCTACAATAAACAGAATCCCTAAACACCCCAACTGAAAATATCTGTTGATAGCAGGTGACATAATGACTAAGGATAGCGTTTTATGGCCTGAAGGTTTCTGTGCAATTCCTTCTGTATGTTTTTGGTTATAAAGTCCATCCAGACAGTACATAACCTTAGCTGCCCCTCTTATTTCCGCAATGATTACACTGATAAAACTATATATGGTTTGAAGGAAAAAAAACAGTTTTAATAGAGGATAACATCTTGCAGAGGGTTAAGGTTCATCAAAATATTTTATATGGGTACCTCTAGCCATTTCTCAGATATCTAGGATTTTTGGCAATGTGTTCTTGGTGTTACAGTATGTAATTTATCTTGTCCCATGTAGAATGGCTGTAAAGTGCTCCTCAGTGAGCCTTGTTCTGCTTATGGCTCCGAGCTGCGGGTTGGAGGGTAGATAGGTGATAGGGCAGGAAGAATGTGGACACCTGTCTGCCTGATCCCTGAAGGCTGCCATACAGGGGACTAGCCTTATCCCTCTCTAGTGAGGGGAAATTCAATCTCCCCTGGGATCAAACAGACTCATTTCCAGTCTCATTTCATTCTGGACAGGACTTCTGCAAGTGTGAAATGCTTTCCTGATTTACACCAAAGTGAGAAAGAGGGACCTGTTCAGGAAACGCATATTGATTCCCGTCCTTTGTTTCGGTATTTGTCCATTGTCTGACAGCTTGGGAGTAAAAGCAAATTAATGAAATAAAACTTTTCACATTTGCTCCTTACATGACTTTCTCTCCGCGCCATCAACAATGAGACTTCTCTTCTGTAATCTTCAGATTTCCAGTGAAGCTTGTTTAATCCAACCATATCTAATAAAATGCCTTGTGACCCTTAAAGTGAATCGGCAACATTCGAGTTAGGATGAAAATATTACTTGAGAATGTTCTTTTATTTGGGTTCCTGTGCCCATTGTGGAATTTTACGAGTAGCTTCTGAAATATATGTGACACGCGTGTAATTTTAGTACTGTAATGCTGCGGGGCTCAGCATGTTACACGCTATATCTGTGTCTAAGCGTGTTAGATGGGGCACGAAGCCGGAGAGTCCCTATGACGTGTGGTCTTTCTCCAAATGGGGAAAGGGTGCATTGTGGGAGATATTTTCCACTTTTAAAAATGAATAATAATAGTGTGTTTTTACTGCTTCTACAGTGGCTCAAACACCGAAAGTGTTTTGGCATTTTCGGCACTTTTGTTGAATTGCTTGAATAACAACTATGTCAGATCGATTTAGTGTGAAAATATGTAACACACATACACACACACACACACACACACACACATTTGTAATCATATCTTTCTGAGGACGGTCCATTCATTTATATGGGCAAAACCCTAATCCCAAAATTGCCAACCTTTACCACTATCCAGCCCTAACCTAGGGCATAAGTAACCACATAAGATACAAGACTTTTGGCATTTTTAGTCTGCTGATCGCATTCACAGATTTTTTAATAAAATTTGAATTTTCCCTTGTGGTCTCCGGAAAAATAACAACATCGATAATAGCAGGTTTTTATCAAATTGTGAGAACATTTGGTCCCCACAATGTGATATATACTGTACATGCCCACACACACACACACACCCCAACCCTGCATGTGCAATGCAACAACTCTACCCACTCCAACACCATGCCTTTTGATAATAATAGTACTATTCAACACTTACTATGCCATAATACTATGTCTATGTGAATATATTTTCCATAAGCACCGGCTTCATCTCCTGAGTAAGTGTGACGGTTTGCCATCTCCGAGAGTTACAGGCACGCAGGATAAGGAGAATCGCACAGCAGGCAGAAGGACATCATTGAAATTCCTTGCGTGGCCCGTGTTGGCAGCAGCTAGAATAAGTGGGCTCGTCTAAAGCCATCTTTCTCACCCAGAGAGGACTGGGCAGTAAGTATGTATCAGCCCATAATCAATGGCATCTCAGCCCTGCCATAAATTTGCTAAATTTCACCACCAACTCACTTAATTAGTTAATTAACATTATAAGGTATTGGATAACCAAATAAGGTGTTCTAGTGGGTGGATGGTACCTGGAAATACTGGGGAGACTTGAGGA
>JAODKM010000001.1:45704070-45723543 GCA_026780845.1 Petrocephalus sullivani
ATTATAAGGTATTGGATAACCAAATAAGGTGTTCTAGTGGGTGGATGGTACCTGGAAATACTGGGGAGACTTGAGGAGAGGTTTTAAAATGGATACCATAACATAAACATGGTTTAAACATTATTTTCCTTCACAACTCAAGATGTTTGCATGGCACCATGAGTGTATGTATACACGCTGCATTTTGTGTAAATAATGTGTATTATGCATGCGAGCACGATGACTTACTTTTTAAATAGGGAAAGGATGGCTGATCGACAGTCATGAAATGTTCTAGGCATCACATTTAGAGCACAGATCTTTTTGTAACCCTAATATAAATAAAAGTGTGTCATAAAATAAGGGTCACACTCCATGCCTCCTTAAGCGGCCAAAGTCACTCTCTTGCCAAGCACTTTACTGATGAGACACACCTGGTGGCTTTAACGTGCCACGTAGTTTATTATCTGACTAGTCTGTCTTCATTTTCCCTGTTGGTCTATGACCTGGCAAAGGATGGGAGGTTGTAATGTAGGTCTTGTTGCCAGGAGTATTCCTGAAGTCTCTAAGAGTACAAATTGAGAAACACTCGTCCCTGTGTGAGCGTGCCAGGCGTACGGCTGTATGTGTCTGAGGTCAAGGCCACCCTACTCCAATACCACCCCTAAGGGAAACCCTTCCCCCACTGCATGTTTGTAATAAAGAGGTGTCTGACAAGTGCCTGGCCGTGCCAAGCAGGGGCACAGAAAGTGGGTCCTTCTCGGTGAGGTGTGGCAGGCTCTGTAGAGAGTACCGAGGCCTGATGATTTGAAGACGCAGGCTGTTGGGGGTTGAGGATGCCCACAGATGCGCTACTTATGAGCTACACGCTTCAGTGTCTCCCTCACAGGATGCCAAGCCAAGATGTTTCATTATTACTGCTCTTACTAACCACAGATGTCCTAGTTTGTGGGGCAGCAGGCCTTGTGGCCTAAAGATTACTTTTAGCTCATTCCCCAAAAACGATGCGGTCTTTCCTCCGGAGGACCTGTTGTCGAAGTAGACCAGTCCTGGCAGGCCACCCTATGTGCAGATCTTGGTTCTTTCCACGGTACTTAAGGGCTCTGTTGAACTAATTAACTGCTCAATTGAACTAATTTAGCCTCCTTTCTCCAAAACTGACATTGTTAATGATTTGAGGAGGATTGGAAAATAGGCGTATAACCCAGCCCAGCGGGAACCTCTGGAGTCTGAAGGATGTACCCTAGTCAACAGGCTGTGTATCTGTATGTCCCGCTCGCCTGAATGTCAAGCGCTGAATTCCACAAGGGCCGATTCTGTCAGCCACTCAACCAATAAATATTTATTTAATGTAGCACGCCTTTTGCCCAAATTGAAATTTCACATCACTGAAAACGGCCGCCCAGCACCCCTCCAGGGTGTCTCCCCCCAGCCTTGTGTCCTTAACTGCCTGGGGTAGGCACCAGCATCTCACGTGACAATGCCCCCCCCCCCCTCCCCAATAGAGGTGGTTGGAAAGAGAATGGATGGGTGGATTGATGAAAGTGTCCTCTTTCTCCTGACACAGGGTGATTGCTTGAACACAAACAAGCACATTAAAAATGGTGAGAGCCTTACATATGCAATTTTCCTCCAGAAAATTAGGAAATGCAAAAATGCTAATATGAGTGAAAAGGGGAAAGACAATCCTCTTGGCCCTTTTAAAGCACGCGAGCAGGTAACCCTCATTTCCTGCTAGGAAAACCCTCTGGTAGGTATTCTGGAGCCCGTGATGGTCATTTCCCCTGCTGCGATTGGGCTCTTCACAATCTGAGAGCCCTTGTATGCTCAGCTGTTTTTTCTATCGTGCACCAAGGTGTGGAAGAATCCACCACCCTCACTCATGGCTTTTATAGAGAAGGAGCATCCCTAACTGCATTTCTCTCAGGAGCACCCCGTGTGGCCACAGTCTGTAAGTGCGGCTGAACCCTCCAGCCATAACATGGTGGGCAGAGGGTGAAGCCGGAGGCTGGGGTTGCAGTCTGATGGAAGGACGTTTCGCGAAGCCACGGCGGACGGCGAGGAAAGGGCTCTTAGAAGGGTCGTTGACCTGTTGCGCATGTTAGCGTTTAGAATTCCACCATAATCCCGAAACAAGTGTAACGTTACAAAAAGTGCTCTGCAGATCTGATACTGATTTGAGGAAACTCCACAGAAGGGACTTCCACCTTCCCATCCACCCATTTCCATGCTATGATTGTGGCAGAGGTCATGAGGACAGGACAGCAAATCCATCGAAGGGCGACCAGATACACTGAGGTGAAAAACGAAAATGAGCAATTTTGCTAAATAGCATGATGGTTTACTGGAACGCATTTCAGTTTAGACATCACCTGGTCCTCTTTGTCGTCCTTTCTCAGGAAGTGCTGGCAATAACGCCTTGCTCTTTATAGCTCGGCAGCGTGTGTATTAGCATGCGTCCTAAAACACCCCAGGACTATCTGGGGCTTTGTGGAAGTATCTTAACTCATCAAAACGATGGGCAGTGTCGATACTTGTAGTCCGGACACATCGCGAACCAGTCAGCCTCCCCGTCTCAGACCACAACTCATTGTATAGGAGCAAGAGGTGTTTTATTTGGTCAACTAGATGAATGGGGTCAACACGTCAAGCCAAGCGAAATTGACAGTCAGGCTGGTCTTTTACCACCGGTGGAACGAAGAACCTCTCTGTTCCCTCAGGGGACGATGAGCTCTGGCCTCATCCTTCACTTCTACTCCTCTCAATTCAAACCACTTTTAGTGGTTAGACATCTGCTTCACACCATCTCTTTTCCTTTTCTCTGCACCACCTTCAATCACCTCCTCCGGGAGACCTTCTCCCCACTCTGCTCCTCTTATATCCGCTAAGCCTTTGTTTCCCCCACAAGGAGAATCTCACTTCCTACAACTGTGTAGCTCATCCCAATAATCACGCCAGAAAATGCAGAGCTTTCAGCTTTGTCTGGTTACTAGGGAACCAAATCCAAGCGCTCATTTTACTTCTGATTGCTGATTGAGAGAAAGGGGCATAGCAACAGGTTAGAAAGGTAGGCACAGTCAGGCTTGCCTGCACGTCAAGTGTAATTTGTGTGTTTTTTCCCCAAACCTCACTAAAAATGCAGTCTCGTGTATATGGAATGGAAGCCTGTAAGTGCTGAAGTTCTTGTACTAACATCTCATCCCTTTCTTGAAATACATAGGTGACCTTTGGAATACTGTAGTCCACTATCGAATGAAACATGCAGCTATCGATGATGTTTTGGCTTTTAAAATCTCCAAGCGGGTGGACAAATGTACACGCCCCATGTTAATTGAGTAATGGCAGCATCCTTATAAGGAAATACCGAAAGATGTTTGTTCACGTTCTTGCAAAGGAATCCCGGGAGAGACACACTGGTGCACAGTAATTTAGGAGCAAGTAGGGGATTGTTGATAACAGACTCCATTTTTTAGTTTGACACATTTTAATGGAGCTTTTAGCCTTTCCTACCCTCTTTCAGGAGCTGGTATCTTTTGGTAAAGTCAATATACGTTAGGAAATACATCTAGTTGATTATAGTTTAGGGCGTATTTTATGACTTACATTATTTATTTGTATTGCATCAATTGTCAGTCAAAATCAAGAACTGTCACGGGACATCTTTCTTTTTCACTCTTTATGAAAAGCATAGGGGGAGTTAGAATGTGTGTGCTACATTTGTAAATTACAGTGTTGTGGGGGTGGGGGGGAATCCAGAAACACTCACTGCTTCATATTTTTTGAGCAAGCTGCTCCTTTACGGAAGTAGTTCCTGGGAGATGTGCGTTTGCTCTCCTCGGAGTTTGTTTCTTTGGGAGCGGCAGTGCTTTCACAAGAGCAGGGTTTCTCAGGACTATTTTTGGTGACAGGTCAGCTCAGCGGCCGTAGCTGGAATATAAGTGCGCTATGCGCTTCAAATAAAATACCAAGACGGGAGGTACATAAATTGTCCTTGTATAAATTAGGTTTTGGAGAATTGTTGATTTGTTAGGCAACAAATTTTAACATTACCAAATGTTTTGATTGACTGCTTAGGGAAAGCATTTAGCTCCCAAGGCAAACCTGAGTAATTTGTTTATGAAAGCAAAGGGGAATGCTTACAGTACTGGGAAAGAGCAAAAGTTTTTTCATGTGCCCAGCAAAAGTATTGGGCCCACTGGGTTATGGTTGTGTATTGGTTGCAGAAGACTAAAGAACGTGCTGATTGATGCTGGTAAATAGTTACCGACTAATTATTTTAATGGGTAAATGATCCTAAAAGCTCTTGTCTGTTTTTTGTGTATAGCTTTATTATTTAGTTTCTGACCAGGATCTCTTTGGATATATTTGTTGTTGTGTGTTGATCACATGTCGCATCTGAGTCTGCCCACATTAACTTTATGTGTTTTAGTTTGATGCATGGTTATAAGCAGTGTTTCTCTTGTTCCCACAACTGTCCTTCACTTGTTTCTGGCCAATCAGTGAAGGTTTAGTCTAGCAGTGCTTGCTCCTAATTTGGCCCCCTGACAGCTGCGTGCTTGTGATGTAATATCTGCTCCACTTGCGTGTCACTTTGGTCAAAAAGTGTCCGGCACCAAACGAATGAATGTAAACATATAAACTAAAAATACCGTCACTGTTGTTGTTTTGGTTCCCAGAACAGATTCTAATCTCTACAACAGAAAAAAGGAGAGGGTCACCTTGCACGCGCACGGACCACAGCGGCCTTTCGGCAAGTGCAGGATGCCCGTTGGGGGTGCTGTGTGGTCAGATGGTCCCGCTGCGTGTGACGCTGGAATGGCCCCATGGAGGGGCCGTAAAACCCCTGTGAGAGCAGCGGCACAGCGGGAAAGTGGGTGCTGAGTCGAGTGGACGTCCAGTATATTTCATCACACGCATGATCTACACCCTGCTAATGAGGTCCGTTCTGCCAAAAGGTTACAGTATGTCCATATTATTGCGACATTGTCGGAATATTCTCAGAATAATGCTTACAGTGGTTAAAATATTATTATTCCCGTTTTGGAAAATGTGCTTCATTCTGTTTTATGGGGCGGCACTGTTAGTATACTACACAGGAAAAAAGGTATGTAGGATTTAATTCTGTTAGGATTTAATAGACAATGTAATGGTTGGCGGCTGGGGGAAGGAACTGTTTTAATAATGACAGCTTTGGCAGCAGAGGGCACCTCCGTGAATCTATAACAAGATTTGCCCCGGTGGTAAGCTCCTGGGATTGCGGGCTGTCAGACCTCATGACGGAGGAGCGCTCAGCCTCCTTGCCTGTCAGAAAACTTGCTCTTTGTTAGGTTAGGACGGACACATTCACTTAGCCGAGGTGTGTCACCAGATGATAAACTGCTACGATGTTCTATTTAAGCTGGAAATGCAGTTGCATATCACTCGCAATAGCTACCTCTCACTAAATGCCAGAGCAGCGAAAAATTGACTTTACACAAGTTTTGTAAAAGGAATAATTTTCAGTGGAACTGGGAATCGCATTACTTACTGCCAGTTTCCTCGTATCAATTTACAGGACAAAGACGATAATCTGTTCTGCAAATGGAATGTATGCTTGGCCATTTCGGACAATGAATGTCACTGCGGTGTTACAATGTGTCGGGCTGACGAGCTGGTGCGGTGTGGGAGGCTTGTTTGTTTGACCTGCGGCTGATGCTCTCCGCGTATCCGCGTTCCCTTCTTTGATGCATCCGTGCTACATATAACTGGTTGTATAGCTGAGTTTATTGGACCTCAGGTGGCACATCAATAGTTCTAAGGAAAATTTGCGTAAATTATGCAATATATGAACCCTGCTACTGAGAAACGGCTTGTGATGTATCATGTACGCCTAAAACGTACACCTAAAACCGTTATCTGAGCCAGAATTTTCATCTAAGGCATTAGGAAAATAATTCACAGAGGTTATTAATGCCTTAGTAAAATTCATTAGCCCCCCTTTTTTCATTTTGGGATCGTACCGTAATAGCTACAAATAAATCAAAAGACACCGTTGACAAGAAATCCTAAAGAATATGAGAATGACCCATCATATATAGCATAAATTTAATTCTGTTTTGTTCCCTGGGCCTTGCAGTTCCTTTTAATCGAATGCAAATCATATGATATATAGTTTAGTAACATCAGGAAGCCCTCTAATTCACTTTAATTTTCTTGGTGATCTATTTGCTAATCATTGTCAGTTATGGGTTGTTTTGAGGATTTGTTTTTGCATCCTTGGTAACGTCGGTGCATGGATACTGTTCGAAGCCCCGTGACGTAGGACTGTCCTCACTACTGCCTGACTAAAAATGAAATGGGCCCCCAATATGAATAGAGAGAAATGAGTCACATTGTTTCCTTCCGGAATGGCAGAAATCCGCCGTGAAATACGAGGTTTTCCTGTCACTACTTATGTGAAAAGCCTGGTCCCCTTGTCCCTTGTCCTATTCTCCTCTACGTGCTCATAGGACGGTAACCCAAAGAGCCCGTTTATTGTTCTGAATAAACAATAAATAACTGACACTGACATCTGTGAACAGCGGCAAAGGACGTCTGAACTGCCTGTTTTTTTTCCTTATAAATTAAGTCACAGCCTGTTTTGCGTGCTATTTGTTAGAAGGCACTTCCTGACTTTAACGCGCAGGAAGTACTGAATACGTTTGCTTTCCAGAGTTTTTGCTTCCTGTTAAAGCAGCTGTCTTTTTGTTACTCCACCACAAGCCACCTTTTCCCCCACTCAGTATAACAGTATGACAAAATTCCTAAGAGTTGCACCCAGGGTGCAGCATCCTGCCTTCTTTTGGGCGCGGGGGGTTTAACTGCTATTTAGTGCTGCTTCATCGAGTGTTTCAGCTGTCGTGGCTATGAAACACACACTGAAGGTGATAATTCTGCGTTCCATTTCATTGATTTGAGTTGTCCGGGTTATACACAGCCTTGTGCTGTGTGCTTTGCAAAATAGGGTCAGGATGGGCACAGCAATAATGTTACAAGCAGTTACTGAAAGTGGATGGATCGACAGGTGAAAGGACGGATGGATTGATTTTGACTATAGTCGATGGTCAGTGCAGCAAGACAATGCGAAGATGCATTGCATTTGTATGGCGTGCTTAGAAGCTCCGCTTTGTCCGCAGTGAGGAAAGATCTCTTCCTGACCGAACACGGGCCACTTCTCCTGGTGACCATCGATCGACATCATCGCCATGACGGAGGAGGGAACCTTGTGCGACGGGGCGGGGAGGGACCGGATGATTTGACGTAGAATCGTAGGGACTCCACAGTTCTGCGTGCATTGCTGACGGTTAGCCTTTGGCCAGGGGCTTGAAACCTGCCCTGTGCTCCTCACAGTCACATTACAGCGAAACGTCCACGTAGGAGTGAGACCGGTGCTGTGCCTCCACCCCCCCATCCCCCTGAACACGGAGGCTCCTCCTACCACCCACCTATTTATAGAGTCTGAACGAGTGTATTAGCAAAGGCATTGATTTTCCTGGCCTAAATGTTAATTTGGGAAAGGTTTTTCATCTGGGATTATTTTAATTATCTAAAACACTATATTACACAATTGTAGCTGTCTGCTCTAGTTAAAGAAGCTATAGAATGCAATTATTGCTGTTCTACTAGCAGCAAGTACAATGCAATGTAATCTTCACATGTATCCCACTTTAGTCTCCTATTACAGATAAATAACATGTATGTGTTTTGGGGTTAAGGGCCTTGCTCAAGAGTGATATAGTTACCGTGGGATTTCAGCTGATAACCGTACAGTTATGGGTACAGTGTCCTAACCTGCAGACAGCTTGTGGGAACACAAACATGTTCTAAGGGCAGAATGAAAAATGATTGGTTCAGAGAGATAAGCCATCAGATTTTCAATGAGGTGGGTCCAAGCAACTTGAAGAGGCAGGACCAAGACATTTGATCTGACAGTTGGTCTGACATCTGACAGAAGATCTGATTGGTTCATTTTTATTCTGCCCTCAGAACATGTTTGCGTAAGTAAAGCTCCCATGAGCAATGCAGATGTGGTCATCCCAGTGGGCTGGGTCTCTAGGTACAGGACCTATGCTTTCCAGTGTTCCATTTCTCCTCAGTCCCCCATTCCTCCTTCCACCTTGTCCTAATGTCCAGCCCACGAAGAACAAGCAGGTTTCTGATTTGTTCTCAGATTTTCCCCTCAGATAGGCAGAAGTTCATGTGAGTCACTGACCCCAAAGCGACGGAGGAGTTTTCTGGATGGACGATCTCACCTCATTTATTAGCACACAGACACACACTCAGACACCCTAAAAAAGAAACCTTGCTTGTTACAGGGTGCCCAGCCACTTGGTCACAGACAGTTAAGTTAAATTTGTATTCCATCCTCAGGAAAAAACAACGCTAAAAACTACAGGAAAAGATGTGAATCACTATTTCCAGGATTTCGGTAAATTGGAGGTCACAGTGTTCAAAAGCAAGCACACGCAAGTGGTGAGAGGGTTAGAGAGAAATTAGTGAATTCCTCTCATAACCCTGGACCTTGTTTACGGTGAATGGTGGGGGGTTAGCATATGGGTGCCTATTTGCCCAAAGTCCTCTCTTGCCTCTAATTTGCCCGTTCCTCAGCAAAATCCTCCCTGACTCATTCCTGGCATTAGCCTGTTCCTAACTTCTGTTTCCCCAGTGGGAATATTTGGGTTCCCTGCGATCTGTGTGCGATCTGCAAAGCGCGTGTGCCGGTGAGATGGTCTTACGTTATTCCGAGTCGGAATGGTGTCGGTGTACAGAGACAATGAAGTTTTAATGTATAGCAGTTATTCCATTATATGAAAAAATCACACCATATTTTATAAATTAATTTAGCATTTTTATTACCACTTATGTTTCATTGGCTTTTACGGGCATTCAGACAGTCAGACTCTGATATGTATTCCTTAAACAATGATGTCAAGCTGTCTGTGAAATGCATACTTTGCATCAAAGAAAAACTAATGGGAACGTGTCTGAAAACCACACCTGGTTTGAGTCGAGTAAGTAAGGCTAGGGTGACAATGTGTGCAAAAAGAAGTTTACTGTTGTGTCTTTTACAGGCGGAAGGTTTTACTTACCCCTTGGAAAGCACGGTTAGTCATCTAACTCTCACTATTGCAAACAGCATTCGCTGCTCCCTTTTCCACCCTGCTTTGTTTCAGAAACACAAAAGGAACCTGACCTCAGACATCTGCTTCTAATGGAGGGACACTGTCTTCCTTCTCTGTTTGTATTTACTCCTAGGAATCATGGAGTAGACCTGGACAGTCCTTCCTCATTGTACAGATTTGCCCAATGGACCCCTTTTAGTCAGCAGAATCGTTTCTATCACAAAGGGAGACATTCGTCTGATTATGCAGTCGAATAGTGAACTTTTAAGCTTGACAGCTGACAAGTACGTATCAAAAGATATATGACTTAAGGAAAAGTCATATATATCTTTTGTGTCACATGCTCAGTGAAACTTATTTATTGACATCTGTGTATCAAGTCGTGGCTGACACAGAGAGTCATATATGCCAAGAGTTTTAGCATGACGATGAAAATGAACTACGAACTGGGTTAAAGTGGCAGATAACCACAGTGAACTCTTGACTACAGTGGTTTTCTTAATGACTTTGAGGCTTAGGCCTTGAGCTGCCCTACTGGAATTCATTTTGATTCAAAACCTGTCCTGCCAGGAAGTTACCTTGTGTTTCTCTGCACTGATAACATGGCCCCCTCTTGGCAGGCACTGAAGAGGCTCTTGTTGCCGGCCTGTTTCACACAGTCCTCTCCCACCTCAGCAGAACCACTTTTTCTCCCCCTTGATTCCCGGACTGAGGAATATATATCAAATATCAGGGAGGTTGTGTAGGACGTGCTTTGGCAGAGACCGGGTACGGTACGGGTGTAGCGCAGAGGTGCGGGAAGTGGGCAGAAAGCTGTGCAATAAGGGGTGTGTGGAAGCAGGTGTTAGATTGGCCAAGATTAGGTCTCTGAGAGGATAATTCAATACTGTGCCGGGTAACAGTGCCACACTTCAGAAAGCAAGTGATACCATTTCAGCCAGGCAGGCTGGGAGGGGATTTTATAGGAAGTCATCAGGTGTCGAAGAAGGAAAATGTATGTAAAATGTACAATGTAAGATCTTTGCGGCACGATTAATTTGAAAAGTAATGTACAGTAAACGATTAAAAATGCTGCGAAATCACTCTTTCGCTGTCTGCTGCTATGTCATTCTCCATCAGTCTTAGCCTCAGGACATAAATTGGTCTTTTTTTTCCAAAAAAAAAAAAAAGGAAACACACTGCTATGAGTTATGATAGGAATGAGTGTGCTTATCATTTGTTACAGAGATGTGGAAAACGATGGCCGATAAGACAGGGCCTGGTTCGTCAAGCTAATTTCCAGCAAGCTGCGTTGTCTCCTACGTTTTATTCAGCCCATTCCCTCTGGCATAATTTGTCCAGTAGGGAAAAAATGCTTGCCAGGATTCGGGCTGGACATCCTGTCGCAGTGCTAAGAAAGATGAGGTCTTTCCCTAATGAGTGCATATTTCCCACAGCGCAGTGCTGAGAGCTCCTCATTGGCCATTGTTCCTACAGCACCCTGAGCGTCTCTGCCCTGAGAGGTGCTGCCACTCACAAGCACAACGCCTACTCGAACCCCCTGGCTGTCTTGCTGTCGCTTTGTGCCTGTCGAAGTGTCGGAGGTTTTTTTTTTTCTGTGTGCTCTGTGGATGGATTCTGTCTGCCTCCAAGTTGAGTCGTTTATAAAATCGATTCACAGAGGATTTTTCAGCAGAGAGAATGTTTTTTTTCTGAGCCCCGAGTGAAATGGTGCTCCACTTCCTTCCCCCTAGTGATGTAAACATACAATACTGTAGCTCTTCTGACCGTAGTCTCCTTAGACATTATTAGTAAGCAACATGACTTTGGCCCAGTGGCCAGTAACAACAGAATCTGTGGTGTGTGCCAATACAATGAAGCATACTTCAGTATAATTCAGTTTAGCGTGGTATTTCCTGAGATTTTGACCCCAGTGTGAATCAGAGCATCATTATGCTACCGTGGCGGCTGTGTTTTTCTCAGTTTTATACTGGTATTCCCACTTCTGACTGGTTAAGCTCCGTTCCTGCTGATAAGATGGGATCCATGGTTAGGTAGCTGCAAAGGAGGTGCCGATAGATGCAGCGTTTAAGCAGATCAAAGGTCAGAGAATCACCAAATCGACTTGATTCCTTGATTCTTTTGTACTGTGCGGCTGTAATACATAATTCATAATTGTTCATAAAACAGGGAGGACGTATCAGTCTGAGCACAGACGGGAGTTGTGCACTCCTGTTATACAGGATTAATGAGCACCTTTAATGCCAAGCTGCAGATCTTTACATGATTTAAATGTAATGGGGGGGCATTCGCGGTTGGGTAGAATGGAGTTTGACCTTGAGGCAATATAATTTAAATGTCATAAAACGTAGAAATTGTGGCCGTGGATCATGCTTGTTCTTTACAAAGAAAAGCGCGCCTTTCAGTTTCTGTGCCCCTTCGCTGTGTAGCACAGTGAGACGGGCCGCACGCGGGTGTCAGGCTGATTTGTGAAAAGGCCTACAAGTAGGGGCGGGAGGTGTGTCTTGTTTCTGGGGTGGGGATCAGCGTGGTAGGAATGTCTCTGTAATCATGGCAAATGGCACAACACGCCGGAAATTTTATGGCAATTGACAAGTCACTGTGTTTTTTTTTTTTATAAGCTCAAAAGCATGTCTTCATCAAAGCTGACTGTAAGACAAAAGTGCATTCAGGGCATTTATAAATTTTTTTTTTTTATTGTTATAAAGGACGTTATGGCGATGAAAAGCTCGCTGAGAAAGGCTTCTGGCCGGGACCCGCACGTATACGCTGAGTGACCGGGTGACGTGTTCGCGCTGCTATTACCGACTTTATTGGTATCGCCGCAATTTGAGGAAAGCCTCGGTTTAGGAGAACTGCGTGCTGTTAATGCCAGAATGAAATATCACTCCCGCTCCGGCTACGACACTAATCCCGCTCTCTGAATTACGGCATAATGAAGAAAGAGAGCCCCCACGTACGAGCTGACGTAAATATCAATAACCGTTATATTTCCTTGCTTGGAAAATCAGTGTGAGGAAATGAGCTTTCTCTGATTTTACCATAAAGGAATAAAACTTTCTTTCATATTAATGAACCCCCCTCCATGCCATCTGATCTGTTTACGAAGACATGTATCCTGTCAAATTAAATCTGTCCTGCTTGACAGACTGTGGAGTTTGACTTGCGAGGGTATGTCTGAGTAATTGGCTCATCTCATGTATGTTTATCTATATTTATAATGTATGGTATTCTGTCTCCCGGCAGGGATGACATATTTCTACGCAGGTGGTGGGGGAAGCTGCTTAGAATTTCATTACCGGCCTGCTTTGTTCGAGGCTATCAGTTATTTGTTTCACCAGGAGGAGGGCAGAATGCAGTTTTCCGTGGACACAGAACTGTAGATTGAAAGGGGCTTGGTACTCCCTGAATAATACAATATAAAAACATCTCTTCCGATCTCATCGCGCAGCAGCACCAGGACCTTAATTATTCAATGCACTTAATTTCCACCAAAAATATTCGAATTGAATTCCGAACAGATTACTTATTTACCTCCTCACTTCTAAACAACTTTGATCCAGGACGAGAGCCTGACTTGTAATTATTGCGTTTATATGAACGGAAAAAGCTTTAAAAATATCCCATTTGAATGTGTTCCTTCCCCAGATCGTCATATCCCCACGGTGTTGTAAAGTTCCTGCTGACGACCGTAATGTTTTCTGATGTAGCTGTGGGGTGTGCAGTGTGTTTGCTTGACCTGCGGTTGGCTGCAGTTGTGCAGCACAGCAGAGGCACGGAATCTGAAGTATTTACGTACCTCCGCTGATCTTTCGACCGCTCGCACTGAAACGGGAACTGGAGAAGGCCTTCTCCTGCAGGAAAAAAAATGCGTGCATGCAACAAGTACAATATTTAAATGGGGTTTTACTTGTAATATTGATTGTTAAAAGAAGTGTTATTTTAACAAATAGTCGTATTACAGTTTGTGCTCTGGCCACATCCCGTGAGGTTTTTCTGCTTGCCTGTTTGTACCGTTGGGGTGCATTATAAGACTCGCTTCTTGAGTTGCACCTCGCCGTAGGCCCATTTAGTCACTCCTCACGTCACGTGACCTTCCATTTGGATCAGTGAGGGGAGGTGGAAGAGACTGCTGGAGGGACTATCTGTACGGTTAAATGTCTCTCTAAATGTTTCTCTCAAATGCCGTGAAAACGACCTCCTTTGCATTGTCCTGCGCGAGACACACAGGCTTCATATCTGCTTTAAAAAAAAAAAAAAAACAGGTTGGGTGCAGTTAGCCCATATCGCGACTTCCCATCCCTCTTCTGCCTGTGCAAACGACCATAGCACCTGCTTAGATCCCGTCTTTTTAACTCATTTCCCCCCTCTGCCGTTCCCGTGGGGACAGTCGTTGGATGGTTAAGTGATTCTTCACCCTAGTGACAATCGCGGGCTTGTTGTAAAATCTGTTTCTGTCAGCGCTGTCTTCTCTGATTCTGAAAACACATGCTGCCGTGAAGGGCCACTTCGGGTACTGACAGAATAAGCAGGTATTACCCAGCACACGCTTCCTTTAATCAAGCCTCATATCTGCTGTCACCATGCCCCTATACTGGAGAAGTGGTTCTCAGTGATGGATGGATGGAAGCATATATATATGTATCAGTTGTTCTGTCGCATTCCTTTATCTCTCTTTTATTTAATGCACTTGTATTATTTCATGTTAACTGACAGCATCATCTAAGGGGCGGGCAAGGCTTAGAGCACGGCCCTTTATCAAGTTACATCATAGCTGCATGTTATGGAGCTGCTGGGATTTAGTAGCTTTCCCAAGACCAGCATCCTTCAGTGTGAAGTTATGACCAATAGTTTTATGGTGAGGGGGACGGGGCTAATGTTTCAGGGCGGGACACGATGGGATGACGCGCCCATTCGTTAATTTCTTCTGTCCCTCATTATCGATCATAAAACTGGCTTCTGTATTCTCTCCTGCCTGGAGATCTCCCTGATGCCCGATCCCACCCTCTGATGTAGATCTTCCCAAGACCCTTTCTTTTCTGGTGTTTCCTTTGTTTTATTACTCTTCTTCTTTTTGTTAAACCCATCCTCTTGCTGTCCCCATTTTGTCCTTCCTCCCATCGTCATGCCACGTGGTTCTGTTCTCCGTCCCATCTCATAGCATCCGAAATAATCACGATGCTAAAACGAAATCTACCATCCGATTAATGACAGGTGCACACACTGTTTTTTTTTTTCCTTGATGAGGGGGGGGAGTCCACCTTTCTCTGCAGTGCTGGGATGCAGGGTGGTCCCCACTGCAGAGCCAATCAGAGCTGGAGGAGCTCAGCAGATGACAGGGACTTTGGGGTGTTACGTAAAGGCTCCCGCCACTTGGCAGATCCCTTCGCGCTCGTCGTTCGGCGTCTGACGCCGCCTCTGACGGACTCTTGCGGTCCCTTCCCTCTGAATGTTGCGCGGTACGGGCTGGTGCTGGTCCCAGGTCCCATCCGCTGCCCCAGCGACCATGCAGCATCCCCACATTTGCTGCCGTTTCCAAGGAAGCGCGTGATTAATTTAGAGCCGGCCATGCCTGACAAGAGAGAGCCTACTTCGGTTGCCTTGGAAACCATGCAGCGCCGGAGGGCGGATGAGAGGCGCAGGGGAGGTCGGAGCGGGGTCTGCACAGTCCCCTTCCACCCCTCCTTGTTAGGCTGATGCAGGGTGACTGACAGACAGGACGACAGCAGGTTGTGGGGTTAAGGGGGGGAATTGATTTTTAGATTAACGCGGGTGACGCCAGGTGACAGGCGCTGCATTACTGTGTGTGTGTGTATATCTGTGCGTGTGTGTGTGTTAATAAGGCCCCTATAAAGCATCATAAGAGGTTGGCCATCAGAATCGGCCAATACGAGGCGCTCCCTCCGGGAGCCTTACATACTTCACTGGGTGTGATTTGTCTTCCGCCGCCCCCTAATGGTTCTGTGACATTTTGCTTCAGAAACCTGTGTGTGAGCTTCAGGGGGTGCTGTTGAGGGTTTCTCCGAAAGGGTTTATTTGCGTCATAATTTGTGTCCACAGCTTGAAAACCCCTACAGACACATTTTTTTGCCTCTTTTTCCCCTTAGATCTTTCTACCCCCTGGTTTAATCAAGGATTCATGATGGTGGCTCACACCAGCATCAGGGAACCATCGATCCACACTGAGCTACTTATGCTTAGCTACTCACCTGACATTTACGTTTGTGGATAAATGTAAAGATGTTTTATAGCTGGAACCTCCCGGAGCGACTCGGGTTCAGAAGCTGCTGAGAGGAGCCACACTGTAAGATTTCCTGGGACTTAGACATCCTGAGAATCTGTGTCTTTAGGTGCTACACCACCTGCTAGTCATAATAACTTATTGGATCGCCAGGCTCCACCTTCGATTAAAGTAGCAAACCCTTGATAATGTTCTGGCAAAAAAATTATATACCAGTATTAACAGTTGCGGTAATTTTGTTGTTGTTTACCAAAACAGTTGCATACATCCGTGCCTGTCTGCATACCCATATCTATGTCTGTTACCTGCTTCTGTTAATCATTGCGGTCCATCTCCGTAGCTATTGCTATGGCAACACAACACATGCTCGTGTCGGGCAGACGAAACGCCTGGTGTTCCCCAAGCCTCCCTCATCTCCGTACTCCACAATCACGATGAACCGTAGACACAACAGTTGGGCACATTTTACACGTAAGAGGCTGAGATGTTCGGGCATTGAATCGGAATGTAAAGTGACAGTATTGTTTCTTATGTAAATGGACGCGTGTGGATCCCGGCATGATGTCGTGGCAGAAGATTGAGAGTGCTGCTGTTTCCTTTGAAAGCGTGCAAGATGCGGGGTTGGTGTATATGTCTACACATGCAGGAGAGAGATGAGGGTTTGACTCACGCTAAGTGTACAAGAGTCTCACTCCCCCACGCATGTTGCTCGTGCTGGGAGTACAGTCCACAGCACAACGGTAGCAGAACCATTAAAAACTAGAGTCCGCCGCTCGGAGTTCCGATCACCCTCATCAAAGGATCGTCGGACCCCCTTGAGGCTGATGGAGGAGAGACATGGGTCAATCTAGGGGCATCTGCTCCAGTAGCAAAGAGTGACTCACCCTATGAATCGTGAGCTCCTCGGTCATGTGATCGCTCTCTTCCATTAGCCTCATTATGACTTTCTGCCTTAACCAGGCATTTCCAGTATGGAAGCGCGACGAAGCACCCGCTATCGTCCATCTGTGTAATAATTATATGGATAGCGATATGTATGCTACTCGGGAATCGGCGACTAGAAGACCAGCTGTTTGGGCGCAGGCCAGGTAGTGTAGAGAGTAGCAGAGGTGTCGGCTGTCGTCTTGACAGGCCTGGGAAAATTCAGTTTATATGCCGGACGCTCCCCCTCTCGGACCCAGAGCCCTGCCCTTCAGAGGGAGGAGAAGCTCAGTGCTAAAAGCCGCAATTTGTCTCCAGGTTAAGTTCACTGCCCGTTTTTTGAACGAGACGGAGCGGCCGGGATAATGTAATGAAGGAAGACAGTCCAGGCATATTCTTGGCATCTGAGCTCCCCAAGAGCCGGATTCTCCACCTCAGGGTGGTCGGGTTATAGCAGGTAGCTTGGCATCCATCTCAGTAACTCGCAATACTTAATTAGGAGCGGAGATTAGCATTTCTTTCGTGTTTCCTTCAGAAGGGCGGCCGCAGTTAGGCAGAGGTGGGTAATCCAGGTCCAGAGAATCCAGACCAGGATTTTGTTTCAACTGACTAGTTGAACACTCTGCAGTTAGGTCATAAGGGAATGCTGTCGGTTTTCTGGCTGTACCGCGTTGTGCGTTCAATCTATAGGGTGTTGTGGCCAAGTTTCAAGGAAAGCATCAGTGGATTTTGAAACTTGGGTAGGTGTTTAGGAAAAATTCAGCTTCCTGTTTTTTCTCCTCCCCACACAATCTTCCGAAGACCGCAGATGCCGGATAGCGTAACGAGATGAGAAGCATCGTCCTAAACCTATAATGGGTTTGGGCTCCTTGAGGGCTAGGGTGACTGTGTACTGTCACTTCCCAGTCACGTCAGCACGCCTCCCCGTCGTACTGGAACTCTTCCAGCCTGTTTTCATTCCCCCAGCATAAATAAGAGGCTGCACGTGCGCGGAGAGCCGCCAACAGCGGAGGAGGTCTAGCCAGGCACTGAGCCCGTCATAGGAAGCATCAGCATACGGCCCAAAGGGTCCAGAGGATCATGGGAACTTTCCTCCCCTCACATTGTCTATACAGTGATGGGAGAAATTAAGATTTCAAGTACATCACTGACATCAGACAGAGAAAATTATTCTTTAATCATACCCCTATATAATAACATATTTATAAATTTGCATTCATATTTCTAAGAATTAGTCACCATTTTAGCCGGTAGGTTAAAATATAAGATTACTTAGTAACTCTAACCTGCCATTCATTGTATTAGAGTAGAACAGAATGCCTTTAGAAGAGAATATCTTTATTGTCATTGTACATGTACAACAAAAGCCTGTGTTTTAGCAGAGCTTTTGAAACTTATCAAGCAACATACATAGCAAAGTCATACTTTGCTTTTCTACCTACACTTTCAGAGAAAAAGGGTACCAGTTTGTATCTTAGCTTGTCACTTGGGCTGTACCCTCAAGCGTCTGCCTGGTGTACCCCGTAGCTATAGGAAATTGTACCTTCCAAGATACATAAATGGACTATGAGAAATATTTTTGTACCATGGAAGGTACATTAATGATGTTTGTACCTTGGGGATGTTCCTCAGAGTCCATTTCCATACCTTAAATTAGACTAAAAGGTTAATCTACCTGTGTTAAGGTACAACTGACAGACCCTTGAGGGTACAGCCCCAGTGCCAAGCAAAGCGACGTTTTTTTCTGACTGTTCAAAATCCTGTGGGACCCAATAATGTATATTTTTGCTGTGTCGTGAAACTGCACACAGTCCTCATCGCTTGTGCTAAACCTCATTAGGTCTTAATTTCCATTATCTCTCCCACATTTGAGATTCTTTGCCACGGCGAAACAGCCACACAGTCACAAGCGCATTAACGCAATCTACATATGCATGATGCCCGGAAAGCGTGAACAGAAGATAATTCGCCGGCACTCAATACATATTAATGCCATTGTGTTCAATTAGTAAATATGCCTGTGCACGTAGCGGTGCCGATTGCCGGGGTGCTGATCCCACGCAAATGCCTGCATGGGCTGCATCCCTTTCAATATGGACGCTACGTGTGAAAATTTACTGATGGATTCAGTAGGAAACATGCGGTTTGATAGGTTCGAAAAGACTCAAAGCCTGACAGATCGTGAATCTGCATTATATCTAATGGTCCATCCATTCATGCATCCATCTATCCATCAAGTGCAGGGTTGGGAGGGTCTCTTCCATCGGATCCTGTTACGCTGTTGAGCTGGATCCTGTCCCAGCAGTAGAGGGCAGAAGGTGGGGGAGAAGCACTGCAGAGGATGCCCACATTAGCATCTTCTCTCCTTTTATGAGGTGGTTTCATTTACTGGTTTCATTTCATTTACTGATTTGTAATTACGGAAAGCCTGCTGCCCGTTAAGGGCTGCCCGTTAATGGCCGCTGAAGGCGGATATCCCCTTTAAAGAGGCAGAATGGGGATGGATACAAACGGGCCACAGCAGAACTTCGCTGGCATTACGAGTGTGTTATTCATGAAGGTGGCCCGGGGCGGCTGAAGGCCCGTGTTGTAAGGCATGTGTGGTAAATGGTGCGTGGCTGAAGTCGCGGGCGGGGGGGGCGGGGTAATGTGCCTTAGAGGGAGCCACTGCTAGGCTCCGCCCTCTGCCTGCCTAGCTGCTGCACAGCACCCAAATCCCTCCGCCCCCTCAAATGACAGGCCGCGTGCGGAGGCCCGTTAGGAGACGCCATGGTGCTAATGGTGCACAGAGACGCCTCCGTCTTTTCCGCCCTGGCTCCGAATGACTTCATTTTCCCATTAACAGCTCTGTCGGCCCCCCACCCCCTAAGGTTTTTGCAAATGTCCAACTGAACATGCTGACAGGCCGAGGGAGTCCAGAGTCTCATCACGGCATCGATTTGTGAACGGCATCCTAATGTTACTCTCCGAGGCCCTCATATCGGTGTCCCGTCTGGCTGGAGCTTCCTGGAAATTGAGCCTCCTGAGCGCCTCCTGCGCGCCTCCTGAGCGCCTCCTACGCTCCCCCGGAACATCCCTCTTATCTAATTGCATCGTACGCCGTCCAGTTATTCCCGAAGGACCCACCTTCCCCTGGCACGTGTGCTGGTCCGCGCATCTGCGTGTGCCGCTAGATGGGCGCGGGTACACATT
>JAODKM010000001.1:45738349-45750786 GCA_026780845.1 Petrocephalus sullivani
GCCACATTCAGACTGGAGGGGGGGGGGGGGGGCAATTGGTAGATTAAAGCTCACACAGGGGTGAGCAGAAACTAGCAGCCTCACATCACCACCGGACGTCACCAAAACCGCAGACCCGCCTTCTTGTGTGGATAGGGGGGCAGGTCACAGGGAAGCAAGATGGCCGAGTAACAGAGTTCAAAGACAGCAAAGCCATCCAGCAAGCGGAGTAAGCTGAATGGGCCGCTGCTCCCCCCGGGGCAGGGGGGGTGCATCTGCCAGCTAGACGGGGGTCTGCCAGAAACGGCCGAAGCCACAGGCAGGCATGCAGGCCCCAGAGTCAGACAAGACGGGTCACAGAGCAGCGCTGGGCTGAACCAGAGGAGCCCAAGTGGGCAGACTGAGCAGCAACAGGGCTCTAATGCCCACAGCCTGGGAGCCAAGCGAGGAGCTGGCCAATCACGTGGTCTAACAAGCAACAGGGCTCTAATGCCCCCAGCCTGGGAGCCAGGCGAGGAGCTGGCCAATCACGTGGTCTAACAAGCAACAGGGCTCTAATGCCCCCAGCCTGGGAGCCATGCGAGGAACTGGCCAATCACGTGGTCTAACATTTCATATACAACGTAATGGTCACCTTAAGGTAGGCAGAAGGTAGCTTATGCTATATGAGATTTACACAAAAGTTTACACAAAGTGACAAGCAGATATGAGGAACGGATGATTGTGCAAGGTCAGACTGGAGAGAGGATCTAGGTGAGGGGATGAGCTCAGAGCACAAATAGGACTTCAGATGAACAGCCTATGAAATAGGACGAGTCACTGGCTCCCATAATGCACCAGGGCTGGCTGTGCATGCAGCAGGCTTACCAGAGATGGCGTTGGTGACCGACATCAGCGGGGAGTGCAGGGCGGGTGTCACCCCCCACACGGTGTGGTAACCCACGATGCCCGCCAGGCCGAAGGTGGTGACAATCTGCGTGAAGGCAGCGTTGGGGGCACTGATGCCAAGACCCAGCAAGGTGGCCAGCCCTGAACACACACACACACAGAGGCCATGAGCAAACCTGATCAGAGGGGAAGGCCAATCCACAAATCAAAGAATGCGGGGGTGGGCAGACAACCATGATGCTGCTTGCAATTTAGTGGAAATTACAGCCCCTTGCCCCCCCCATCAGACGGGCTCTGAAGTTAAAACGTGTTAAAGACACAGAAAGCCAAAGTCTGAGCAATCAACAAGGCCCGTCTGGAGGGGGGGGGGCATTTACTGCTCCGTTTCCTGGCACTGGGAGATGTTTGGAGGGGGGTGCGGGGCACAAAGCACACCAATTAGGGGACCAGAGTGGAATTCAAAGCCCCCCACTCCTATCCAGCAACCTGCCCCCCTCCCCCAAAAAACAGCTCCACATTTGTTGTGGTGGTCGCCTCTGGAGAGGTCCTGCACTGTGAGCTGGGGGGGTTGTGCTGTTTGTTTGTCTGACAGTGTTTATTTCCGTGAGAGCTGTGCGTAGGGGCGGGGTGGGGGGGAAAGTGATCATAAATTTGACGGGGGGGGCACTTTGGTATGGACATGGATGAGAGGGACACTTATAGGCCAGATAGGAAGCAGGTAGAAAAATTCCTAGGAACAGGGACCAAGCACAACCCTAGTACCCTTTGGGAGCAACTTCAATTCCTCTAATAAAATATCTCTGTAAAAACTGTGTTGGGTAAAAGCTAAACATAAGCTTGAGATATAAATTGGCATATTATGGTTATAGTGGGAATGGCACTGTCAGTTTTTATGTGATTTACTGTAACTGCTGGAATTAAGGCGCCCTGTCATCAGCTCTAAATGGAATCCCCCCCAACCGGACAGGACAGTTAAACAGTTGTGTCTATAAGCGGTCATCACGGTGCCGGGGATCTTTAGCTCCGCCGAGCCGCAGTTATGGTTCTTTACCCCCGACGCCGGTGGGAATAAATCCATTTATGGCAGGGAAACCGGATTTGCTGAAATAAAAACGCCACGATAAAGAATAGAGGGTTGACCTGAATCCGGCGCCAAGGGCCCCAGCATGCACTTCTCTTTCTGATGGAAGAAGAGTGTGACTGGGGCAGGGATTGGCTGTCCATTCAGGCCCCATGGCAGGAAGGCGATGGCCGAGGTACCCGTGGAGGACCGCATCATCCTATAGTTTTATACTCGTACAAGATTCCTTAATTAAAAAATACTTAAGACGACCATAGAGAGGCCAGAGGGATGCAGCCGGAAGCATCACGAAAGATCGGGCATTAATAAAGCAACAAAAATCATGGCTAGTAATCTATTATTAATCAAATTCCCATTTTCGCCCAGACTCAATGAATTCTAAGATCTGAAAAGTCAAAAGACTTCATTCAACGTGTCACATGAAAAGTCCAACACAATTAGGTTTAAGGATAATAGGTGCCATGGGAAAATACAAGTATGTTCTGAATTTACCTCATGCCTCTTAAGTGAAATGCCAAATGCCAACTAAAAGATATTGTTGTGTGGCTGGGAGACTGAGCGATATTGTTGTGTGGCTGTGAGACTGAGCGATATTGTTCTGTGGCTGGGAGACTGAGCGATATTGTTGTGTGGCTGGGAGGCTGAGCGATATTGTTCTGTGAGATATTCATCAGGTCCTCACAGATGTTCTGAGCATAAGGCAGCAACCGGTGACATCGTTCTAGAGAACAACAACCATGACGGACGGAGGTGTCTTTGGCAGATCCCCCATGCACCCCCCCCCCAAGCTCGCCCGCTGTGCTGAGTCTCTAAAAGGAATCAGATTGATGAATTAAATAATTATGGCTGCACAATATTCTCTGGCACCTGATGTGTGAATGGTGCGGTATACAGGTGTAGGTCCTTAGCTAACGCCACAATGCCAGTATCTGGCAGCTACTGAATTCATTGCCACGAGAAATTCCATTATTGCAGTTTTCATAGCAATGATGGATTTTTTTGTTGTAGCCTCCTTGGTGTGCAGTTTGTTCTTGGCTCTCTGTAATGGGATTTACTGATATTTTTCAGGCAGTTCTGTAGACGTCCCTCAACTTATTTGTACTTAAATGGACCGTTTGTAGCTACATTGGATGGAGTCTTGTTAATTTTGTTTATGGCTAAAAAATATATGCAATTATGCAGGATGATTTATTGCCTGTTGTTTTATTTTACCTTGTTACATTACATGAAAATTTCAAGTAGTTTAATAATAACATGGCTTTCTGAAATGTTTTTGGATGCATTTCATAAATATTTCTGCCTCAGAGGACAAATATTTAGCTGAGATACACAAGGCCAAACAGGCAAAACATTTAAATGTATAAGGATTATATAGTGCATGCATTTACAGGAATTACACACAATTTGTAGCCAACATGAATCAATTTTGTTTGTTTGAATTTCTTTGGTCTGAGATATATTACCCAAAGTCGCAGGAATTCAACTGTATGTAATCCACTACTCTGTGGAAATGTTTATACAGTTTAAGTACACGGGGATGTGCGAGTGGATGAATTGGTATTCACTCACTATCACTCTTTTCCATAATACTAGCTGTATAGCTTTTATCTAAATAAACACTTCTAATTTGTATGCTGCCCAGACGCTTGCAAAGATACTTATTACGGCATTGCCACAGGCCGCCTCGTCTCGCTTTTGGTTCTCAGAGTAGGAAGGATGCATACAGTATGGAGGTGTGCCCCATAATGCTAATAACACTGTTAAAACAGTGCTTAATAAAGATTAATGTAAAATAAGGAACAAAACAGTCCCAGTAAAGACCACAGGACGCATCCAAAGGCCGAGAGCACCGTGCATGCTGGGTAATTTTATCACATTCCCTGATAACATATTAGGTGACTTGTTATTGAAGCTACATGGAATGCTGCTGCTGATTGGCTATTCACACTCTTGTTGTTTCACCCAGTCACATAAATTGACAAAATATATTTTTAAAAGGTAACTGAAGCAAGTGCTGTCTGTGAGCTAGTCAGTCAGAAATGATTTCAGGATTAGAAAATCCTTCAAAATGTCAACCATAGCCAAAGAATCGATAAATTGATCACTGTTGGCTAGTTGGCTGCTATAAAATGGAGGTGCTGTAACAGATCTCTGTTCCCTCTGCTGTATTATTCTGCATTATTTTTTGTGTCCTGGCACAACCCATGATGATGAGCCAGTTGGACAATGACTAGAGGACCTCATTTACGAAAAGGCAGTAATTTCCTTAATTAGAATTGCCCTCCCAGGTTTTTTTTTGATCAGGACTGGCCCAGATAGTGATGTATTTCCCTGGTGTGCTGGTGGGCCGAGGACAGGTTTTGCAGTGTGAGACTGGATCTCGATCTCACTGCCGTCAGCACTGTGCGTTGCGTTATGCGACATTGAACAGACCACCGCCCCTAAGGAAAAAGACTTGCGTGTAGGAAATGTAGTAGATCTGGCAAGCTAGAGGTATTTAGGACACCCCAGTGTCATTATGTAAAGTGCATTGAGACAATGTGATGTTGGGAAATGCGCTATATAAATAACATTGCGTTGCGTTGCATTTGCGTATAGTGAGCCTGGCCTGCTTTGGCTTGGGATGATGCAAGTAAGACTTGTTGACATCCTGGAAGTCATGCTGTATACATCGAATGTATTTTAAAATATATAATCAATAAAAAATTATAATAATTGTTCATAATATTAACAATTATACCCATCACCCATGATCCAGAAGTGCTTAAACTTAAATATAAATGCAGGTTTCCCTGTTTTTGAGAAGTACATCATATTGAATAAAAATTATTTTTTCAAATGGCGCTTTTCCATTGCTTCATGTTCTTCTGATCCCACATTTTGGTCCTTGTTTGCCTTTTAATAATGCATCTATCCATCCATCCATCCAACCATCCATCCATCCATCCATCCAACCATCCATCCTTCCATCCATGTAACAAAACCATAAATAGTTTCCCGTCTCTCCATTACAGATGTTTGACTGGATCAGTCACAACAAAGAGCTGTTCCTGCAGAGCCACACGGAGATTGGAATCGGCTACCAGCATGCCACGGACCTCCAAACCCAGCACAACCATTTCGCCATGAACTCCATGGTATGCTTATACCGTCTCTCATTCCCTGAAAATTCACCAGCTAGGATTTCTGTGTCAGTGGTTTTCCTGGAAGAAATATATTGAGCTTATATATACATTGGTCATGTGATTTATGGATATTTTTGTTTTTCTGTGGTGATTAGTGTTCACTCACACTCCAGCACTCATCGGATGACTGACACATGATGATGTAATTCATCTAGGCATCATTTTTCCAAAACAATGCATTACGTATGCAGTCTTAAGGAGCAGATACAGCAGGGGCACTATTTTGACTATAGCAGCATTGAGATTACTATTGAAACACCAGTCACATGACTGCTGACATGACATTATTTGCATTTATCTATTTGCATTTATCTGGGCCTTAGCAAGTGTTCAAGTCTCACCAAGTAGCGGGCAGAACTTCAAGTGCATTAACTGGTATTTAATCACACGAAAAACCTGCCCATTTCATTAAAAAGATGCTTTGGGTTCACAAAGGAAGACTTTGTTCAGTGGTGATTCATGATGTGTTAAGTACATGTGATTCATATGACAGTAATGGCTGGACTGAAATGGCACTATGTGCTTCAAGGTTGGTTGGGTCACAATACAATAGCGTAAATGCATTACTTGCTATTAAAATAAAAAAAATCAAGTATGGGTAGAGAGTTTTTTTGGTCTTAAAAGTGAAAGAACTAGCTTTTAGAAATGTGGATGCATGTGTGGGATTGTGAGGACAGGATTCTGCAGATCGAAGGCTGAGCTGGACGCTGAGGATTGGCAGACAAGGAGGCTTATGAATTCTCGTGCATCGCGCTTCAACGAAGTCACAAATATTACCAAAATAAAGCTGCACAGGGTTATGTTTATGCATTTGATATTAATATAATATTCACATTACGTCAGAATTATAACCAATTACTTTTAGGAATCTGCCTTTTATTTTGGTTCATTGGCTCAGTGTAAAAACATGATATGACCGATCACGAGATGACCACTGCAAGAAAGTAAATCAAATTACATTTTAAAGGTCAGAGACATTAAAATGAGGCCTGCAGGCTTGGCTCATGGAGACCTTGTGCCCACAGCTGTGAGTATATTGATTATCCCCCCCCCCCCGTCCTTCTTCCACGGGGCAGAATGCCTACGTCAACATCAACCGCATTATGTCGGTGGCGTCGCGCCTCTCGGAAGCTGGACATTACGCCTCGCAGCAGATCAAGCAGATCTCCGCGCGGCTGGACCAGGAGTGGAAGAGCTTCGCCGCCGCCCTGGACGAGCGCAGCACCATCCTCGCCATGTCCGCCGTCTTCCACCAGAAGGCCGAGCAGGTGACAGTCACGCTGTGGCCAAGGCGTCGACGCAGAGGTCGCGACCAGGTCGCCCCCAAGCCGGGAATCTCAGCAGCAACCATGCTGCCGAGAATAATGCATACCCTGGGCAAAATGCACAGGGGATACAATTCTGGTGAAATAAAGGGTTTATTGTTTGGTTAATGGCATTTGCTGGAGAATAGTCAATAATAAGCAGTAAATAACAGTTAATAAGTAGTGCATTATACGGTTATAACGCACGGCTGCGGAGGTCAGAAACCAAATGACACTTGCAGAAATACTAGTAACAGCAGAGGATGACTAGTTACTAGTGCTGTAATGATCACTAACCTTGGAGTTTTTACTGTCAGCGATACTTTTCATTGCATCTTAGGTAATTAGTTTGTAAAACGATGAAGGAAGAATGATCTAAAGAGTAATTTTTAAAGAGTGTATACCTAATGAGTATAAATTTGTTGTATTTGTTGACCCATTTGTGTTACACCTAGTTCATCTAAAGATGGTATATAAGGAAAGACGTATCAGTTGACAAATTTGGTGAGGTTGTTAAAAGAAGTAATTGTCCTATTTACATGCATGGTGCAGGTGTTTAAACATCACTATTAAGAGGTTATAAATAAGTACGACTTTTCAGTTTATGCTAACTGTGTAAATGTGTGTAAGTTGGGATGGAGTTGTGTAATTTTAGGAGGTCTTTGAAAATATGCATTTAAAATGCATCATGCATCTTGGGACCCCTCAGTTCCTGTCCGGCGTGGAAGCCTGGTGTAGCATGTGCAGCGAGGGGGGTCTGCCGTCAGGGATGCAGGAGCTGGAGATGGCCATCCACCACCACCAGACACTGTACGAGCAGGTGACACAGGCCTACGCCGAGGTGAGACCCGCGCCCCCTCGCCGCACTTTGGCCCTGAACTGAATGATGCCCTTTCGCCCACGCAGGAACTGAGACCATTCGCAATGAAAACCCCCCCAGTGCGCATGCCAAACACTGCCAGCCACAGCTTCCTTCGGGTTGTAGGGGAGCGAAGAAATGAACGCATCGCAAATCCAATATCCGAAGTGTGGCTGGAAATCGAGAGCTGCAGATCTAAACGTTTGTTGCGTAATCAAGGAGAAATTAGCTGTGGCAAATTCTCTTACGTGCCCGCATCACTTCAGGCCAGGAATCTGTATTTCTACTGGCAGAAATGGTGTGTTCTGCAGAAAATGGTAAAATGCAGTAAACCCATGGCATGGCATTTTATTTATTTTTGTTGTATATAGAAATGAATGTTATCATGCACATTCAGACGTGGAAAGAAAGGTTTGAGAGTGGTTGTATATCTGATTAACAACTCCCCTTCCAAGATGTCTGTTTTCTTGACATAATTAAGCCACTGATTATATAACGATAAACAATCACGCCATCACTTTCATTTCATGAATTACAAATTGAAGCTAATTTAATTTATTGATTGAAGTCTTGACTAGCAGGACAAGGCAGCAGCACAATTACTTTTGCAATACTGAGATCAACACTCGGGCAGCTGATTAATTATGAGTTTACTTTGTGCCCAACAGCATAAACTCAATCTAGGAAGCCGTGATAATTAGAATCTACTTATAGGTGTGTCTGTATTTATGTTTCTATTAATTTTCAGTCAGCTTTTCATCCTGAAAGCTTTTTTTAACCTGAGATAAATGTGTAATATCCCCCAGAGATATATGCCTGCATGCAGAAACAGCAGAAAGTTCTTCTGGGCCTTGCCTGCAGGACAGTGAGATTTTTTTTTTTTTTATCGTAATAGTTCTTGAATTCTAAACACTGGCGGGAGACCTTGTTTGGCGCAGGGCAAACAAACAGTGTGATTAGATGACGGGGGGTGTGTCGCTAGGCTGCACAAGAATGGGCTCAACCCAAAAGTCACGCCAAGGAATATTAGCACCACAGGTTCGATTTTGATAAAACAGCGGGACTGTTCTCCTGATGTGCCCTGATGTTTCTCTTTCTGGAAGAAGCTGGTGCCGTTGTTTGTGCAAAGTCTTACTGTCATGCCTGTGGGTGAAAGACAAAAAAATGTTTGGAACTAGGGGATGGTCTTTAGATAGCCAAATGTTAATACTACTAGTATGAAACTTCAAATAAATTATATAGTGTTATGATTTATCGTATAAATATTACTTTGGACCAAGTCCAATCTGCTTTTGAAGAGTGTGGTTTTAAGTATGACAGCATATTCCCTCCCACTGCCTTTCTATTATTGTTAAAAATACTCCCATGTGTTGTCCCCGGCGATCCACTGCGCCATTGTTTACTGATCATGAAAAATCTGGGGGCATTAACTGTGCCTTTTAATGTCGGTTTTTTTGTTTAGCTAGTCCATGTTATAAATGGGAAAACCATTTCTAATGTGCGTCGCATGTTTAACAATTTTCAGCATGAACAGGATCTGCAGAACTTGGAGCCTTTGTGACATTGTGACATTTCCGTCATACAGATTTCTAACCTTGTTTCATGGTCTCAATGGTTTTAATTAAACATTCATGTGGTGATTACATCAGTTTCCTAACTGCGTATCCAGTGCAGGATTGCATTGAACCTGAAGTGTGGCCTAGCACACCCTGGATGGGATGTGCGTTACCTCTTTAATAGTTATTGTGAAAACCATAGACACCACTCAACTTTAGCTTTTATTCGAAGTAATAAACATTCTCCTCCTCCCTGGTTCTCATTTCCTGACTGACTCCAGGTCAGCCAGGACGGCAAGGCCCTGTTGGACGTATTGCAGCGCCCCCTAGGCCCGGGGAACTCCGAGTCCATGACGGCGACGGCCAACTACTCCAAGGCCGTGCACTGCATCCTGGACGTAGTGCACGAGGTGCTGCACCACCAGCGCCGCCTAGAGGGCATCTGGCAGCACCGCAAGGTCCGGCTGCACCAGCGGCTCCAGCTGTGTGTTTTCCAGCAGGACGTGCAGCAGGTAAAGTGGCAGAAATCCAGACCTGACCGTTTGACACGTGTCAGCCGATCGGCGAATGATGAAACATCACACAACGCTCCGGTCTCTCTGTGTAAAGCCATAGCAGGTGATGGTTCTCATCTGCCTTCTCCTGAAGGTTTGTGGCTCCCGATGAATCAGTGTTCCTGTCTATTCAGCCAGCTGCGGTCGCACTTCTGGTTCTATATTATCCAATTGTTTGGTCCAAACTGCCCCTGTGCAAAGATGAGAACTACAGACCCTGTAATTTGCTTTGCATGGAAACGTGTGTTAAGTTTGGGATGTTAGGCTGATGTTCTTGGGCGTTTTTTGTGCCACGTCCGCAAGCGAATTGTAAAAGATGACAAAAATTCTATCGACAGGACGAACCGGAACAATGTCGAAAAACGACTGTGTAAAATGTTTACCGTTTCCTACTGAGCTAACCGCACGTTGCTGTTTTACATCTTGAAGCCTAGTTCGTTTGATTATGTCATGCATGTATGGTTTGAGGATAATGTGGATGCGTGCGACAGCGCGTGCATGTCGGAATGCCGGTCGATTTATCCACGGGTGTGTTTTCTGGCCTTGCAGAGGATGATTTATGGGCCAGACTATGGGTTTCCCCTTGGGCATTTCTCCCCTGCACATCCCATAATGAGACTGGACTTCACTCACCGTCGTGCCTCCTTACTCCCACCCCATCAGTCATCCACAATTTTACTTGAGAATCGCCCTCAGTCACCGCTGTCCTGGAGGAAGCTCACCGCTGCCTGACCCCAGGGACCAGTCACCAGCCCCCTAACCCTGATCCCACTGGCCCTCTGGCATCATGCTCCCGGACCCTGTACAAACACCATTAGATCACGTTCTGTTTCAGCCATGCAGAGTAAACATTGTGCCAGCTGTCAGTTTTGTGTACTGAGCTCCAACTCGTGATTTTTTAATGTTTTTTCTAATAATAATCGATTTATTACGTATTGATTAGCTGACTTCTGCTCATGCTCGCATGTATTGTAGTAGCTTGTTTAGTTATGGTGATTCCCACAAGGAGGGCAGCGGATTTTGTATAGTTCTCTTCCCCTGGGGGTTTGAATCTTTGCTTTGAGTGTGCGCTGCAGGCATGTTCTCCCTCTGCTGTGTGGGTTTGCTACTCAGGGCTACTCGTGTTTCCTCTCACAGTCCAAACACATGCAGTTGGGCTAGTTGGTGTGTTGCATTCGCCTGTAGTGTGGGTGTGTGTGTGGGTGTTAATGTGCCCCGTAATAGACTGGCATTAGATCCAGGGTGTTCCCTGTGCTTTCTCTGATGGGCTCCAGGCCTATGGACCCTGTCTGAGATAAGGGTTTGCAAGATTAATGTGCAGTTTCACTCAAGATAAACGACTTGTGTTTAAAACACCAGTCAGGATCTGCTGTTTACTGACAGCAGAATAATACTGACCCAAAAAAAAAATGTGCCGCAATTGGTTTAGTGAACACAGTAAGTCATGTTAAACTGAGTGAGTTGCAGTGACCACCCCTGAGATTGGGCACACAAGACACCGCCGAGAATCTCCCGTTATCGTTCGGAAGTCTTGCATCGCCCTACATTGCATTTTTTTTTGCCCTTTCCGGGGTGTGTGCGTGTGCATGTGTGTGTTTATGGGTGCATTTGTGTTTTTATCGGTGTCCTCCATTATCCACTAATGCACTCCAGAATAAAATATAGTAGGGGTTACACTGTGTGCAGAAAGAGATAGGAAATTGGATGCCTTCCCAGAACTAAATCTGACAGGTCTGGACCCGGTTTCCTCTGTTGGGGAACAAGAAGGAACCTTTTGCAAAAGACGGAGACTGGAGCTCTGGTTCCCACTGAGTAAAAAGAGCTTTCTATGAACTTAGTATAACGATACTATGAGTTTAGTATAACAGTAGAATAGTAACTATATACAATTAAGACCAATTTACTCTGACTGATTCATTATTGATATGTATGTGAATTTTGATATTGGCTTATTTGGAGCTGTGTAGCCACCAACCTAGTGACTGAGCGTTGCTTCTGAGCACGACCCCGGCTTTTTGGCATAACAGTGAGGTAGACGCTTAGATATATTTCGTCACCGCAAATCATCAAGCCAGCGGGTAAAATCAGGGGGCTACACCAGTCATTAGAAGGTTGGCAACCTGTATTAGGCACGTGAGCCTGTGGCCCCCCCGTGGATTTGTGGATTATGCGGATTCTCCAGGGCCAGCCCGCCATCCCTTCTCCCTCCTCCTCTTTCTCCCCCTCCTTCTGTTCTCCTTCTCCTCTAGCTTTCGCGATAGTAAGCGAACGCTGATGCCTCGCTGGCAGGCCGGCCCAAGGACGGCGACGGCTCCACTCGGATCGGGGGGGGGGGGTTATCAGCGAGCACGCAGACACCCGCCAGTGAGCAGAGCCTTGCTGCCGGGCCCTGCTGCAGCCCGTGCTCATTCGCGGCGGGTGACTCACAGAGGGAATACCCATTACAATGGGATCCCTCCATCTACACTGCCTGCGAGGCGTTTCATCCGAAACACTGGAGCTGCATGTATGGTTTTGGGCAGGGAGTCAGTCAGCACAGGCAATTAGCACATTATTCTTAGTTTTCACGTTACAGTGCGAAGGAGTCGCTGCAGCCAGGAAGACAGAATGTTGACGTTTACTCCTGCCGAAGGGGCGAGGACTGTTTAGTCTCCGAATATCTAAATAAAATGGTGACTTTTTACCCGAATGGGGAATGCCTGCAATGCAAACTGCACCGAGAATGACTGCGATGCAAAGATTTCATTAGGCTGAATAATGGGCTAAAATCATTTGCCGTTTAAATCGCCTAACGGTTTGGAGAGCCTTTAGCAGTAATGTTGGGTACGTCGGTGTGCATCTGGCTCGGAGAGCCTTCAGTGGTAATGTTGGGTACGTCGGTTTGTATGTGGCTTGGAGAGCCTTCAGCGGTAATGTTGGGTACGTCGGTGTGTATGTGGCTTGGAGAGCCTTCAGTGGTAATGTTGGGTACGTCGGTGTGTATGTGGCTTGGAGAGCCTTCAGTGGTAATGTTGGGTACGTCGGTGTGTAT
>JAODKM010000001.1:45750886-45764389 GCA_026780845.1 Petrocephalus sullivani
GTAATATTGGGTATGTCGGTGTGTATGTGGCGTGTATTAATGTTTTAAACTTACACTCAAGGAGGACACTTTGGCAAACTAATGTATACACCCAAAACCAGACTGCTTACTTTTAGATTTATTGTTATTATTAATATTAATATTAAGAATAAGAATAATAAAGCTTTGACTTGGTGCTGTAATAAATATAACTAAGAGGCAAGATCTTTTTCGTCTTGCCAGTCACCATTGATTGATTCAGGGTTTAATCTTAGCTGAAATTTTCACTGGACTATTTATCCCACAGGCACTAAATCAATTTTTTTTATAAGTAGACATAATTTTATTATATTACTAGTTTTAGCCAGTCTTTCTGACTAGAAACTCTCCGCTGTTTGCACCATTAAGTAAATTGCCTGGCCACCTAGTTAAAGTTAAACTTCCCCGCTGCTTGGTTGGTTGAGTGCTTGTTTTGAATAACAGCGAGTATCACGAAGAGAGACAAACAGAGAGAGCAGTTCCCTGTGGTCGCTACCCCGAGCTGCTGCCCCGCAGTCGTGACAGCTGCAGGGATGTGGGAGGCTAAAAGACCCTGTTTCTGCAAGCTGATTAATCAGAGAGGGGAAAACGGTCAGCGGGCTGGCGTGACGGTGCGGGGTCATCCGTGCACGCGGCCTCCAGGCCTCTCCCTCCCCGCTCTGGCGTGCGAATCGCGCAAATGTGGAAGCTAGGCTTAACGAAAACATGAGAAAATAAGATAATTGATGCCGGTCTGGGAGTCGCTGTTTCCTGTGGCCACAAATTAAGCTGATTGCGGCTGCACACTTTAGCTAGAGCGTGACATCACGAGAGTGCCATAGGGCCATGATTTATTTTAGATGTAGCCAGTTGTTTGTCCTCCGATGCCCATCAAAACGTATACAGATGACCTCATGTACAAATAGTCGCCTTTGCTAATTTTTTAGGAGAATGATGTTTTCGTCTTTTATGCTGACAAAGTTAAAATTTTAAGTAAGAGCAAATAAGTGGCGCAAATGAATGCCATGCCTTGCAAATGTGTTCAGGAGCTCGGACTTGCTCTGCACAGTTCAGATGAATCCTGAGCCGCTTGCGAGTGAGTAAGCCAGGCCATGCATGGCCGGATGGTGGGGGAACTGCTGCAGCGTGGGGTGTTCGGAAGTCGCCGGGCTGACCATGTGTTCTGCTCCTGCAGGTGATAGACTGGATCGAGAATCACGGAGAGGCCTTCCTGAGCAAGCACACAGGGGTGGGAAAGTCACTACACCGGGCGCGGGCATTGCAGAAACGCCATGATGATTTCGAGGAGGTGGCCCAGGTGAGATCCCCCCCACTGTCCCTACTTCCGCAGCCCCCTTCTGCCCCCCACCCCCAGCGCTCCGCTCTGTGCCCTGCTCCTTGTTACTACACTTGGAAATCGATTCGGAGGAGTCTTGCCAAACGTATGTCATGTACTGCTGTGAATTAGTCCCCCTTGAACCGCAGGGCATTTCATTGCAGTCTCTCAAGATGGGGTTTTTCTTTTTGGTTAGAAATTTTCATCAGCTGCATTGATTGAAAACAGCTGCGGCCCTCGGTTTTATTATACAAGGATTACAATGGTCCCGTCTCTAAACATGTCTCTGCGTTTTGTTGTGTTCTTTTCCCCGAGATGCTCTATCCTTTTCATAATGGAGTGGTAGTCTGCCAATGCTAAAAACCCTGTTGGCAACAAGGCAGTAAATTATACAAAACCATAAACAAGCTAATTTGCCTGAGCACTTGCTTAAAGCAAAAAGAAACCACTATGCTAATATATTTTACAAGCATTCTCTTGAAATACAATTAACAGGAAAAAGACATTTCCTGAATTCAGGAATATTGGTTGAATTTTTCTTTGCTAAAGCTTTCGTGTGACTTATTAATGTTGAATATTAAGCAAAAATGATTTTAAAATCTCCATTCAATGTTAAGCAAAAATTTTGTTAAATTTAGCACCAAAATATACATGAAGTGAAAAAGAATGTAGATTTACACTGACTACATGAAAAACATGCATTCAGATAAGATATAGTGCCTTATATATTGCAAATTGCAAGTAGAAGAGCCTTAAACAGCCAACTTATGTCACAAGCAATGTTGTGGAGTAACTAGGTACATAAAATGGTGTTACACAATTAAATTGCATAATAAATGTATCTGTAATCCATTACAGTTAATGAGAAAAAATATGTAATTAAATTACAGTTACAAATTACATCAACATGTTGGTGGTTACAAAGGGCATGCATCCAAATATATTATTTTCGGTAAAAAGCTTATGTTTAATATAACATAAATTTTGTTGCTTTGCATTTTTTTGATGGTAGGAGTGCCTTATTTTTGGCATATTTCCAGACAACGCAAGCTCTTAGGACAAATTTGATGCTTCCGTTTGATTGCCCAGTTCAAAACATATGTTAGAAATGTTATCAAATGCAATAAGTGACATTACTTTGATGAAGCATTCGAATTAGTGAAATTACTTATCACATTTTTCACAACGTAACTAGTAATTTGTAAGCTATTACATTTCAAACGTAACCTTCTCAACACTGTTCAGTAGCTGGGGGGTGTCCTTTGTGTGTTGTATCTGAGGCTTAATGACCCATAATTTAGCCTTGCAGATCTCGATATGCTGGAGAACAGACCGGAACTTCTAAAGTTAGACGGCCACGCGGTAGTAGATAAAATAGATTCTGTCCATAGCTGTAGGAGAGCATGTCCATAACTGCCCTTTTGCATGTGATATAGCCATCAGATTTCTGCTGTAAGCAGAAGGAGGCAGAACCATCTCATGATTCTGAAAACCCAAACAGGATCCTTTCCAGATCTGAATGTCCAATAAATCAGAAAAAACACCGATGTGTCAGCGCCGTTAGAAAAATTCAGTACTACAGCCCAGTTGCAAAGCGTGCCAACACTTGGAACAGAGGGATTCCGTACCACTGACTTTATATAGCAGATGAGGTCTTGCTTATGCCTTGCTGATAGGCTTAACATTTTTTCATTAGATGGCCAGGATACTTTTTTGCCAAAAATAATTTTTCCCGAATTATGTTCCACTCCCAGTGGCTAGTTTGGCAGGACATGAATGCATGCAATTTTTCATACATGGTTGACGCCATCCTATCAATTCCTTTTTATTGAAATAACTTAAGTAAGATAAATGTTTCTTATCCTAGCTGGGGATGTATTAATTAGATAGAAGACTGTGGGTAAAGTGCATATAATACTTTTTGTTTTTGTAAATGAAATGGATTCTGGTCCCAGCTTGTGTTGGAGTTCTGGTTGGCCTTCTGTTCTGGTTGGGTTCTGTTCTGTTGGGTTTTTTTAAATGTACACTCCTCGTGACCTCCCACATTCATAAGTTACACCATTCAGACAAATGCTCGACTGAAAGGGTCCACTTCGTTTTTATGCACGTGTGTATTTACGATTGTCCTGGTTTTCACCTCACTCTTCTATTGGCTGGTTCTGGATAGTCACAAACATGACTGGATGACTTGTTGAATCAGGATGGGGGCATCAAAAAATTACCTAGGACTTTAAAACCTTGTAACTAACACAAATGGTGAATCGAAATTATCCATTTATCAAATAAAAGAACAGTAATATTATGCTTTTGCTCATTTTTAGAGATGAGTATTCTGATAGGGAAGCCAAATTTATTATAATTTAATTTCTATTCAGCTCTGACTCATCTGAGTATTATAGCAATTTTCTGAATTTACAGTTATTTTCACACAGACCCACTTAATGACACTTTTGGAACTTAGGATTCCAATCCGGAATCCATCCACCCAGGAAGACGGTGGAATGTCCGGCTGCCAGGAGGAGGATGCAGTAGAGTCTGTGGACATCCTGGAAAAGTGTACAAAACTTTGATTGTTGCTTATGGTTTGGCTCTGAGGAGCATACTGCCGGCTTTTCCGGCATAGTATGGAAACATCAAATTGCTGATCATAAGGCTTGCTAAACAAGATGCAAATAAAAGAGCTGTGATTAATAGGAGCCGTAAGTTATTTAACGAACTTCACGAGTGATACTTGGCCAATAAAAAACATGGGGATCCGACTCGGACTGGCCGATGGAACCCCCAAACGACCCACAATCTGGGCACCGGTTGAAGGAGCTTAAACAAGCTCTGTAAAGTGGTCACCGAGAGGAAAAAGACACAGACCGAATCCTGCAGAGCTGGAGAAAAGAGTGGGCTGGCGAGAGGTGCACCTTTGCAGCTCCGGAATAAACCCCAATGGTGGTACTGAATGCTGTTTTGCTGAAGAGAATCACTGGGAGTTCTGGATGGGGGGCTGCTGGAATGATTCCAGATTGGAAGAAAGGCCTTTGACTGGAATAGGACTGCCAGCTTGGGGGTGTGTCCAGCACCGGACAGTGAAAATGGCTCAGGAGTCCCATCTGTGTTCTCCTGATTTCCAGTTTCATTAGGCTACTCCTTCAGATGTTCAATCTCGCATACAGTACACGTTGGTGGTCTACAGAATTATGGAGACTATGCATTACATTTTAGTTTGTCAAATTATAGGAAGCTTTTCATATTGCCTTAGGTCTTGTCTTTCAGTGTCTGTTTAATTTGATGCCACATTGTGTCTGCTAATTGTGACCCCACCCAAATTAGTAAGAAATAAGAAATCCGCATTGGAAATGAGCATTGTAATGGCAGTAGATAATTTTATATACAATAGGCCTGGGTATTGGCACAGATGCCCCAATTTGATTCCAGTGCACAAGCAGACGATTCGATTTAATTTAATCAAACTCTTTTTTCATTTATATATTTCCTTAAAAACAAAACCAACCTGTCTCATTCAAAGCACAAGAAATGACTTCTGACTGAACTGAATACCTGAAATTAAAAATGGGCAAGTCTAAAACTCACATGCCATGTTTTAGAACGACTTAAATATATGTGCTAAAACATAAATTAGAATCTTTTTATTGGAAGAACATATGGGTATTGTTTACGGCTAGGAATTTGCCCTGACCTTATAATTCAATTCATAAGTGCCCAGTTGGATTCCATGTCTACTCTATTCAGTCTGCATTTAAGACCGATTCACTAATGTGCGATCAGTCTAGATCTGTTATAGAAACATCCACAGTTATAGTATCCAGAAATAAATCAGTTATACATACAGACTTTTAGTCACTTCCATTTGCTTCAGTGTTACCCACATTGAAAAAAACAGATAATTAACAATATTAATTTTCTCAGTTTTCTCTTTATATTGTTTACTTTTACTTCATTTTATTTATTTTTGTTTTATATAAAGTAGTATCAGCATAAGCAGAGCATGGAAAATGATTGCTGTGAGAAAAAAGCCCTACTTGATTTGCTTGCATTCACGTGTTGGAGTACTCCATTACCATTTACTGACCATGCACCAAGATGGCGGTGCAAGGCGATTGCTCAGTAATATTGCAACCCTCCTATAGGTGAAAGAAAGCAGTGCAAGAAGAGGACCGATACAAGCAAAATTCAGAGAAAATATTTCAAAGTCACAGGGAAAAAGCATAAACTAAATTTAACTAAATCGAATAGGAATTCTGTGAATTTATATCAAATCGTCAAAACCAGGATCACTATTGATCATATAATTAATATTTTCTCCCACCTCTAATATACAGGCAGTCGCTGGTTTACAAACATTTTACTTACAAACAACTCGTACTTATTACCAGACTGCCATAAAGCCTATTACATTAAAAATGTAGGTTAAATGCATTGATTTGCAATAACGAAGAAACCTTTGTGACATTCATGAAAACACTGTGTTTTTTCTGTGTGAAAACACTGAATTGCCTGTCAGTGATTGAACATGCCTATAAGGTAGTCCTCCTCCAGTGAAGACGCCAACTCCCTTTAAAGCTGTGTTATTACACCTCTTTTTGAACGTTCTGAGGTCATCCCCCTCACAAGGTGGTCTCACTTCTACCTTTCCTGGGATTTCCCGGCCAGGCTCACAAATTCTGGGCTCTAATCCGGTCCGATGGCTGATGATTTACTGACACGCAGATAAAATAAGCAGGCCTGACTTGCCGCCAGTTCAGGAATTATGATGCCGGGGTTCTCGGCCCCAGATGGCCATCCATGGTTCTCTTTGATGTGTATGTTTCTGGGTCCCCCAACACAGAGCTGACCAGGGGATAGTGAAGGACCTCAGTGCTAAGCCTCTGTTGTTTTTCACTTGGGGTAGAACACCTACACCAACGCGGACAAGCTCTTGGAGGCCGCTGAGCAGCTAGCCCAGACCGGGGAATGCGACCCGGAGGAGATCTACAAGGCGGCCCGTCACCTGGAGGTCCGGATCCAGGACTTTGTACGGAGGGTGGAACAGAGAAAGCTCCTTCTGGACATGTCAGTCTCCTTCCACACCCACACCAAAGAGGTAAGATGGCCTCTTAGTTCTTCTTCCTGGGTGCCATTCATTTATGGTTTGTGAGATGGGGAAAAGGTGCGGCATGGTAGCTATATTCATCTGTTCATCTGGAGATACTGGACTCTGTGAAGGATGTGGAGAGCTTAAAACCGGAATGAGAAGTTGCATATATTCCATTAGGATACAGCTGCCGTTCCTGTGGTATGCTATGATGCTGTCTGCCTGCGGACACAAGTCCACTGAGTGTCAGGCGTGTAGAGCAGAGATTCCTGTGGGGACCGGTCGTGCTGTGCTGAAGTAGGTCTGTGACTCGCATAGGCTGCGCTTCTCTGGTTTGTCTCCAGAAAGAAGCTTTTACCTTTTGTCTTGTCCCATGACACGCCCCTCCTTCCATCGCCCCCCTAATCAGCGTCGAGTGAGGCGCTGGGTTTAGCGGGACACCTGGAATGCAGCCAGCCTGCTCTCTGACGCTGCCCTGTCATCATACCCCTGCATTCCCCCCGCCCGCTTCCAGCGAATCCTGGCCGGCTGGTCCTAATTTAAAAAGGTGGAATTTTAAAAGGATGCATTTCCTCCAAACAGGCGGGATGATGAATTTCCGAAACCCCTGATCCTTCCGTACTTTAATTTCCGACTTAGGCCGCCCCCCGGGCAGCCGAGGTGGTCTACGAGTGATGCGAGGAATGTGGTTATAGTGGCAGGGCCCCAGTATAGGAAGCTGTATTTTGATTGGTGGGGTGGGGAGGGGGGTGGGGGTTTCTAAGCCCTCTGCAGGTTTAATATCAGGAGCAAGATCTCGGATCATTTTGGGACTACGATAATTTCTGAGGAACGGATTTGCTGCGTTGCGCCTTACAAGCTGTTAATGTAGACTCGCTGTTTATTCGTGCAGTGTTTTCAATGAATGGCCGTTTCACGCTGGCTCTTTCCTCTGCTCGTTATTGACATCTTTATGTTCTAAGTAACCCACGGTTCTGACTTTATGCAAAGGCAATGATCCGTTTTATTGTTTAGACTCCCTGTACTCCGGGTCCTGCGTCTGTCTGTATATTGGAACGGCTTTTGTTGGGCTATGTTAAATTGATCATACATGGTGTATTAAGCCCTTGGCAGCTAAAATAGGTTTTAAAGTAATTTTTGGTTTGCGCGAATAAGAGGGATCAAACATGGGATTTGGTTGAGTTAGCGGCTTTAAAAACCCCCCTTCGCTTCTTGCACCCCGCACAAATCGCTTGAAAAGTGCCCCTTATTGGCTATAGTACGAATGGAACTATGCCGGGCTTCAGGATATTGGCGCCCTCCGGATGACCGGGAGACCAAAGTTTTTTGGAAACGGAGCCCAAAAAGTTGCTGGGAGCTCTGGCCTCAGGCTCTGGCAGGCCGGCCCCCGAGCGACTCCCAGAGCTTGGCTCCCGCAGGACTCGCGGGCAAACGCTGCCAAGAATCACCTCAGATCAGAGCTCAGGAGGAAGGGCTGAGGGCCAGCTGGGAGACAGAGGCCACAGACTCCCCGTCTGAATTCACTCCACGCTGAGTCGCCTTGTCAGCTTGAGGGAATTTCACCGCTGGGGAAAATCTCATGGTCGCCATGGAGACACAGTGGTGTATTAACGTTCTGTAAGTCTGAAACGGAGCAGAAATATATTATATATTATATAATAAATATAATATGTATTATATTATATTGCCCCAGACAGTGTATTTGATTTTAGTACTGAACATTTTTGTGAGCCTGAAATAATTAGCAATGAACAGAGCAGAAATTTTGTCATATTTTGTTCTTTTTCTCTAAAAATATTGGTATTTTTAAAAAGTGCGTGTGGATGTTTTTCTTTTGAATTCAGATTTGGTATTATTCTGTTAAGAAACAGCTCATACACCGTGTGTGTGAGGCTGCAATGAGTCTAGGAGTTTTTCCTGATTGCTGAGCGAACAGGGAGCTAAATAATTCACATTTCTGGAAGGCTGTGGAAATGCTGGCAGTAGCCTGTGCAGTCAGGAAAACAGAAGGGGCACGAGGCCCTGGTAACAATGATCATGATGATGGAAGGTATCACTAGCCTAGCAGCGCCCCTAGTGGTGGACACGTTACATTTCTCGACAAATCGAAGTCTAAACAATCCATGGGGCAAAAACCGATGACAGCTCAAGCCTGAAATCATCTAGAAAATGGCTGTCAAAACATTGAATCCGTCTCTGTTTTTCTCGAAAGTAATGGGGTGGTGTATTTTTAGTGTAGCTGTTATAATCTGAAATACCGGTGGCTAGCTTGGTCAGCAGGACCTCACATGGGGTCTTCACTCTAAAGGTCCTGTCTAATTGACCCAAATGACATTTACATATATGTAAAAGGGATGTATGTATTTAGATGCCATGTTGCCTTTAGAGGTCATAATGCAGTCTGCGCAACGTTAGTTGTGTTATTTTCATGCAGATGGCAATGTTATTTAAAGTTCATTGAGATTGCTCTTGGGTGTAGTTTCGTTTCTTTTTCTTTATTTTCGCAAATTTCTAAAAGAAAAATAGGTGAGAGGACGTTCTTGTCCCCGTTTCTGCCATATGTACTTCACTCCTGAGTGAAGGCACCACGCTTCCTTTCCCACCAGCAAGATTACATTCGTTCCCATCTGTACTAACGAGTTCTACTAGTCTCCAACTGCAGCCATGAATATTTATGAGTAATCAAGCCTCACTTCTGAATGACGGATGGTTATGAAAATGCAAAGCATATCCATAATGTTCCTGGCCAAAGATGCAATGAATTTTCCTGGCTGATGAATATTCATAAGAGCAAGACTCAGAATGTTCACCACTGGAGATGGAGAACTTTTAGTGGAAAGTCTGTCTAGTGATATAAGGTATTGGTACCACGTGGGACATTCTCTATACATATGGATCACTGTGGTGAATAAGATCTAGATTCTTCTCTTGAGGAAGAGAAGAATGGACTGTGGACTGTGTCTTGTGGACTCTGTGTCGCTGTGGTCCACCTCTGTCTTAAACCACATAGCATGAGATACATCCTGCTGTACAATCATGCCTTCTTGTCCTACAGTTATTGGTCTACTATTATTGATGGCTGGGAAATTATTATACATTCTGCATCTGGGAAGGTTTTTAAAAGTGAAATAAAGTGAAATACAGAGCTGAATTATAGAGTAAAGCTATTTTCATTTTTACCTGTGGGGATGCCGCAACGTAATTTGATTGTAAATATTGTCCATAGTAGAGTAAACATACCTGTAGTAAACTATTGAGAAGGTGTGCTCATGTCACAGGATTTGAAACCATTCAGGACAATTTGATATGATTAGAGGTTTTATTAATCTCTATTATGTTGAAGATTTGTGTATTCAGTCATATTAAAATTATATCACCATCCTCATGAAAACTGATATGGAGCGATAATTTGATCTCAGGCAAAATCTTATATTTTACACAAGGGTTACAGTATGCTAAAAAAATTTTGTAATCCTGCAAAACCTATTTTGGCTTAAGATGTACAGTAGGAATCCGGTAGTATAAAGGACTGGAGAAAGATTAGAGAGCGATGTTTGTAATCCTGAGCGTGCTCAGATCAGACATGTAGAGCAGTTGCTATGGGAACAGCAGAAATCGCAGAAGCCACCGATTCACAAATGTTAACCCTTGCTTTGGAGGGACTTTTTGTTCTGAACATGAAATTGGCTCAACAATTTGCCTAATTAAGAAAAACCCTCTTTATGTTTGCTGCATAAGAAAGTGAACTTTAATTTGGCTAATTTGTTGCGTGATTTATATTTTATATGTAAGTTTGGAGTCTAGGGTACGGCTCTTGCCCACTTTGTTAAGATAATATTACATTCTTTGTTCCAGAAATGCCTGGTTGAATATTACTATTCACATAAGTAATAAGTCACATAATTAGCTTCAGATTTAGCACTTAATAAAGAATTCACAAATGGCTGGGGTAATCTCATAAACCGTCCACTTTAGGATCACAAAGGCCCACTTCAGGCATTAATATAGAAGTTTCATCATTTCTGCATCTCACTGATCACTGTGTAGTTTAAGATTTTTGCTACATTTTAAAACTGGAAATAGAAAGCCAACATTACTGATTTGTATTAGTGTTTGTTTATTTGTTTATTTATTCATTTGTTTGTTTATTTGTGGTACTTGCTCTCATTTCCCCCGGTTTTCGAAGCAGCAGCTTTCATGGCATGAAAGCCCACTGCTAATTTGCATTAGCATTAAGGATTAGAGGCCCGGTATGTTGCAGACGATGAAAGGGTAGCCGTTCCTATTGCTCTGCACATCAGGGAGAGGAGTCCTGTCTGAAACGCGGTTATATATCGCACTTGTCGACCGTGGCGCTCTTAGATAATGGCGGTTTTCTGTAAATGTTTTGAGCAGCTTAATTAGAATTCACTTGATTAGATTAAGGAGCTTTTGTTAAAGCTTTGGGCAATCCATCAGTGATCGGTGGTCCTCCCTTGCCAAGTTTGAGATCAATAACTCAGAAAATACACTGCTCAGATAGCGGTCGCCAACCCGCAGCCAGGCGCAGATCCCAGCTTTGTCTGAAATGGTGGATTATCTATGATGGGGCTGGAAATTGGCAGTATTACGGCGGGTTATTGTGTATCAGGGTTGGAATGGTCAATCGATAAATCAATGCAATGTCATTTGCATTTTAATTTAATTGTCTTTTGGGCCTTTCGATGCCTGTGAATGATATCTGGTTTGTAGCGCTTCAGCTCAAACTTTACTGGCTGTCTTTGAAAGGATGCTTTAATCTGGTCTTAACAGTTAAATCTAAACTGGAATTTCATTACCACACAGCTTTGCTCATTTCAGAGTGTAAATAAGAAAACAACACGTTTACTGTCTAAACTGTGAAGTGCTATTCTTCTTATCGGGCTTCTTTGCTGTGTTCGCTGTTATTGAGGACTGCTCCTTACTGTTTTACAATGATGAAGTCATGACGAGTGTCTTAGACAAAATGTAAATACATAAAGATGTGATTTATACAGTGACCAATGTGATGCATGTGATGTATCGTGTAGAACTGAGCCTTATGGCTGATTTTAATTGACAAAAATAGATATTTCCCACTGGATTTGGCCAATAGCAGATATGCACCAGTAGACTATAAGGAATAACAGCCCAAAAGCAGTCTGCCAGCACCTCTATAGTCAGAAAAATTCTAGCCTTTGTTACAGAAAAAGCAAATCTTTTTATTATTTTTGCGTTACTTTTCTAATCCTACTAATGATTCTACTTCTAACCTTTGTTATAAAAGGAATAAGATACTAACCATGAAAACTGAGGACACACCTGACTTCCAGAAAATTTGAAATTTTATGCTCAAACTTACATTTGACATTTGTCATTTAAGAGCCTTGCTTTGTTCATAGAGTTTGGTATGTCTTTAGAACAAGGTTAACAGGTATGTTAAAATGTTTAAGTCAGCTCACTAGCTTAAAATTCTGAAGTACTTTGCTAAAATTTGCTGGCGCCAGTCCACGTGTCGTGCCTGGTCCGCCCTGACTGTGCTTGCTGAAACTGACCGTTTTGAACATCTCTTCAGCTGTGGACATGGATGGAGGACCTGCAGAAGGAGCTCCTGGAGGAGGTGTGCTCAGACTCCGTGGACTCTGTGCAGGAGCTCATCAAGCAGTTCCAGCAGCATCAGACGGCCACGCTGGAGGCCACGCTTAACGTCATCAAAGAAGGAGAGGACCTCATCCAGCAGCTGAGGTACTTGGCCTGGAGGGTGTCCACTAGGGGGCGGTGTAGCTATCGGTCAGCTGCTAGTGACCGCCCACGGGAATTATCTGACCAGTGCGTCAGGTCATAGAACTAGGTATACTAATCTTTCCAGCAATTCGAATTTGATACAAGTGTAGAAGCTGATTTTTTCTTCTCTGGAAGCACCCTGAGATAAGATCTGATGCAGTTTTTAGCTCCACTGGAGTCTTGTCTGTTTGCCTGGGTTATTGTGTAGCATATATTTTTTTAAATGGGCTACTCGCATTGTACTGTTTATATCACTTTGATGGCAAGCTCCAAATAAGGGCAGGTTTGCTCTGCTAGTGATAAGAGAAGGCGTGTACTTTGTTATTTGTCGCTATTAGTGAAACTATTTCCAACGATATACAGAACACATATAAGCAGTATATATCAATGCTATTTCCTTTAATCTAGTGAATGCCGCTGTTATTTTATATGTTTCATTAAAGCTAAATGGGGTTATATGTCTTTGTCAGGGCCGGCCTTGCAGTGCTGGCTTCCACACAACAGAAATGCAGTTGATGTAATCAGAGCTATCATGAGATCGTACTGCAGTCATCAGCCAATCAGATGATTAATGTGCCCTGGACAGTGCCTGTAAGAAAGCAGGCATTGTCGATACTGAAAGGCACACCCTGTGCTCAGTATCTGAAAGGTTGGCAGGTGATTTCTTGACGTTATCAGTGGAAGGGATACTTAATTCTCTCCTTTTGCAAAACATCAATTTCTGGATTCTTTGGAAGTGGGATTATATTGCTGTGTCAGCAATGAAATGCACAATTCTTTAAACTAGTCTCTAAGAGTTCCCTGAATGTGTTACACATTTGGCCTTTCTTCATTGCCCTCAAACTATAAATATCAACTTTGGGCCTTTGTTGTTATCAAACACCTCAACTGTGACCATGTGTACATCACTCTAGTTTTCTCTTCACAGCAGTAAATACATTCCTTCCACACAATGCCATAGCCAGTCAGTGTCCTGCTCCCAGTTTCCCAGTTTGCTTCCCAGTTTGTCCCCCTGGCCTATAATCACACTGTCCGCTTCCTATGCCACAGGGACTCGGCGATGTCCAGCAACAAGTTGCCCCACAGCAGCTCCATCGCTCACATCGAGAGCGTCCTGCAGCAGCTGGACGAGGCCCAGGGCCAGATGGAGGAGCTGTTCCATGAACGGAAGATCAAGCTGGACATCTTCCTGCAGCTGCGCATCTTTGAGCAGTACACCATCGAGGTATGGGGTGGGGGGGGGGGGGGGGGGAAGCCGGAGGGGAGAGGGATGTTCCCCCCCCCCCCCCAAGAAAGGGGGGTGGGG